>OZ057399.1:69782593-70243090 GCA_964056695.1 Melieria picta
TTTACCTTTACCTTTACCTTTACCTTTACCTTTACCTTTACCTTTACCTTTACCTTTACCTTTACCTTTACCTTTACCTTTACCTTTACCTTTACCTTTACCTTTACCTTTACCTTTACCTTTACCTTTACCTTTACCTTTACCTTTACCTTTACCTTTACCTTTACCTTTACCTTTACCTTTACCTTTACCTTTACCTTTACCTTTACCTTTACCTTTACCTTTACCTTTACCTTTACCTTTACCTTTACCTTTACCTTTACCTTTACCTTTACCTTTACCTTTACCTTTACCTTTACCTTTACCTTTACCTTTACCTTTACCTTTACCTTTACCTTTACCTTTACCTTTACCTCTACCTCTACCACAATCTCTATCTCTACCCCTATCTCTATCTCTATCTATCTATCTCTTTCTATCTATCTCTATCTGTATCTCTATCTTTACCTCTATCGCTATCTCTATCTCTATCTCTATCGCTATTTTTATCTCTATCGCTATACCTACCCTATATTTCCCTATAGGGAGCAATATACCAAAACACGCCAACTCTCTATTGGCGTATAGCGTAATAATTTCGACAACATAATCCACTACGCTACACTCGAAAGTACATTCTGTATACTTTGTGTTCTGTAATTATTGTGGCCAAAAATTTTGCAATTTTTTGGCACTTTGTAAATTTGTATTATTGCAGGTATTCCTAATATTCGTAATTAATGTGTCAGACGTTGTGCCAGTGGGACTGTGGGTGTCGTGTTTGTTTGTTTGTTACAATTTTAACAGCATTTTGTTGGTGTTAATTTTATAAAATTTCTTACATATGTAAAAACATTTTTAAAATATTTTGACAATCAATAAAATTTCGCTTTACATAACTAATATGCAATTTTTGGGCTTAGAAAGCAGCGTCCACTGACAGCTTAAAAACTCAAAGTGCAAGCTTCTGTATGACTTTTTATCGGAGAGTGTCAACTGGCAGTCCACTGTCATTCATTGTTGCACACTCAAAGTTGTTCATCAACATTGTTCCGCCATTCCGCTTTCCCCTTTTTCATCACTTCCCCCACATCTTTGTCACTGTTTGGCGGTCACCGCTTTGTGGTAGCCGCCGCATTTCGCCGAATGCAAATGATTTGAATGGTATTTACGTGTTTCGCTTTAATTCGGCATCATGTTAATTTATTTGCTTATTATTATGAATATGATTGTTTTTTTTTAGAAATTACAATTTATGTTTGCCATTAAGTTTTATTGGAATTTAATAAGCCCGTGTGTGATTTTATTTAATTTGCATAATAACTTCATTGATTTATTGTGATTGCGCTCCATTTGCTGTTGTTGGCGATCGGTTGTGGTAATGTGTAATGTGTTGGGCATCGATGTGCCCTCGAGCGCCTTCCATGCCGCAACACACCTAAATGGCGGACGCGGCGCGCCAATTGTCTGATTGCGTGCGGCGACGGTTTATTGAACGCGGCAGTGCGGCGCGTTTATGACTTTGCAATTATCGCATAATCATACAACAGAAATTATTAATATGATTTGTTTGATGCGTCAGCGACGGTGCTGGCGTTGGCGTGTTGGAATTTTCGAGGTGTGGAATTGTGCGCAATAATGTTGCGAATTATTATTATTTTTTTAATATTTCAAATGAAAATGTGTAATTTCTTATTAATTATAAAGTGGGAATTTACAAATTTGTTATAAATGAAGATAGATCTTATTAGGTGAGTTTGAAAGTAAAGCGTTGTTTGGTTGAACAAATGTTGAGTAGTAAAAAATTGGAGTAAAATGAGTGAAAATGTGTGATTTGTTATTAATTATAAAGTGGGAATTTACAAATTTGTTATAACTGAAGACAGAATTTATTAGGTGAGTCTGTAAAGCGTTGTTTGCTTGAACAAATTTAAAGTAGTAAAAAATTGGAGTAATCAAGAGGGGAAATATTCAGTAGTTGTTGCCAACTTGTTTCAAAAATCAACCAGTGGCGCATGTAGGGGGAAGTTTGAAAAAAAACTAGAATAAACCAAAATTTTTATTGAAAAAACGGTGTTGGACTCAAAACTTGTATACGAACCCCCCGAAAATAAACTCCCGAGTGCGCCACTGTAATCAATCAACTATAAATTCGTTATTTAATGATTAACTTAAATTTTTTTGTCACAAAAACATTCCACCATCAGTTCATATTAGCCAATCACGATCGCGATCGTCTCAACGCCAACGTCAGTCGCTCAGCAGCCGCAGTCGTGTGTCGTCAGCGGCAGTCGTCTGTCGCACTCACAATGCACGCACGATTAATAAATCCTTAAATAAATTCACAGCAAAATGGTGCGACTTAGTAAAATAACGAAACAACAAATGTCTGTATTTATTTATTTTGTTCGTCGAGTGCGGTTCGGTGTGGCCGGCAGCGCAGTATTAAGAAATATTAACACTGTCATTATAATTAATTTAAAAATACATTAAACTTTTTTCAAGAGGCAACGAGTTGCTGTGCCGCAACTGTGTGGGTGGACATTTTAATGTTTTTTTTCGTTTAGAATTTTTAATGTTTTTGTTCTTTTCTGTTTTTTTTTTGTTTTGGCATTTTGTGTTGAGTGCGATTTTTTCGTCATTTGCTCGAGCTGGTTGCTTTCTGGCTGTTTTCTTTTGGTGTGGCTAATTTAGCCTGACAGATTTAGATTTTTAACTTTAATTTATTAGACAATTGCATGAGTGTCGTGTTTGTAGCATGTTTTGTTGCTTTGGCTGAATTATGATTTTTTATTTATTTTTTCCTATTGAAATGTGCGGCACATTCCACAGTAGCAAAGCAAGACAGAATGTGTATGTGAAATTTTGTGAACAGCCGCATTTATCGTAAATTTATGAAACGTTTCAATGAGATTTAATGATTTTCATTTTTGTGAATAAATTTTGCGCTCATTTTAATTAGTGCAGTGGTTCTCAAGCGAGTCGAAAAGGTGATATTTCTTTTGAAGGAGGAGAAACTAAAATTAAAAAAAAATACTTTTAAGAAAGTTTTTCCTACTGTTAGGCAACAAGTGATTGTTTTAACTTGTGTCAGTTGTGCAATGAAAATGTTTCTATTTTTTTTTTAATACAAGGGTATGGAATGAAGAAGTTATGGATACTCAAATTTATGAAGATCTGAGATGCTAAAGAAAATCTCTGCACGGATTCCATTCCACAGTCGCACAGTATGGACCAGAAACTCTCTCTCTCTCTCTCTCTGTCATCTCTAAATCAAGTCTACCTATTTTTAAACATATTTTCTTTAAAGACTTGTTCACACCAACCAATTAGTACGTTTCCTTACAGAGATGCATTCTCACCTATCATTTACTAAAAACATTTACTTCTCTCACGTTTGTGGCACTCTGTCGCCATCGCCAAAGATTTATGCTGCTTTCATTGGACGTTCACCACGTCTATGAAATTTCAAAAATTTATATAAAACCACGCACATAAATTTCAAAAACAAATGAAAACACAGCAACCGAGGGTCATTTAGTGAATCCAACCCGGATTTAGTGCGACATTCTGTGCGACAGTGTTCGATGCATTAGTGACCAATTATTTGTCTGGTGCAAAGCGTAAAATTTGCTGGTATTTTTAGTATAATTTAGTAGTTAATGGCTCATAAATAATTGTGAAATGTCTTAATTTTTGTGCGGCAAGTCAGCGTGCTTAGGGTGTTAAATGCAGAAATTATGTTCAAGTGGGTTGTAGAGGTTATTTGGGTTAATATTTTATGGGATTTAGTTGATTTATGCGATTGTTTTTATATTTTAGGCAAAATTTATAACAACTAAATTAGAAAGATTAAGTTTTGCTACATTTTATAGTCAACAATAAATTGTTGTAGATGGATGTGAAGGCGTGCGAGAATTTTTATACAAAACATGTAAAGAAAACATTTATCTAAGATTTTTTTTGGACTATTGATTGGCTTGGCCATGTATTGTATGGACGCTGAAGCGAAAAGGGTATTCAATGCGATAGTTGGAGATCGACGGAGAAGAGGGACATTGTGTCTTTGGCGAAGGGTCAAATGAAACACGGCCAAACATCTTTTGTTCAAATCTTTGTTCAAATGGACATTCGTTTGACTTGGAGAGAAGTTTTGTGAAACCAGGTTATGGATTGTTATGGCCACTTAAGTAGCAAGATTGAGAAATAAATATGAGTTGCATTGAGAAATGAAAATCACCATGGCAGAATCACGTCAAGCAGCACTTCAAGTAATTCAACAAACTAAATAAAATATCAAAAATTATGCATTATCTAATTAAAAACTGGTTCAATTTAAGTTGAACACATTTCATTAGTTCCACCAGAATTCACTTCAATTTGTTTGAAACCAGGGACCGTAACAGTTATAAGTTTTATTATAAAAATCAATGTTTAAGAGTTATTTTTCGACTTTTATTTTATGACTCAACAAATAACAGTTATTTTTTATTTATATTTTAAAAATCCTATAATAACAATTATTTTTGATTTTTTTCTTATAAGTCTACAAATGAATGATTTTTATTGATGACTTAAAAAAAAGTCATTGAATAATTTGTTGATGACTTTTATAAATAAAAGTCACTCACTGATTTTTATTGATGCCTTTTATAAATAAAAGGCACTGAATGATTTTTATTGATGACTTAAAAAATAAAAGTTACTGACTGATTTTTTATTCATGACTTTTTTGAATAAAAGTCACCAATAATTGTTATCATAGGACAGCTAAAATAAAAATCGAAAAAACTGTTATTTGTAGAGGAATATGAAAAAAATCAAAAATAATTGTTATTATAAGATTTTTAAAATATAAATAAAAATAGTTCTTATTTTTTAATTTTTCCATAAAAATTACAAAAAACAGTTTATTATCAAGTTAGATTCTCAGTGCGAAAATAAATGTATTGGTATATTTCATTTAGTTGTATGTCATTTCCTTCATAGTAATTTTTTCAAATATGGTTTTCATAAATAACTGTTATTTCCGGTCCCTGTTTAAAACCAAATCTAGCAACTCTGATCTATGTGCATCCACATTGAAAGCTGAAATTCATTCATTCTGGTATGCATTTTTTTCTCTGCCCTCAGCTAGCACGAAATTCAGCTATAAATAATAATTTTGTATTGGGGTGGAGGTGAAAAAAATGTGGCAATAAATTAAGTGCAACACTGTTGCCACAAAACACTGAAGAGGACGGACGAAGGTGCGCCGCCAACACACCGTCGCCGCCTGCATTGGCTGCAATTTTTCACGCGCGCTTTCCAGCGAGATTATTTCTGTTGGTTAAGAAAAACGTTACGGTTGCGTGTCGGGTGTAAACAAAGTTAAAACAATTTTATTTATGCACACGCCACAGCGTTGCGAAATTGCAAAATTATACCGCGACCGCGATAGGTGAAGCGGCCGGCCGGCTGCAGCACGCTGTGCCGTGCAAATATTTTCCATTTCTAATAAAGACATTTGCCGTTGATTTCATGAATAATTATGCGTTTGGTGCGTTTTTAATGGGGCCCATTGTTTGCTGACAGATTTATGTGGCATTTTGAGTGACAGCTGTGAGGTGAGACAACGCGAGCGCACCAAAGTCGCAACCGCATGACCTCTCTCGCTGAACTGAAGTCAGACGGCCATTGCTAAGCTGTGAAGTTCCACCAAGAGAAGCTTTTTGATTGTGTGTGTGTGTGTATACAGTGGCCTTAAATCACACAGCAGCGACATAAAACTGACTACTGCGAGCCACATAAATTATCTACGGTTTCTGTGTGATAGTTTGAGAATTTTAATCGTTTTGCATACATCAGCCGAACGACAGCTGCGCCGTAATGTGGTTGGCGACAAATTCTGAAATACGCTGCCAACTGCGCTGCAACTGAAAATGTGCAACATTCGGCAAATTGTGGCAAAAACGGCCGCAATGCGGTAAGTAACCAACAGCGACACTGCCACCAGGCCGCTACATGTCATATAGAAGTATGTATGTATGTACATATAGCATGTATACTTATATGTTTGTTTGTATGTACTTGCATACATAAAATGGTTCCCTGGATCGCCTGCAGCCATGGCATCACATCAAATTGCCATGCAGCGAATTATTGAGCAGCAAGACGTTGGGTCATTAATCATTTGTATGGTCACCGTTGTTGTCCATGCTGTTGTTATTGTTGTTGTTGTTGCTGTCGAGTGAGTGTTATTGGCACTAGCAGTGCAATTGCTGAGAACGCCAACACTGTCACTGCCTTCGGCGGCTTCTAATGCTGCAAGTGGCAACAGTTGGCCTTAACCCGGGCACAGTGAACGGGAAGTTGATTGGGATGAACAGTGGAGCTCCACGGTAAAGGATGTTTAAAGTCAAGGCCAAAGAAAGATACTGAAGAAGTCGAAGACCAAGTCTTCATTGAATCTATCTGTTACCGTTTTTTGAGATGAATTTAAAAAGGTGTCCGCCACTTTGAGGCCAACGGATCAAAGTGAGTTTACTTTTGCGATTATATAAGCAATAAATCTAGTAAAAGAGAAGCAAAAAATATAAGCATGAACGTTGCAGAAAGAAATAGAAAGATATCACTTGAATTGAACAGAGTTTAAAGTTAGGTTGTGTTAGAAATAAAATACTTGGAAGTTCACTAAAAAAGTTTCCAAATCAAATGAACAAAAAATTATGTGACAGTTGTATAGAATTTTGTTTGAGATTTACTAAGAAATGAACTCTTCCAAAGGTTTATTTGGGAATGGGGAATTTGAAATGGGGAATTGGAATTTGTTGGATTTGTTTTTAAGTGAGATCTGGTTTAACCCATTGCTGCCTAATGGGTAAAAATTTACCCATGAAAATTGACTTTAAAAAATTACAGAAAAGTTCGTGGTAGAGATATCTCAAAATCATTGATAGGGATGGTTAGGGTAAAGATGGAACTACCTTAGTCTAGTAGAGGTCACCCTAAAATTCCGCCATCTAGCTAGAGTTACCAGACTCCAAAAATTGTGAATTTTCTGGAGGTGGAAAATGTGGCGAAACGTAGTGGCCTTAGAACTTAAAAAAATTGCCTCCTAACTCACCTGTAAAAAATACAACTTTTGTTCACGTGTTTAGCTGATCACTTTAAAAAGTATGGAAAAAAGCTACCATTGCTGCGTAATGGGTACAAAATACCTAATGAATATCTCAGCAATGTGCAGAGATAGAAAGCTAAAATTTGGTTTCTGATCATTTTGGGTCAATTCCGGGTCGTGTATGAAATTTTATCAAAATCGTATGGGCGGAACTGGTACCCGGCTTTAATGGGTTAACCCATTTCGTACTATTATTTTTTTAATTTCAATAAACCTCAGCAATCTGAAGTTTTTGTTTTTTGTATTAAACTTAGATCTATTGGCATTCTAATAAAATAAAAAAAATAAAATAAAATAAAATAAATTAAAATATATGTTTGCCATGCCACGGCTTTCCTATTCAAGCTGGGCGGACATTGAAAAAACCTCATAATATACATTTTTCTTAAATTCTTTAAAAATACAAAAAATAACCAGATTTGCACAAAGCCGACTCAGAATGATTGGAAAAATGCCACACTAATTTTGTATTATAATAAAAATCGTTTAGATCTGTTAAAGATGATTATTTCTTCAGAAGGTGGAAAGCTTCACAGATACAAATAAACGTTGGATTATTTCCTTCTAGAATCTCCTGTTGGAATTCAGTTTACATTTGTATTGGCATAAGGATGGGTTATTTCAAAGACAGAAACAATTTTAATAGATTTTGAAGAATTTTAGACCCTTTTCGGACAAAAACAATCTTCTTTTGGAGTTCAAGGTTAGGTTTGAAGATACATGTTTTCCTTATAATCGAAATTCTTCATAGATACTAATGAATTTCGAATTCTTTCCAGCTTAAACCATTTCCTTTTAAAGCATTTGCTGAAGCTGAGCGCCTATTTGGTCTCTTTTATGCTTTTTAATTTTCTAATTGTGCCATATTCAGACCTTGAGAGTTCATGTAGTAAACAAACCCAGCACACCGTCACAGGGTTAATGCATCCGTTGCAGCATATTTCCAATGCATTCGCGGCGCATGTTTTCCCCCCACTGCCAGCGACGGTCGCTTGCTGGCAGGCAAACTGGCTGTCTATCTGTCTGTCTGTCGCTGCATTGCTGCGCGTGGTGCATAAATCAGTTTGACAGTTGCGCCCGGCGCTGTTGTTGCTGTCGCAGCGTTGTTGTTTTTGTTGTTATCGTCGTTTGGTTAATTTGCACTCAAACGTCAAATTTTATTGAGTGATGTGAAGTTGCGCCAGGTTGTGCTAAATCAAGAAGTCAATTTTGTAGCAAATGAGTTAACGCTTCATTGACGCTGTCGCCGTTAATAGTGTTTGTTTGTGTAAGTGTGTGTGTGTACGTTTATGTGTGTGTGTGTGTGTGTGTGTGTGGAATAGTGAAGCCGTGGCTAATGCCAGTGCCAGCGTTAATGGTAATTGCCGCTGTTGATGTGGTTGGTTAATGGCGGCGCTGTGCTGTCGTTGTTGTTGTTGTCGCTTTCGAGTTGACATGATTGATTCATGTGCGCTGATTAATATTCGCGTAAAGAGACCAGCGCAAGTGTTCACTTATGCATGTGTATTATTATTTTTTCATATTTCCAACAATTTTGCTGGAATTTATTGTTTTAGGTAAATGTGCTGTGTTTTATTGTTGTTGTTGTAATGTTATGGATGCCTCATAATTTATCATGGCACAACACTTGATAGATGGAAAACAGGTAAATGTCTCGCAATCGCCACAGATTTCACCACAAACTGGCACATTTGCAACACTTTGTGACAAGTTTTGTGACGAGATGTTGCTGCAGACATGAAAAGTTATAAACGCGGTTTTCTCTTTGGCAATTATGCTGTCTAAACACCCTTTAAGTGTCATAAAGTCTGATTCGAACTTGAAGTTTTCAGGTTTGAATTGAATAAATGTGTGATGCAATGTTTGTGACATAGCCCAATATAAGGTTTGGGACATAGCCAGATTCCAAGTTATAACTGAGCATATGAAACATTTCAACCGAATACTTTAGATAAAATTTAAGTAAGGTTGTAGATGGTAAGCAATGTTTTGACAAGACCTAAACATTTAAAATTAAAAATTTTAAAATTTAATTTAATTCTGCTGCCGTCACAAACACTTCTTGAGAGGAAAGGATCAAGAATTTAAATAAAATTGATTTGACACGTGATCAAGGAGATTTTGGGTTTTAACATACTTACTTTTCAAGAAAATTCTACATAAAATTTCAAGGATATAAAGGATTAAAATTTTCAAAGGACCGTTTTCATATCCTTTTTTTACAAATAGATAACATATCAATTTTATTTAAATTTTTAAGCCTTTCCTCTTTCATTTGATATACATATCGCCATATTCTAACGAGGTTAAGTATTTTTTATATTTTTTATCCCCTTCAAAATTTTGAAGTCTTTTTAAAAGGACAAAGGATGTATAAATGAAAAACTGAGTACGCAGTATTATTATGTTTGGTCTCTAGTTTCACGCCCATGTGGATTTTTTCCGGTGTGAACAATTTTTTTAATTTTTGTCGCACGGTGTTATCCAAAGAAAAACTATCCCTTCCGATGCTTTCCATTTCCCTATAGTCAGCCACGTTTCTTTGCCAACACGACATTGCACCACAGCGCCCATTTTAATGGCACAGCCAAATGAAATCACAATAAATCTTGTGTCAAATATTACCAGCCAAATGCAAACGGCTGTCATTTTTACAACACCTATCGACACATTTTTTTTCAATTTATTTTTTGCATTTTTTCCTGGCCGTAAAAATGTTTGCAGCATTAAAATTGAAAAAAATATGAAGACATTTCACACAGCAAAGCGCACAGCGCCGCCAACGGTTCTCTGCTGTAATCATTGCGTCAAAATATTTGATTTATTTGTTAAAAACTAGCAACAAGCAACAAACAGCGGACACTAGCAAACGGTTTAAGTGTCTGTCTGTCTGTCGCACTTTCTGTCCGTCTGTTTGTTTGTGTGAGCGCCAGCGACAGCATTGAATAATGACAGCAACAATAGCGGCAGTAACAGCGACAACAACTGCAATAACAACAACAACAATACGCAGCTAGCGCGCAATAGCAAAAGCAGCAAGACCAGCCACACCAGCCATTATAGCAATGGCCGCAAAAACAACAACAACAACAACAACCACAACCACAATGCAAACGACAACATTTCAACATGTTGTGGAGGAAGTCCACTGACAGTTGATTATGATTAAGTGCTAAAACCTTGTAAAAATTATAATTTTCCATATTTTGTCATATTCGTTATTTATGACTGTCGTCGCGCACCGAATGCACGCACTGCCGTTGCATTCAAGTGCGCAAATTACGTATACGCCTAAGTGTGCTGCATTTGGTCGCAGGCAGCCAACGAATAATAAATTGATGACGAACGAGTGGAATGTAGTGTAATGTGATGTGGTTTGGCGTTCTTAAGTGATCGGTTCAAAGTGTTGACTTTAGGCAGAGTAGCGATTGCAGTTCAAGTTTGTGGAAAATTGCTATGCAAAGTGAGATTGAAGTGTAGGTGGATGGTTGAGTTCAACTAAACTGAGTTTAATTTTTTAACAATTAAGTCACACTGGCAAATCATACTAAAAGCATGTTACGTTTGGTTGGGTTAAGCTGTTAAATAAAGAGTAAATAAACAGCTCGTACTCGTATAGACTTCCTAATTGATTTTAACTAAGTAAGCATAAAAAATCAGCTATTTCCCATAACTACTTCTGGCTCTAACATCTGCCTGAACTTACGTTGAACTTCAGATACCAAAACATGTAAAAATTTTATATCTCAATTGAATTCCAACACAAATTTCTCGAGCGCAGCTCATAGTCTCTGATTCCGCAAGTCTAGAAAACAATTGAAAAAGTTCCATTTTTTTCTCTATGCAGATTTGGTATCAGCGTTGCCGTTTTGGTTATTTTTAACCAAAAATGGTTATTTTTATTTTTGAAAATGGGTTTGGTTATTTGGTGATTTTTGATCCCATTTGGTTATTTTTTAGAATGTTGCACGCTGATACAAATGTATCATCTACCACAATATTATTGGGAGTGGCAATAATATTGATATTGATTGATGGTAGCAACTCATAGCCATTGCTGTTTCTCGTAAAAAAGATAGCAGAATTTTTTAAATCGATAACTATGTTTTAAAAAGAGTCAACAACACGTTCGCGGACGTTGACAATTAATTAAAAATAATATCGCCTGTCTATTTTTGCAGCTCACTGAAAATTTTACTGTGCGTGAACGTGTTAATTATTTATTTTATGTCACAATATGCATATGTGCACATATGTGCCAAAAGCCTTTTAAATGTTCCTTAACCCTCCATTACTATCGTCAGGGTGGAATCCACCCTGTGAGTTTAATTTCTTAGTAAAATATAGATTTTTTAACCAAAACCAACATAAAGTTATAATGTAATCCACATTTGCATATTTCGGAAGGTTATAGAGTACATTGCAGTTGCATAAATAAAGCTGATGCTTTTATACAATTTTTTTAAAAAGTCACTGGGTGTGTTACACCCTACGATAGTAGTGGTGTTATAAAATTGCTGGATGCTTAATACCGATTGTTAGTAATGAAGTTTTATTTTTTTTAAATTACATTTACATATTTGTATTCACTTTTTGGCGATAATTTTTTTAATAACGTATAGAACATTTACTTAGTAGAAAATCCTTAAAAATTATGCTCTAGGATAACTAAAAAATGTTTATAACATTAAATTTGTTATATCTTAAACTGATAAAGTTAGAAGGACGAAATTCAAGGATGTAGTAGTGTACATATTATTCCTTAAGATATATTTTTTTCAATTTTTTTCCAATAGTTTTTGGAAATTTCCAAGGATATTTAAGGATAAAGTTTCAAAAGGACATTTTTAATACCTATTTGTCCTTTTGCACCAAAATATTAAATTTTCTAAGATTCTAAGGATTTTTCTGTTTCATTTGATACCCATATTGTTATTCTACAATGCGCTCAATTTTTGAAATAATTCCTTGAAATAAACATGTCCTTGAAATTTCAAAGTCCTTTTAAAAAAAATCCTGATGTCAGAGAGAAAAACTAAAAACGCAGTTTTACTACATTTGGCCCCTAGTTTCGCAAGTATATCGATTTTTTCGTGTGTTTGGAAATTTTTTGATTTTTGTCGCACGGTGTAACCTTAAAAAGTAGCAGGTATATTGTTGATTTTTGTTTGAGTTTTTACGCAAAATTTTACCTCGGTCCGAAAAAAATTATTAAATAATTATTTATTACTTATTTTTTCAGCTTTCTGAATCACTAAGCCCAAGAAGCATATCTTGAATATTGTGCAAGTTGTGGCAATTTTTCCAATGCAACTTTTTATTTCATCTGTCTTTTTGTTTTAAATGAAGTGTACATAAACAAATGTTTTTATTAAAAAAATGAATTAACAAAATTATGCAATTTATTTTTTCTTTTAAATGTTTTGATGCTGTGATTATGAAAAAATTTGGTTTTTGTTTATTTTACCTCAATGGATAAGTAAAACGGATAATCAAAAGTTGTGGGTGGATTACACCCTTGGTTAGTAATGGCGTTATGAAATAGACGATAGTAATGGAGGGTTAAATCTTGAAATTTATGTATGAGTTATTTATTTTGTTTATGTCGAAAAAACATTTTGCTTATTTTTGTTACATTTTGGTTATTTTTATTTTTGTTCCTGGTTATAAATTGTTTTTTCTTGTGGCAACACTGTTATTCTCCGCTTCACAGCCGCATTCATGTGCAAATATTTTCATATAATATGTCATACGGTTTTGTTATTAGTAGCCAACAAAATGTGAACTATTTTTGAGTGTGTGAATGTGTGTAATCAACGCATACATATAAGTCAATTTAATATTAATCGAGCGGCAAAATGTTTAAGCACACAAATACCCAATAAAAATTGATAAATATGTAGATACTCGTACATACGTATATATATGTACAGTTGAAATAGCTGCACAGCTAACGAATCGAGCGCTTAATTAAAGCAACAAATTTTCGTTGTTACATTTGGACAGGCTATGAAAAGTTGTATCAATTGCATTTAACTTGCTAATTTTCAAATAAATAATTCAAGTGTCAATCTATGACAAATAAACACACACACACACACCATGACTGGACAGCACAATGCAATTTAAATAACAAATGACAAAATGTGAAAA
The DNA here is from genome assembly GCA_964056695.1 of Melieria picta. Lineage (NCBI taxonomy): Eukaryota > Metazoa > Arthropoda > Insecta > Diptera > Ulidiidae > Melieria > Melieria picta. The sequence goes on from OZ057399.1 coordinate 69,795,885, forward strand.
CCAAATTGAAATGAAATCGAATGGAATGAAATAAAACGAAATGAAATAAAAATGTGCCGACAATATGGTTGGCGATTTGTGTATTGTGTATCGAACCGCTGACACATGCATAAATAATTTATTATCTAAACGACCATAACAATTGGTTATTTGTGCGCTGGCAGCGGCATCGGCGGCGGTTGGACATTAACCAGTATAAGTCGTCGGAAAATGTCAAAACTCATTAGCGCTTAAAAGGCAGCAGACATAGACAGATCACAACAACAACAACAACAAAAAACAACAATTGACAAAGGCAACTAGATAAGCACCAAAATGTGACTATAACAAATCATAACATTAACAGAGCACAACAGCTGCAACAACAACCACAACAACAATGAATGCGCATAACAAAAAACGCAACAGTGGGCTGGGCGACAGCTCGATAAGCCAACAATAAATGAAATCGAATAATTTAAATATGTTAATTGCAGCGCGCAACGGCCGATCGACAAATGGTGCGCGCTGCTCACGAAACCACACGAATATTTAACACAAATATTTTTTATTTATTTATTTCTTTTCATTTTCTTATAACACATCAGCAACAACAACAAAAGACGCGCGCTGACAAGCGGCAACAAGTGTTTCGACGCCACTCGTGCAGCTGGTGGATGTTATGGCTGATTTTATTGCCGCTCGATTCAATCAAAGATCATTTCAAATCAAAGCATTGAGCACAAAGCCAATCAGCAGCAAACACAAAGCGAGGCTATAAAAATGAATTGCACACACACACACACACACACACACACACACAACTGCACAAAACTTACGAACAAAACAGATCGATGGGTAACAGAGCAAAGGCAGCGTTTTAACACAACCATGCAAATTGACAGAGTTTTATAACGCAAACGTTAAATTATGCCATTTGTGCGAAAAATACAATACAACAACAACAACAATAACAACAACAAGCCATAAGATTTAGACATTTCAACGTGTGTGTTGATGGAAATAAAAATTTCATTTTATGGTTCGTGCCAGTATCATCAAAAGCGAATCGGTTTCACCATCAACACCATTCCGCCGCACTATTTATGGCCGCTGTGTGTTAATTGGCGAGCACGTTATTGTTGCGATTAGTAGGACTCTAGTCAACAACAACAACAAGAAAATCGATGCAAATAGGCCGATTGAGAAACGACAGTGAGTTGAACTAATAATTATGTGAGCGTGTGACTGACTTATCTACTCTCGATCGACTGGCCAACTTATTCGGATACGAATTTTAGATTTTCAAATTAACACTGTGCAACAAAGTTTAACTTTTTCGCAAATTTATGTGATTTCAAAGAGCTGATTTTAAAAGAGAGTGAAAAAACAAGCAAGTAAATGGTTGAGTTGAATAAAGAAAAACATATTAGGGTTACCAGATAATAACACTGTGCGTGAAATTTACCCTCAAAAATTGAAACAAGCGGGGGACCTACTGAGCGACTGACAGTAAAGCGATATTCAGGACGATTTCGGACCAATTAGCATTTAAACGTTCGAAGACTTAAGCGACGAACTCGACTGAAATGAGCAAAATTCAAAGTCGGATTTCTCTTAAACTAGAGCCAATCCAGCAAAACGCCTGGTGGATCTCAACTCAGTATACCTATAGAAAAGTCGCTCAGTAGGTCCCCCGCTTGTTGCAATTTTCGACTTGCACAGTGTAATTAAACTCGACTGAAGGACAGAGGCTGAAATAAAGAGTGGCATAGAAATGGCTCGCTGACGCTCGGAACCACGAAGATTCTAACGTAAACCAATGCCCGATTGGCAGTTGTTCTAATAGGAGTAAATAGAATATCAAGGATTATCTAGAACCTTTTCACATTTAGTACAAAAACTTCAGAAAGGTTAGTAAGAAACAGGAACTCCGAAATGTACATTTTTGGAGATGAGCAAAAAAGGAGATGCAGGGCCATTTTTTCTTCTTCTGCGAAATGACAACAGCGACAAAAGTCATTGTCTGGTCACCCTAGTCTTTAAGCGAATCTGTCTAGTAGGCTGCGCTGTTTATTAACAGTTGGAGCCACATAATTTTTATTTGAACTTTTCCGGCGATGCACAGAGTGTGGTTTCTATTTCCAAATTGAAAAATAGTCATGCAGAATTTAAAGTAGAAAACTATTTTTTTAAGGAAAATACTTCATTATGCATTACAGGGACCGTAACAGTTATAAGTTTTATTATAAAAATCAATGTTTAAGAGTAATTTTTTGACTTTTATTTAATGACTCAACAAACAACAGTTATTTTTTATTTATATTTTAAAAATCTTTTTAATAACAATTATTTTTGATTTGACTTTTATATTGCGACTTAAAAAATAAGTCATTGAAAGATTTTTATTGATGACTTTTATAAATAAAAGTCACTGAATGATTTTTATTGATGACTTAAAAAATAAAAGTCACTGAATGATTTTTATTGATGACTTAAAAACTAAAAGTCACTGGCTGATTTTTATTCATGACTTAAAAAATAAAAGTCACGGAATGGTTTTTATTGATGACTTAAAAAATAAAAGTCACGGAATGGTTTTTATTGATGACTTAAAAATTAAAAGTCACGGAATGGTTGTTATTAATGACTTAAAAAATAAAAGTCACTGAATGATTTTTATTGATGACTTAAAAAATAAAAGTCACTGACTGATTTTTATTTATGACTTTTATAAATAAAAGTCACTGCCTGATTTTTATTGATGACTTTTATAAATAAAAGTCACCAATAATTGTTATCATAGGACAAATAAAATAAAAATCGAAAAAAAACTGTCATTTGCAGACTAATATGAAAAAAATCAAAAATAATTGTTATTACAAGATTTTTAAAATATAGATTAAAATTAATTCTTATTTTTTAAATTTTCCATAAAAATTACAAAAAAAAAGTTTATTGCCAAGTTTGATTCTTCGTGCGAAAAGAAATGTATTGGTATATTTCATTTACTTGTGACATGACATTTCCTTCATAGTAATTTTTTCAAATATAGTTTTCATAAATAACTGTTATTTCCGGTCCCTGACCCATTATTTTCCAGCTTTTCTGAAACTTTGACTTTTCATCATGTCTTGTAGTTTCGATCAGTTTCGTTAAGACTTTTCTGGACTGAGATATGTTTCAAGACCAAAAATGTAGCCAAACTTTGTAAAAAACATTCTGGTCCAAAAATTTTGAATTCCGAGCTGATCCAGAAATTCTCTCATAAACAAAAACCTGGCATCTTAAGAGATAAAACAACTCATAAATAAAAATCTGTCTTTCATTGTTTCGGTTTCCAAGTCCAAGTTTGGCCTCTGCCGCTGACCAGTCGCACATAACCAGAACGATCCAAATTGTAATTTATTGATTTGTGCATCGAAATGGGGATCTCCGGTTTTAAATTGAAAACATTTAAAGGCATTGCTTAAAATCAAAATAAAGGCATTAAAAATTTCGCCTACTAGCGCTTCTGTTTATCTGCTTTTGTAATCTAATCCGCTTTAATCGTATACGAAAACAACATTTCTGACATTTAAATCTGTGTCTGTGCAAAATTTATTATAGTGAACGCTAAAAATTTAATCATAAATTAAGACATACACATTTGGAAATGACGCCATTAGCGCCATTCACAAATTTTACATGTGGAAACGCAGCTAAAAAGTCATTAATAAAAGGTGGTGAAATCTAAGTTGCGTGTTAAACGTAGCAACAAATAATGTTTTGTGAATACAGTAGATAAAAAAATAATTTTGCTGTGGAAAATTTGGTGAGGAAACTAGTTCAATATAATACTGAACAGTGAATATTGAAGACAGTCTTTCTCCTGAGATTACTATAGCTTGGTCATGTCTCCCGTATGAACGATGAAGCTTCGGCGAAAAAGGTGTTCGACAGCGAAAAGGGACCGTTTCTCCTGGAAGGACCAAGTTGAGGACACCCTATCATCTCTTATCAAAGATCATCTTTTGGCAAAGCAGAGAGAATTTTTTCGACAGGCCAGTTAGGTAAGTAAGTAAGTCCTTCTAGACACCCCAAGTTTCTAACCCAAAATCATAGCATAAATGTTTTCAAGCCAATTAGTTTATTATAAAACTTTTTAAAAATATTTACCAACACATAATCCTTTCCGTTGGCGCATAAAATCTTCACTTCATTAATGCCTTGGCATGTCATAAAAATTAATAGAAAAAACATAAAAAGAACTTGAAACAGAAAGAAACCAACATTTTCCCATTAACCCATCACACGCACCGTTTATGCGGTTTATGATTTAACTTTTTACGATTTTCATGCATAATTTAATATTGAGATTATATTTTGGCCTTTCGTTGGTCCGCTTTTACTACATATATTTCATCGTATTTTATTGTAATTGTCTTCATTTCATGCGCCAACACGATTAGCCTTAATCATTCCATTATTCAATGCGGCCGCCATGTGTAGCGGCCGAAATTTTATGGCGAACGTGTTGGAAGCACTAAAGTGCCATAATTTGAGATTGTCGTAAAATTTTATAATACACTTCATTAGCAGTGTTGAATTTTTAATATGTATCCGAGAAATAAAGTCACAACAAATGCGTGCAAATTGGTAGAAACCAAATAATTAATATGTTAATTTCGGTGAAACTCTGTGACATCGTTTACGATCGACGTTATAAAATACAAATAAAAATGGTAGTAATTATATGAAAAACAAAAACAAACAATCTAATACTTGTGTATTGAGTGGATTTGACTCAGTATTAATAAATAGCAGGCAATGGTGTGGTCGTGATGTGGGCATCAAACTATTTTTAGAGAAGAGCACAACAATTCTATTTCAAATGGAGCAGAATGCACTTTAGAAAGCATTGATTTGATTCTTCTAGAAGAACACTTGGCTATTCTGAAATTATTTTGACATTTTCTGAAGACAATTGGGTATTCTGACACACAACAAATGCATTCTGAAGTTCATTCAAATATTCTAGATTTATTTTTTTATTTTCTGAAGTTACTTTTAAATTTTGTGATATTTATTTGATGCTTTTTTAAGTATATTTGACTATTCAGAAGTATGTTTGATGCTTCCTGAAGCATATTGCATTATTCTAAAAGTCATTGAATATTTTTTAAGGTACATTGGGCGATATTTAAAATACATTTCATGTGATTGCAACACAATTCGACTACTCTGAAGTTTGTTTGATATTTTCTAAAGTACATTGATTATCTTCTGAAGTTAATTTGATGCTTTCTGAAGGTAGTTTTCCTATCTTAAGCTCATTTAATACCTTCTAATATATATTTGATGCCTTCTGAAGTAATTTTTATGCTTTCTGAAGTCAATTTTACTATTCTGAAATTCATTTCAAATTTTTTCGAGCACATTTGATGTCTTCTGAATTTAATTTGATGCTTTCTGAAGTAAATTTCACTATTCTGAAGCTCATTTAATATATTCTAATTTATATTTGATGTAATCTGAAGTCAATTTGATGCATTTAATATTCTCTAATATACATTTTATGTCTTCTGTAGTTAATTTGATGTGTTTACTATTTTACTATTCTGAAGTTCATATGATATTTTCTAAAATACATTTCATGTTTTCTGAAGTTAATTTTAGGATTTCTGAAATAATGTTTACTATTCTAAAAAGAACATTTAATATTTTCTAAAGCACATTCTGAAATAAATTTTACCATCTTCAAGTTTATTTGATATTTTTTGAAAGACATTGAATGTCTTCTGAAGTTAATTTTATACTTTCTGAAGTAAATTTTACTGTTCGGAAATTGTTTTCATATTTTCTAAACTACATTTGATGCCTTCTGAAGTCAATTTGATGCGTTCTGAAGTAAATTTTACTATTCTGAACTTGATTTGATATTTTCTAAAGCATATTTGATGTTTTCTGAAGTTACTTTATGAAGTACATTTAACTATTCTGAAATTCAGTTGATATTTTCAAAAGTACTTTTGATGTCTTGAAGTTAATTTCAAGCTTTCTGAAGTACTTTTTATTATTATGAAGTTCATTTGATATTTTCTAAACTATATTTGATGGAATCTGAAGTTAATTTGATGCTTTATGAAGTAAATTTTACTATTCTGCACAGTGGCGGCTTAAGGTGCGGGCGGCGACGGCTGAGGGGCCCCCCACAAACGGTGCAGAATAAGTTTGCGTACAAATAATAACTGGAATTTCCGGTTATGCTTTTTAATTTGTTTTTTGAAAATTTGTATTCCATTGAACAGTAAATGGACAGTAAAGGGACAAATTATTTTGAAACGTATATGTGCTTGAAATTTTATAGAAAGCAATAGAATCCCAGAGAAAAAATGAAAAATAGATAAAAGGATAATATTACTAAATCTTTCCAAATTTGATAAAAACTTTCGTGAAATTAGGAAAACTTTTGGGAGAGCAAACTCGTAATTTCAAAAAGCCAGATTAAAACTAAACAAAAAAAACAAAATCTTGCTTCGTTACTACGATCTGGCCATTATTTTAAGCAACCCGAGCAGGAGGATTAGATTGTTTTGCGATCAGTGCATCATTACACTACTCGACAAAAAATGGGCCAATCGCGTGCATAGATAAAGTGTTTTCTATACTAACTTTGGCCGCTGAACACGAAACTGAAAATAAAAAAATTTGTTTAAGAAGCGTTTTCAAAAAATCTTCGAAAAACGAGTTTTTTCCTGTTGTTTCAGTTATGAGCACATATCTCCTGAAAGAATTATCCGATTAACACGAGCTGTCCGTCGTTCAAGAAGAAGATAATACCTTAGCCTTTTTAGTGATATATAGATTGTTCAAATCAGATGAGATTTGGGGAAGTTACTGACAAGTAACTTCCCCAAAGGAAAGTTGTAACAAAGTGAATTTTTCGACCAAAAAATCATAAATTTTCGAATATTTTTTTTATGGATAAAAAAATTACTTCCCCTAGTTTTAAAATCTAAGATGAAAGATATATTATTATTATATATTTTTTGAGCAAATATATTACTTGAGCAAATATTAAGCCTAACATCAATAGAATTGAAAGAAAAATTACAAAGTTATGCTGCAGTGAGTAAAAACACCAACTTTACATTTATTACACTGTGCGAAAATATTTTTTTTTGCCGAGATCCATTCAAATTTGGATATAGATGTGAAACTAGAGATCATTTATAGTAATCTGGCATAGTCAGTTTTTCATTTTCTGGCCCAAAGTCCTTTTTAAAAGACTTTAAAATTTTAAGGACATACACATTTCAAATTTTTTTTTAAATATATGCGGTTGTGCAATGATGGAAATATGGGTATCAAATGAAAGACATCCTTTTAACTAAATTTTCAATTTTGAAGTTTCAGGACCAAAATATGTCAGGTAGGGAAAACATACATGATTTGGATTTCAGTCTGTAGATTCATACATCTAAATTTTATTCTATTTCAACGTTCCAGTCTAGAAAACACTTTTATTTTTAGGTGCATTTTTCGTGTCGAGTAGTTCAGAAATGTACAGAAATATTTTATAAAACCCAGTAGCAGTAGCTTACTTACAAGGAGCATAGAATTGCTTTCGTAAAAGAGTCTATCAAAGAAGAAAACCGGATTTCCGGGACGATGTGTTGTTATCCAACCAATAATTATAAAAATAATAATAATAACTGTACATTTGTTTGACGTCTACAAAGTTTAATGAGGTTAAGTAATTGCGTAAATCGCACTAGTTTACAAGCAAACTCTAAGATTGCCATATTTAATTTTTAACTTAGAATTTTGTATTAGCATACTTTGCACAAAATTTTAAGTTAAAAATTAAATATTGCAATCTTCGAGGGAAAATTTTTTGAAAATTTGCAAACAATTGTTATTTAGAAAGGATGTTTTCTTGCTTTTATTGAACTGAATTTGTTATTGCAATTTCAAAGTCAATTGTCGATACTGTATCTCTTTCAATTGATAAAAGTGACAAACAACCTTTCAACAACCATTGTGGCGCGCAAAAAGTTTTTAACAAGTTTGAGTTTTGAAAAACTTAAAATTTTTATACACAAGCTTCTCTCGGGGCCCGGGGCGGTCCGCCCCTCCGCCCCCCGTTAAGCCGCTACTGATTCTGCAGTTCATTTGGCATTGAACTAGTCTGAAATAAATTGTATCTTCCTAGCAGCATCTTCTGAGCAGCTCTAAAGAAACTTATAAACATTTTCTTTGATTTTTTGTTGTTTAAAATTTAGATAACATCACTTACCCCCATTTAAACTCCAATCTTATTAGTTCATTAACTTTCACATCAAGTCAAATGTTGCAATCTGGCCGGTATTGAACCTGAAACAGACGCAAAAATCAATCATGCTGTAGTCGCAAAATGCTTCAGTAAAGTTTTTCAATAATCGAAACAAATTATATAAAAAATAAAAAAATATACATATGTATATAAAAAATTATCTATGTAAAATTAAAAAAAAAAAAGTTATCAATACTTTTAGAAAATATATAAAAAAAATTATTTTCGTTCTCGTTGCGCTCATTTTGTGACAACTTGTCCCAAACAAGTGATATGCGCAGTCATGACAACGCGGACAACTGAAACTAAAAGACATATCAGCAACGTGCGCCAATCAACGATCACGCCAATTGCCAACTGCTGCAACATTGCCCGTTGACAGGCAATAAAGCAAATGTAGAAAGGATTTTTTGTATTTCACACACACACACACGCAACGATTGCCAGCTGCTGTCAGCTTTGACAATTTTATCGCATAAAAGCGAAAAGCAGGTAAATCGCACTTAAACTTGCCAACAGCAAAACCGCAACAACTGCAACAGCCATAACGTTAGCAAACGAGGAAATATGTCACTGAGAGAGCAGAAAAAACCAAACAACAACAACAATGACAGAACACAACTCTATGGCGGCAAAAGCAGGAGCCATGCGAACGTGCTAATTCGTGTTGACTTAACGGCTGCAATAAGTTAAATCGCTGTTCATATGCCGCCGACAGTATGCAAAAATGCACACACACACACACGCACACATACACGCACACTCACGCAGGCTGAGGTAAGAGCTGCACGCGCGTGCGCAACAAGCTCTGAACCCGTTCAAACCTTAAATCACCTGGATCGATCGGCTGGCGGCAACCGGAGTTGGCCTGAGCCGCGGTTGGCGTTGAAGTGCGGCGCGTAGGGAGGCGAGCGGGTACGACTCGAGTTGGACAAAAGCGCACCGCCATCACAGGCGGCACATTTGCTGTGGCATGCAACATTTGCAGTTAGTCGAGCAGCGGCGCGTCGCAACGGCAGTCATGTCGCGCAGCGGAAATGACGCCGCAGCTGCACACCGGCCCGACGACTCGCATTCTTTCGGGCGACTTTATCGGCTGCATTGATTGCGTTTTAAATGCGATCATAAATCAAATTCAATTTGTGTCAACATTTTATGGTCGTTTGTCTGAAGGCGCTATTTCGTGTTTTTCACGACCAGATAAAATAAATTGCTGCCCGCTTGCAGAACGTGCGGCGCGCGAAAGCGTCGGCGCACCACCAGCCAGTCGGCAATTGAGTGAGTGAGGAGTGAGTGAGTGGGTACGCATGCGCATGTTGCGGTTTCACCTGGCTGGCAACTTCGCTCCGATCGCGCGCTGTGATTACGCTCAGAGCAGTTGAATGTTGCGCTTGAGAACTTCATCAATTAGGGCAGCGCTGCCGGCCAGCCTCGACTTGACCCTACACCACCGGCACGTATGCACTTCAGTTAATGCTAGGGTTAAGCTTTTAATGACGTAGGCGGTTTCGTGTACTCAGAAACAATCACACAAGTCCAAATTACAGTTAATGTTGAACTTGTTGGGAGAAAACCTAAACATTAAATTAAAGACAGAGAGCTTGTTTGGAGTGATACAACTTTTGATAGGCATGAACTGTCCAAACAGCCATCAGCTGTCAATGTTTAGTGGAAGCGCAGAGAAAATTACATATTCAGCCATACGCACTGAAACTTAATTAAAAACTTAAGAAACATGAATTTTTTTTAAATAAAAAAGTTTACATTGCAAAGCTCTACAGCTATTTTGAAATTGTCACACAAAAAATTATATAAAAAATATGTAAAGAAAAACATAAAATCACGACGGCACAATAAACTTCAAAGGCAATCAAGCATTGAGCATTTGTCATAAACAGCCCCAGCAAAATCAACAATAATGAAATTGTCATTCAATTTGGCCGTTAAAAAAAGGTCTCAAATAACGCAATCAATGTGCTTGTAATTGCACTGCTTTATCGACAACACACAAGTGCTCAAGGCATTTCAATTATTGCTGAAAAATGTGGTCAACGTTAATGACACATTGACAAGTTAGCGTGAAATGGTAGAGTGGCGAAATTGCTCTCAAAAATTATTGAATTGAAAAAATTTGTATGTATATGTTTTAATGTGTATTGGTGATATTCACGAGATGCGGAAACTATAAAAGAGACAACAATAAAATTTTCACGGAACCAGAGTTCAAAAGTACACTGATTAGAATGCTGTTCACAGACTAATGGATTTCCCTACTCAAAAAAAGAAAAAGGACCCATTAGATGTATTCTTTGGAGAATTTATCGACAGGATCGATTGATCGATCCAGTTAAACGGTTTTATCGGCATCTATGCATATAACGACAAAAAAACTGCTAAGAAGTTCACAATGGGTCTTCTAAGGTCTCCGAGTGGCCCTCAGTAAGGGCGAAAGTTCCTCATGAGGCCAAAATATGACTATTATTATTATTATTTATACAGGGTCTTCTAACAAAAGGTGCCATGTGAAATCAATTAAGAGGACACAATATTTTCCTTACAAGTGATTATACAGTGGACCCTCGGTTAACGTACACAATTGGTTCCAGCATCTTGTTCGTTATGCGAAACGTTCGTTAAGCAAAACCATTATTCCCATATAAATCAATGTAAAATGAATTAATGCGTTCCAGGTCGAAAAAAATACACTCTAATATGTTTCAATTTGAACTTTTATTGAAAGAATGTAACATAAAATGCATGCATGCATAGTTATTTTGGCTCTTTTATTTTTCTCTTTCTCCGAATCTTTTTTTGAAGGCATTTACGTATGTTATTTTGCAATTTTTATAAAAACAAAATTAAAAATAGAACATTTGTATGTTTCAACACGTCTTGTTAATTTTACGAACACAGGCAATTATGCACAAAAATAAAACAAAATGCACAATTATGAAACAAAAGCTAAACACAGACAGCACTATAATGTGTATTCGGGGTTTCCCCTGTTTCGTTGCTTAGCACAGACAGAAATTTTACATGCAATTAAGGTTTCCCCCTTTTTCGTTGGTCGTTATGCGAAACTTCGTTCGTTAAGAGAAACTTTTTTTCCCAAAAAAAAGTGTTCGTTATGCGAAATGTTCGTTATGCGGGGCGTTCGTTAACCGAGTTAACCTTTTTTTAAAAGGACTTTGAAATATCAAGGATATGTTTCTTTCAAAAAATTATTTTAAAAATTGAAAATAACAATAACAATAGAATAACAATATGGGTATCAAATGAAAGAGAAAAATCCTTAGAATCTTTGAAAGTTTAAGGGGGCCGATACATGTAAATAGTGTATTTTTTGAGAATTTTTTTGGGGGCTAAGGAATTTGGCAATTGATTTTTTTTGTTTTTTAATCTTTTATTAACTAATTAAAGGTTCTTTTTCCATTTTTTTTTTTACCCGAGAATCCAAGATGGCGGCGGCGCGTGGGATCAAAAAACCCCCTCCAATCTGATGCGCTGCGCGATTGCGCTGCTCGTATGGGGCTGAAATGAAAAATGAAAGGAAATCAATTAAAAAACAGTTGTGGCTTCGATGTGAACCTGGTTTAGTAAAGAAATTGTGATTTTTTTGGAAACGGCAGAAAATTGAATTTTTGGGGCAGCTGTTTTGATGAATTTGCAAGCACCAACATGAGATTTTTGCAGATTTGTAAAAACAAGTAGGTTCACATCGAAGGGATGAGTCTTCCGAAGGTGTGGTTAAAATTTCATTGCGATCGGTTGAGCGGTTCTCATGCAATCGCGCAGCGCATCAGATTGGAGGGGGTTTTTTGATCCCACGCGCCGCCGCCATCTTGGATTCTCGGGTCAAAAAAAAAATGGAAAAAGAACCTTTAATTAGTTAATAAAAGATTAAAAAACAAAAAAAATCAATTGCCAAATTCCTTATCCCCCAAAAAAATTCTCAAAAAATACACTATTTACATGTATCGGCCCCCTTAATGTTTTGGTGCAAAAGGACGTTTCTATGGTTTTTGTAGTAAATTTTTACTGTGTCAATGCACTGTGCAAGTGTGTATTGATTCATAACTGAAAACTTTCTAGTTTTTACTTGTAAAATAAGTTTTTAAACTGCAACGATAGTTGCATGTTGGCAGTTCACAAATGGCTCAAAAATAAAAATGCTATTTATAAATCATAATCAAGATATTAAAATTTTTTAAAGACCCTGCATTTTATTTTCTATTGCATTGGGCAAATATCCAAACTTTCGCCTTTGTTACATTATTTTGTGTTTGTTTACAACGGAATTGTAGTCTATAGTATTTCTGTAATTTTTTATTTTTTAATTCAATTTTTTCTTATTTTTTGAACTTTTTTCTGTGATTTTGTAATATTTTTTTTTTGGTGTTTCTGTTAATTTGCTAGTTGGTGTAATTTGCACACTTGAAGGTGATTTGGCTTTTTGTTGCACACACATGCACAGCTAAATGTACCCGTCGCCATTGCACGTACATACAAACACACATACATTTGTGTATATGTGTGTGTGTGTTGTGTTTATGTACGGCACGTTCATTACGAAAATTGAGCTGCTGTCAAGCGGTGGTTATGTTCGTAACATTTTTATGATGCCTAGCGGCATGTTAAAATTGAAAAACGCATTTGCGTGATAAATTGCAATATTTAACACTCGCTGGCGGTACGTATGAGTTACGCGGCTGCACGGCAACTAGTTATTGTTATTGTTGTTGCGCACACGAATGAGTTATTTTGCGCGCCTTGGCCAAAATGTCGATGAGTGCGCTGAAACAGAACCGACGTTGCATGCCACAAACAGCAACGCGCTCCAACAGGCCGACAGCCGACAGCCAACAGTCGACAGCCAGCAGTCGACAGCCGCCAAGTGTGGTGCCAGTGCCAGTGTCAGTGTTGTTGTTGTTGCTGGTGCAGATAGCGTATGCAACAAGGTAATCGCACACGCGAACCCGAACGCGAAGGCGAACGCGAACACAAACGCGAACGCGCAGAGAAGTTAACATGTTTGCGATATGAGTTACATGTCGTGCTTAATGGTATAATTTAAAGCTGCAAATTTTGTCATAAATTTCAGAAATTGATTACCCCAGCGCTGCACTGAAATGCGGCGCGCACGCGGTGCCAAATGCACCTGAGTTGCGGCCATTGTGTGGCACGAACGCTGCTGCCGTAGCCGTCGCCGTGTATCAGTTGCAACAAATTATTATTGTTGCTATTGTTTTGTTGTTGGCTGAGTTGAAACTGTTGCGCGCCACGTGAAAGTGAAGTGCGCTCAAGTACGGCGGCGCAAAGTGCCGGCGGCTGCGCTCACAAAGCAGCCATAAATTAGCGTTTACGCGCGATGGTCGGTTGACTTTTCCGCATGAAATTATACGCATTTGTTTCAGAAAAATTATTTGCCAAGTTACCTCAAATGTGCACTTTCAGTGACTTTCAAATGGCGTTTGGTTTTTATCGCTCCTAATGACAAACACAGCACTGCGACACCAATACGCCGCCCCTCACTTGGCCAAAGCAAATCAGTGACGACGTGTCTAATTGGATGGCAGCTGAGATTTGAATGCATTACAGCTGCCAGAATTTGGATGCAATTTAGCGCTTCGTTTTCAGTTTAGGATCGATTAGAAAGATATTTTTTTGTGTTATTCTTTGTTGCTAACAAAGAGTGAAGAAAAGTGAGTATTATGGACAACAATGAATATGAAATAACTAGTGACCGACCAAACTACTTTTTTTGGGCCGAAACCGAATTTCGCTTTTTTTTTTAATATTCGGCCGAAACCGAAACTTTCTGAAAATAAAAACCACTTAAAATAAAAACCACCAAATCAAGCATCAAAATCACCATTTTTCAACAAACGAATTTTACTTTAGGTAAATAAAGAACAAACATAACATAAATAAATAAATACTTAACTATTAATAAAAACAATTCATTCATTTTTTTAAAACATAAAAAATCACCCTTTCGTACCTTACTCGCTAATATTCAAACTTAAATAATTTAAAATTTTATTCTTAGAAATTAAAAAAAAAAAATTTTTAATTTTAAAATTTAATTTAAAAATATTCGTATTCACATTGGTGGCATCTAAATTATACTTCTCATCCTTTCACTATATATCTGCTCGGTTGCACTAAATAGCTGATCACTTGCTACACAATAAAATGTAAAAAATATTCTAGAATGTTTCGGTTTCGGCCGTTCGTACATTTTTTGGCCCGAAAATTGGGCGGACACTAGAAATAACACATATTTGCAGTAGGCATAACTAAGAAAGTTTTACCATATATAAACTTTCTCGACACCCCAATGTCTTTTAATAAATTAACCCCAACATTCCCACAACACTCTGTTGAAATGATTAAAAGAGGGGAGAATACAAGTTATCAAAATTACACAAATCGAACACATCTCGAAAACTTCATTGAAACTCTTTCTACAACAACAACAAAAGCAGCAATTTGGTGGTCATACTTGGTGCCCGTTTATTATGCGCTTAAATAGCGGAAATTATGCACTGGCCAAAGGGTTATTACACACACACAAATATGGGCACTGTCGATTGCACACTGTGCACTTACACATTCCAGCTGCTGCTTCGTCCTGACGGTGTTTTTCTTATAATTGCAATGTTTCCCTTTATGGCCACACTTTTTTATTCCGTTCATTTTGAAAATTGATAGTCCGGCTGGCTTCATTACAATTGCCCACCTGTGTATGTGTGTGTGTGTGTGTGAGTAAACGACGACGACGGCGGTAGCCGGTAAATGCCCATAAATGACTGGCCGCGCATGACAATGGTTGTTTGTGTGTGTGTGTGTGTGTGTGTGTGAGTATGGCAAGGACCAAAGTCAACGACGTTCTCGTCACAGCCGAAAAAACTGATAAAGCGTATAAATTGTTTAATAAAAATTTTTATGAAGCCATTAATATCACTCAACGCAAGCGCATAAAATACGCGCGTACACATTATCGGCCGTTATTATGCGTTATGGGCAAAATTACCAAAAAACTTAAGAGGATGAAACGAACGTGCGCCAAGCCCGCACCAGAAGCCATCATCAGCTGTATTGGACATTCAATATGATTTTACTTATAAGTAGTAAGCGCAATGTGGCCAAGTGTGGCGATTACATTTACGTTAATGTTGCATTTAAATCGCTTTAGGGGCAAACAAAATATTGGAAATTGAATGAATGTGGAGATGCTGAAAGTGCCATCAAAGTTGGGAGTAGCAGGGAGAGAGAAAGATAATTGTACAGAGAGCATTTATAGTATAGTTTTAACAAAAAAGGACATTAATTGGGTAACCGATGGGGGAAATTTTATAGTAGTTACAGTAGTCATTTTGAACACGAATAGTTGACTTTAGTTTCAGTTCTAATCAGTTCTATAGTCAATCTATAGTTCCAGTTCTGAGACCTCTTTCA
Organism: Melieria picta; assembly: GCA_964056695.1. Taxonomy (NCBI): domain Eukaryota; kingdom Metazoa; phylum Arthropoda; class Insecta; order Diptera; family Ulidiidae; genus Melieria; species Melieria picta. The sequence goes on from OZ057399.1 coordinate 69,811,642, forward strand.
ACCAGAAAGAAATATGTCAATGTTTTCTTTACATCAGAGACCTAAAATAATTATTATCGATATTTTTGGGAATAATAAAATTGCACTAATTTAAGAAATTTCTATAATTATTGCTTTATAATAATTATTCCCAATAAGAAATTTTTACGTCGCCTATAACTAATATCATGTAAAAAATATTTTTGAGTTGCATAATAACTCTTAAAAGTAACAAGTATATTTTTCGTTGTCGATAATTATTATTTTGGGATTTTTGTTTTTTACATTGGTTCATAACTTTTATTTATGACTTTTTTAATTTACGTTACCGATAACTATTATTTTGAGAAATTTTTTTTTACGTTGCTTCATAACTTTTATTCATGATTTGTTTTTCATTTACGTTGCCGATAATTTTTATTTTGAAAAAAACATTTTTTTACGTTGAATTACCACATTTTGCATATGAATTGATTTTTAATTGTTTTAAATTGACAAACGCAAATTAACTGCAGAAACCTAATCTCCACCAACAACTAAACAATTAAAAATCAATTCAAAAGAAATTTCTTTCATACAAGTTATGAAGCAACGCAAACAAATTTTCTTTGAAATAATAGTTATCGGCAACGTAAATCAAAAAAATCAGAAATACAAATTATGAAGCAACGTAACAAAAAAATTTTTTTTAATAACAGCTATCGGTAACGTAAATAAAAAAAGTCAAAAATAAAAGTTATAAAGCAACGTAAAAACGAAAAATCCCAAAATAATAATTATCGAGAACGACAAAAAATTGGTTTCTCATAATAGTTATTACGCAACGTAAAAATGAATTGTCGCAAAAAATAATTATAATCAACAAATAAAATTTATGTTGCATTGTAATAGTTACATTGCAATTATTTTCTTAAAAAACTTATAATAGTGAAGTCCCTGCTTTACATTTATTCTCAAGACACCACAAAAGCTGAATTGCACCTTTCACCTGTTCTCGATTGTTTTTAAAAAAGCCAGTGGGAAGTGCAACTTAGAAGATTCTAAGACTAAATTGATCCAAATTGGAGAACCTTTAGATGGCTGACTGCACTTATTCTAGGAGAGACCAAGCACACCTCAACCTTAGTGAAGAAATGTCAATATTCAGAACTGGCGAGTGGAAGACTGCACATAGTGGTACAGACATTCATAGAAAAATATAGCATTGGCACAAGAATCTCCTCAAGATAACACGTTGCAAAGCTAATAAAAAAGACCACAAATTCTAGACCTGAAATTCTAAATACAAACAGGAACAGATACACAAAAAGCCAAACTCAATGGTCTGCTTCAGGTCATTCCCCGAAAATATAACAAAAGGTGTTTTTAACCCTAAGAAACCAGCCCGTCAAGTGACCCGGGAGTCACTTTAGTGCAGCGCATAAACAAGTCTGCCCAGACCCAGCAAAACGCTCTCACTTGTTACAGTTTACCTCATTATCAGAAGACATAACATTGTCTGCGTCTCACGCTGTCTGTGTTTTATTATAATTTTTTTTCAAGTCAAATAAACTGCAACATGCAACGTGGCTTTTTTTTGGCTTGCGGCTTCGTTGGCGCTCTTTCAGCCACCTGAGGGGCTGCAGTTGGCCGCCTGTACGGTGCATAATAGTTGAGGCAATTTCAGCTGCTGTGATGTTGGTGCCGCAACAATTACCACCACACTTGCTTGCCAGGCACTTTCGGTGCGAGCCATAAAAATAAATTAAATAATTATACAAATAACACATGAATGCGCTTTGGCTGTTCGAAATTGTGGACATGAATGCAGCCCATAAGTACATACAAACATGCCTGCAAATATTGGCAAAAAGTGTGAATTAAATTGTTACTTATTCTCGACGCCCTTTTTTGCTGCACGTAATTTTCCTGTATTGCGGTAATTTCTGTAAATTAGTTTCGTATTTTTTTTGCTTGTGTATTTCTACACAACCATAAATTTATGCATATTGACCGGAGTGCGGCATATGATTAAATAATTTAATATAATGCAAGGCAATTTTGTAATCAGCACTTGAGATTGATTTAAATTTTTGTGAAAACAAGACATTAAAATTTTACGATCAACTCGCGCATTAAGACTGCAATTCGAACTTATGGGTCCGGAAGCGGGGGAATTATGCTGGTTGCATGAGTGGCAGGTATCTCTTGGTTTATAATGAGACTATTAGCTTTCATGCGGGACAACTTGCTGAAAATTGTAAGCTTAAATATTGCATGCAAACAAGTTAATTATTTCAAAAATAATTTTATATTGTAAAGTTGTTGTTTTTCTCTTCTCAAACTTTTGATGTTTGAATAGATGCAAATTTTTAGTATTTTATTTAGTTAGTGCAGAATTTTTTATAGAAATTGCAAGGTTGCGAGACGGAGGTATAGAAAGGGAAGGTGTACTGAAAAATAAAATAAAAACATTTCTACAGAACTTTAGAGACATTTTAAAAAATGTATTCAGTTTATTGATGAAAATAGTGGCTTCTAGAGTATGAAAAGAAAGGCATCACAGTTTAGTAAAAAAGCAGAAATAACTTATAATTCTTCTTCTAATTTCAGAGTCATACTACGGTGCTCCATGGCCAATTTGAGATTTTATGAAGCCTTCAACTCATTTAGGTTTTTGGAAATATTTGCGCTGTTGGAGATTGAAAGCTCCTGATAGAAACTTACAAACTAGAGAAATATTGTCTGCTAATTGCGGAATATTCACATAGAACTTGAAATGAAGATTCTTGTTGTCGCTCACACATTCTACAGATATACATTCAAGATATTTCTATATTTTGGAGATGGTGTCCAAGTATACCAGGTTAAGTGCCGTTACGAAGATCCTTTCAACTTAGCATTAAGAGTTTAATGGACAGTACTCTCCAGGCTAGCATTTTTTCGTCTGACCTAATCCTCTACAATGGATACATGGTATAGTAAACTTATCAGTGGCGCACACAAGATTTCATTTTGGAGGGGTTTTGCGTACAACTTTTGAGCCTAATACCATTTGAAACCATGTTTTGTAGCAGTAATTTTTGTATTTAAGGGGTTTGAACCCCAAAATACCCCTTGTGTGCACCCCTGAAACATATGACCGCATCTATACTTAAATTTGTTCCCTTGAATGAACAGTGCATAGTTCCAGGCAGTGGCGCACACAGGGGAGGGTTTTTGGGGTTTAAACCCCCCGAAATATCTTTAAGTTAGTACAGAAATTTAATTTATAACCGTCCCATATATATTTAATCATCAATAACACTACTCGACACAAAAAATTCACCTAACGTTGGGCCTCTGAACACGAAGAAGAAGCGTTTTCTAAAAATCTTCGAAAAACCAGTTTTTCCCCTGTTGTTTCAGTTTTTCCCTGTTTCCCTATGAGCACATATCTCGCAAACGAATCATTAGACCAACACAAGCTGTCCGTCGGTCAGAAGATAATACCTTGGCCTTTCCAGAGATATGCCGATTGTCCAAATCAGAAGAGATTTGGAGAAATTACTGACGGTGAAAGTTGTAAAAAAGTGAATTTTTCGACCATTTTCAAAAATCATAAATTTTCTTTTGGTTCCTTTGGTTCCTTTGGTTTTAAAATCTAAGATGAAGGATATATTATTTGTGCAAATATTAAGCCTAACATCAATAGAATCGAAAGAAAAATGACAAAGTTATGATGCACTGACTTTACATTTATTACACCGTGCGAAACAATTTTTTTTTTGCCGAGACCCATGCAAATGTTGATATAGACGTGAAACTAGTCATTTATAGTATCCTGGCTAGGGATCGCAATTTTTTGCCTTTTTGCGATCCCGGGATTTTCGGGATTGAAAAGTCAAATCCCGGGATTTAATCCCGGGATTCATATAACAAATTTTTTAAATAAAACAATTTTCCCAAATTGCATAAATAATTGTTTATAAAATATTCACCATAAAAATGGACACAGTTTAATCACATTTGGGGTAGTTTTAATATTTTTTATCTTGAATTTAATCACATTTTGTTTAACTTAAAAGTTTTTCATTTAACTTCAGTTTGATAACATTTTGTTTTATCCAAAAATGACACTTAAACATAACTTATTGCTTTGCAACAGATGTATCATAAAGTGCATATATAGGGTGTTCCATATAGCGTTTGGAATTTGAACTACGCTTTATTTCGAGAATGACAGTCCAAATGTCATTCAATTTGTGTTTTTAGGTGTGTAATTTAGTTAAAAGTTTGACATTTACGAAATGGGACACTATATGCTTGAACAAAATTGGGAAATATGGAAAACTTACTTTCAAAGTGGAGAGTTTTCAACTAAAACTGTAAAAAAAAGGAAAATTTCTCAAAAAGATTGGCCTTCAACTCAGCTTGTGGATCAATTTGTGAAGTGAGCTAGTGAAACTGAATCGTTAATGGACCAAACAACCCGTTCCCCTTCTCATGCAGTGCGCACAGCCGAAAGCATTGCTTTTGTAGCCGAAAATGTGCGGCAACATCCATCAACGTCAACTCGCCATCGCTCTCAGGAATTGAAAATTTCTCGCACTTCTTTGATGAGAATTTTACATATAGATCTCGGTATGAAGGCTTACAAAAATCAATTGGTCCTAGAACTTAAGGCTCATGACCATCCGGCACGTAAAAATCGAACTTTTGGGCACCGATTTCGAAAATCGAATAATCAGCCGAAATTCTGAAATCAATTGGCCGCCTCGGAGCTGCGATTTAAGTCCGTTGGACCTTTTTTTTTGTGGGGAGCCGTAAAGGACAAGTGTTACGCTAACCCTCCAGAGACGATTGAAGCTTTGAAACATGAAATCGAAGTTGCCATTCAGGAAATTCTACCCGGAATCAGGGGCGTAGCCAAGGGAGGGGTTTAGGGTGTCAGAACCCCCCCCATAGCCTATAATTTGTCAACATTTTCAATCACAATGCATCGTATGTACGTTCCCACATTAGCAAAAAGGTCTTTTCATCTTTAAATATTTAAAAGAATATTAACAAAACCCTTTTTTACCGAAACTAATTTGTTTTTTTAATAGTCACGTTTAGGCTTAATGCAGCGATTTGCATGTTCTAAAAACATGTCTAAAGAGTAGTTTAGTTCGTCGACCGGAATGTCCTTCAGGATATCGGTACAAGCCTTTTGGATGGTTTCTACGTTCTCAAAACGCTTTTTTCATCGGCAAATGCATTCTTTGAAAACGTAAAATTCGCACGGTGCCACATCATGTGAAAACGAGGAGTGGTTGATGGTTAAAATTCGACTTTTAGTAAACAAAAAAACAGTCAAAACAAGTGTCAATAGATGGGATGGCATCCTTCGATAGTCAAATGTTCAGTTAAAATGCGATATATTTATTCTATGCTTAACCTTCGCCTTACTAAAGATGATCCCAGGCACTTCCGCCGCTATTTTGAGTAAAACTCACAATAAATATATAATAATTTATAAATTTTTTTCATACTTCAGTATTTAGTATCTTCCTCTGGCGATAGTTCGTATTTCGAAAAAAGGCCTAACTTTAATGATTTATTTTGAGACTATGGAAAATATTAGAAGATTTCTTTCCAGAGGGTTTATTGAACACATAATGAGGTACGCAAAAATAAATTTATCGTGAGTTTTAATCAAAATGGTAGCGAAAGCGCCTGGGATCACCCAGGTACATTTGTATAAAAAATGACAAAATTCAAGTTTAAACATGATCAAAATTTCCAAAAAAATATTTTTTCATGTTATTGAAAATTACCTTCAAATTTGTGCAGATATTAAACATGAATATTAAAAAGATCACCCGGGTAGGTATAAGTAAAGCGAAGGTTAATCCAATTTCAAGAATTTCAATGAAGATTTTGGCTAATCTTTTATAAATTACCGCCCAGTTTTGATCTACGGTGATCGCGGATAACACTTTGGTCATCATTTATGTTCTGGCAATCGTTTTTAAATCGCTTTTACCACTTATGAACTCCACCACGGTATAAACAAAAATCACCATAAACTTGGTTCATCAATTTAAATGCTTCGGTTAAAGTTTAAACATTTTTAAAACAATAGTTAATATTGGATCTTTGTTCGATGCACATTTTTGTACGATGACACAAACATACTTCCACTTCAGATGCAATAACTTCGCTTTCAGTCCACCAAATTTCATGACATTTTTACTAAAAATCAGGGAAAAAATTTAATTTTTAATGCATTAGGTCACATAAGCCACAACAAAATTCCCTATTTGGAAAGTGCACTTTACTTTAAAAAACATGTAATACTAAACTGGCAAAAACATTTTTTTAAAACCCCCCCCATGACCAAGTTCTGGCTACGCCCCTGCCCGGAATAATCGAAAAAGTACTTGAAAATTGGGTTGACCGAATGGCGTACTATAAGGCCAGTCGTGGCAGTCATATGAACGATATCGTTTTTCATTCTTAAATAACAAAGTCCAAGCTTTGTAATAAAACAGGAATTTTCAAAAAATATTCATTAGTTTTTTTTATAACCGATTCAAATTCCAAATCTTAAATGGTCCACCCTGTATATGCATGTTTGATAAAAAATAAAATAGTTAATTTGTTTGTACTTTTAGTTTTACTTCGATTATTTCGATAAAAAAGTTAAGCGTTTTGATTAACTAAAAACTGAGATCTTAAAAATACTAAGGCATTAAGTGTTTTGTTCTCTAATCTAGAGCGAAATTTATTGCAAATAAACCCTGCTGAAAGAAACATCTTTCAGATTCAACACTTGTTGGTTGAATGCTTAGTAAATTATTATAAGCCTTTTGCAAAAGACGCTCTCTATCCCTTCCCTCCTCTCTCAGATAAGGAATTGGGTTTTTGTGCTTTTAAATTTATTTCATTTGAACTTTGAGGCATCTTTTGCAATCCCGAAAATCCCGGGATTCAAATCCTTTAATCCCGGGATTTTCGGGACTGGAAAAAGTCCGGGATCCCGGGGTCTCGGGATCCCGGGATTGCGGTGCCTAATCCTGGCATAGTCAGTTTTTCATTTTCTGGCCCAAAGTCCTTTTTAAAGGACTTTAAAATTTTAAGGACATACACATTTCAAATATTTTTTTTAATATTTGCGGTTTTGCAATGATGAAGATATGGTTATCAAATGAAAGAGAAAAATGTTCTCCTTTTAACTAAATGTTATATTTTGACTTTCAGGACCAAAATATGTCAGGTAGTGAAAACATACATGTTTTGGATTTCAGTGCGTAGATTCATACATCTAAATTGTATTCTATTTTAAAGTTCACAACAAAGTTACACAAAACCCCCCACTCCCGAAACAAAATCCTGCGTGCTCCACTGGTTCCAGGTCCATGTTGTAGTGAGCGCATGTTCCACGTCCTAGTATTCAATTTAACTCCTCTGAGCTGTGTCTACCCAGTGTTGCCAGATTAGGAGATTTCCTCTTAGATTTAGCAGATTCTTAGCATTTTAGGAGAATTTTTAGGCGGAAGAATTGTTTAGGAGAAAGTTTAGGAGATTTTGATGGTGATACACTTGACATCATTAGTGGCACTGAAGCCTTGAATATTGAAAGCTAAAGTGTCTAATTTATTTTAATCAATTATCATGTTTATCATCATGTTTAATTTATGCAATGAATAAAGGAAGTTTACAAATTTTTTTTAAGTTTTTTTTTGTGTTAAGTTGTTGTTAAGCTGAAACTGAATGAATAAAAAGGCTACAATAAAAAAAACGAATTATATTTTTAGTTTTCATGAGAAGTAATTCCTTAGTTAAAAGTGACAGAAATTAAAAAACAAAATTTTAAGAGATTTTTTAAAATTTTGGGAGGAAATTTCAGGTATCTGGCAACACTGCGTCTACCCAGTTCATTTTAGAGGTTGTCAAAATCTATCACTATGTAGTTTTGAATTTTTAACATCGATTAACTGCCAGTTTTCATATATCACATCATCATATTATATATCACTCACACTAGCAGAGCAAAGTTATTATATAAACAAGTCAGGAATAGTTTTGCACAAAACGAGTCAAAAAGTAGATCTACTGGAGTAATTTTTCATTGCACTGCACAGTGATTCGACTCCATACAACCGCGGGACAAAATTAGAAGGAGTGGTCTGTTCTTAGTAAAATTTGGTAAGCTAGTTAAGCATGGTCTGCTAAATTGAAATCTCCATTTTGCTTTTCTTAAACTTTTGTAGTTTGGCAATGCATGAGACTTAAATTTGCAATTTTTGTCATTTTTGGAAAGCTATAGCAACGAGTGTGTTGGGTAGGTTTTTTAGATTTTACATTTAATCGGTAACGTCAACACTGATAATTGCAAAGAGTAACAGAAATTGTCTTAGGATCCTTTAGTTTTGCAATAAAAACGATAATAATAGACGTAAGTTTTGCTTTTTTGCAGTTTTATCAGTTTTTCATGCTGCTTGCATACTTTTAGGGATGAAAAAAATAAATTTTGTCGAAAAATAGGTTCTTTTCAAAAAGAATTGTTTTCTGAGATCGAAAAATATCGGAGGATGTAATTACATTATCCGACAAAGAAAGAATGCCGCTTAAAATAAAAAAATCCAGGAACATACTTTCACATACTTTTTAGATATTTTCCTCTAAGTTTTGCCAATTTTCAGATTTTTAATTTAGAAAAATATTTTGAATTAAAAGTGATGTAAAAGCCTCAGCTTTGCAAATTTTGAGAAAACATTAAAAGCGAAAATGCCCACATCATTTCTTAATCTATATTGAAAGTTTTAGCAACTTCTTGGTAACCATGTATTTTTACAATTTTTTTTACTCAATAGACTAAAAAACAGAAAATATGTGTTTACATTTTTTTGTGAAAATAGTTTCAACTTTGAGCCGCTTTTGCACACACACACTAATTAATTTTTTGCACAGATTTTTTGGGGTTTTCTTAGTTGGAGTTTTACCTTTCAAATGACATCATCGAAAATCGTTAAATTATGAGACTATACATTTTTTGAATTTTGCCTATGGTACGAATCACTGTGCACAGTAGAATAAAAAAATTAGACCTACTGAAGTTTTTTCTGGCTCAGGTCGGAAAAATTAGACAACACACTTGTGGTCGTTATTACGAGTATAAAAACTAGATAGAAGCAGATCTCTAGAAAACAGATCAACCGATAAGACCAGCTGACGTAATTTTTGACTCAAGGCCGAAAGCATTTCAGTACACCCTATACAAAGGTTACCTAAAGGCTTTCAGCTTTCGTATGAATCATTCAAATTTAAATCATAATAAAAACACAATTAATAGAAACATTTCTGTAACTTGATCAAAACTCTAACAAACTTCTTATCGTATAGTAATCAAATTTAATCGTAAATATTGCCTACGCTTTTTTTTACATAATCACGTTTTTATGAATGCCCCACTAAGTATTGCGCCATTCACTTTGGCACTCATACACACACACACACGATTCTCCACATACATAGATCCGGTCTTAGTCCCATAGTTGCGCTTGTGAGCACTTTAATCATCGGCAGCTTATCGTCATCTTCAACGTCAGGCGATCATGTTCAGCACCGTTGCCATCGACATCGACATCGACATTGCCAACACTATCATTGCGCCGCCATCTTCGACACATCTATGGCAACAGCCGCTGTCGCCGTTGCTGTTGCTGTCACGTTGCCTTGTAGCCTACAATTTTATAAATTATAGCGCGCTCATCACTTTTTCCTTTTGCTCGTGTTAAAAATGTATTAATTTTAATTTGTTGCTGGCCATTTTTAGCCCCTTAAATACGTACTTATGTGTTGCCCACCACTGGACGCGCATGTGCGGCCGGCCCGCCGTTTGTCCTACGGCACAGTTGTTGTATTATTATTATATGGTTGCGTTGCTGTCCGACACTTTTGTGCCTCGAACCGTCGCAACACCTTTGCGGCGGCGAATTGCTTTCGTTAATTATTACAGTTTTGTTCTTGGCGTCGGCTGGCGCTGATGTTGCCGATATTGCCACCAATGTTGATGGCGCGTAAGTAATGGGCTGGCTGGTTGTCTCGGAAATTACACCCTACCGTGGCTGACATTAAAGGCGCTCGCTCGATCGCTTCGATGCCGAGTTGTTCGTGTGTGTGTGTGTTGTGACTTTGTATTATGTTGGCAGATGAGTTTTTAATGTTAATGTTTAATTTGCCTAATTAGCAGCTACGTTTTCGATGTGATTAACTGCGCATAGTGCAATGAATGTTGCCGTCAATGTTGTCTCGTCAAAACAGTTGTCAATTTGCTAAGCAGAATTTGACGTTTTAGTAGTTGCGACACCAACTGATGTGTTTGTTAGGTTAACGCTTTCGCTATTTTTTTGCCATATGGCAACACGCTACTTTGTGGACGTCTGCATCCTCTATGGTTGCAAGAATACATTTTTTTGTTGGTGTTTAGAATAGTTTGAAGTTTTAGGAAAAATACGAAATTAATAAACTGTATATTTATTTATTTATTTATTTATTTATTTCAAAAATAGCCTAGAATTAATTAACAATTCATACAGACTAATCAAAAATTAAATACTTATACTATAAGTCTTTTTAACAAATTCTTGAATACATTTTTAGGAATTGAAAAATCTAAAGAATTTGAGAATAAGTTAGCCTCGGTCAAAGCACGCACAATTGGGGCATTAAGAGAATAATTAGTTTTGCACCGAGGAATAAGAAACAGATCTTGACTTCGTAGAGATCTAATCGGAGCTAAGAAGTTTATACGCTGAAGTAGGCACGATGCGTCAATAGCGCCACGAATTAGATCAAAGATAAACATTATACAGAGGAATGACCTTCTGCTATTTAAAGAGCGCAAGTCAATGAGCATGCATCGCGAGCTATAAGAGGGAGTGGGACTTTCAAAATGTAGGGAACGAAGAGCAAACCGAAGGAAAGCCTTTTGAATGCGTTCTAAACGTTTTATGTGGCATTCATAGAAGGGCCTCCAGATAAAGACCGCATATTCTAATTTTGAGCGTACCAGGGAAATGTAAAGTAGTTTTAGTGTATATGGATCAGTAAAGTCCGAACTGAAACGGCGGATGAAGCCAAGCATGGCATATGATTTAGCAATTGTGTAGCTTAGGTGCTTGTGAAACAAAAATTTTGAGTCGAAGTAGACACCTAAATCCGAAACCTCAGTAATGGCTTTAAGACGAGTATTACAGATAGAATAACAAGTAGAAATAGGAACACGAGACTTAGAAAATGACATATGAAAACACTTATTGATGTTTAACGATAAACGGTTGACACGACACCAATCGGTAACCTTATGTAGATCTGATTGGAGAAAAGTCGCATCTGAAGCATTCCTGATGGAAGTGTAGATCTTTAAGTCATCAGCATAAAGTAGAAAGTTAGAATAAGTTCAAAGAAGAGAAGTATACACGTTTTTTTAATGGTATATCTTGATATAGTAAAGGAAGAAGAAGCAGAAAAAATTAGAGAACTTTTAAATTTGACGTTTTCTTTCAATTTAGATACTTTTTGTTTTTAATTTTGGCTGAAGTAAATGAAGAAATATTCAAATTTTCGTTATGCGTAAAAAGTTTTATGTTTAACCCTAATCCGTCGTCGGGTGATTTTTCACCCATTTTCCACTTTGGGATGCTATAACTTTCCTATATATTTATCAAAATGATTAAGGTTTCTTGTATTTGTAGCAAACCAATATAAGTTTTAGAAATTATCTACAACATTTTGATTATTTCATTATAACGGTGATTACAAAAAAAGTTACGTGGGCGACGTTCGGGTGAAATTTCACCCATATACAAATTGTATGGAAATTTATCGCAACACATATAGAAAATGCCATAAAATTACGTCACTGGATTTAAAGTTTTGAACTGCTTTTATAGGCAAAACCTTTTTATGGATCAATGGGCTCCTGAACTCAACGGAAAAGTAAGAGCCAATTATATTATTTCAACTAAAGTTGGTATAACTCGCTATGCTTGAAATCGTGCGTCAGCAATAAAAGATGTCAATAAAGAGCAATGTTAAAGATAATAACTGACAAAACTAATGTTTGAATGAATGAAGGTTTGCGAGTTTTTCGCAGTGCATGGATCAGCGTCGGTGATATTCAGGCATATTTTGGTATTTTATTTTGAGTGGTGTTTATAAGTCGAATGGATAATCTCTTGATAATCTGTAGAGTTATACAACAGGCAGACCAATTTTTCGTTCTGTCGGTGACAAAACCACTCGCCATGAACGTAAAGATTGTAATGAAGAATGAAGCTCGTTAACACCCATAAGAGATATATGGGAAAAGTGGGTTTAGCGACAACTGCTATGTACTTCCTATGAAAAGGACACACTAAGTAAACAATTGCTGGCTTTTCCCGGAAGATGCCCCTTTGAGCACTTTTCATCATAACCAGGGAATGTGGGTGACAAAAAATTATCCGAAATTATATCGTTTTACAATACGTCAAAAACAGTAGTTGACCCTTTAGACCAATTGGTTGTTCACTAAATATACCGTCAAGCGAAAAACTAATGGCTGTCGATCCCAGCTGGAATCACAACAAAAAATACAAGCGGCGAATTTTTCTTGAAGACTTAGATTTTAGTTTAGTAAAGCTAAAGATTTTGCGTAGAACAACGTTAAAGGAAAATCTTCATGCTGACTTCTTATCTCTATACAGCCATTTTTCCAAACCTTGTCAGAAAATCAGAGCGTAAAAAAGTAAAAAACTATTGAAACACGGTGCCAATTTGGTATCAAAAACGATCGAAAGACATATTCTGCTTGCAATTCTTGAAAAAAGTATACATGTGGTGAACACAAAGTTTTAGTTAACTACTGACCTTCCTTACCCCCTTCCCCATCCGCTTGAAATGTGCTGTAACATATGTAGAGGAAAAAGCAGTGTTGCATACACATTTCAAAAACGGGTAATATATGTGGTATCACAACGGGTCTGATAATAGGCCTCCGAGTGTGTCTCTTACAGATGCAGCCACCTAACCTAACCTAACCTGATTGCCCTAATTGCAATAAATATAGAAAATTTGTTAACTTATTTATCTGTAAGATAACAAAGATAATAAAGGTTAAAGATAACAAATGATTTTTTATTATACTTGGTCAAAAAATTCATTAAAACAATACAAAGTACCATATGGGTGAAATTTCACCCGAACATCTTATGTGTGAGTTTTTTTGAACGTCGGATGAGGGTTAAGTAATTATTACAGCCACAACAATGTGGTTGCTCTCATAGAAAAACACTCTAAAATACAGGGTCTGAGTATTATTATTATTGACTGGCACGACAGCCCGCTTACGCGAGACTAAGGCCTAGCTTCCCGCAACCACCCGTGTTGTGCGTGTGAATTTGTACGCGGGTGGAAGGGACCTACAGTTTTATGCCGGTTCCGAACGGCAGGTTGGAGCTCTTTCATAAGCAATTTGTACTCTCACAGGTTTGCCATTTCCAGCTGAGAAGACAGCCACCGAAAGAGAAAACGAGTTTTTCCCGTTATTTTTTTTAGGTGTTATTACAGGCAGTATTTGAACCTGGGTCGCTGCCTTCGACTCGCGGCCCAACGCACTAACCAACTGAGCCACGGCGGCTGCCACAGGGTCTGAGTATAAAAATTAAAAAATTTCTTATGGAATGCTAATATAACCACATAGAAGCCTAAGACGTAAAATATAAAATTTTAACTTTCCCCAGTAAAAACCTGTAGCGAAAGGGTTAATAAGAAGTCAACGAAAGACAGGAAAACTTTGAAAACTCTATAACCAAACCAACGTTAAATATTGCAAGCATTTGCCAAAACTTGGCTTATCTCCTACACAAACCCCCGTATTTATGTAAGCAAAACCAAGCAAAACATTCGGCACGCATTGCTATTAGAATCCATTTAAGTTTCAACAACAACAACAACAACCTCATTTGAGCATTTACATATCGACTGACAGCAATTAATACGAGCGAATGCAACGGCGCAACTTTCGCAGCGGCGGTAACACAGAAGCCATGCACCATTAAGCGACCGACCGATCGACGCGATCGACGCGATCGCTGGCCATAAAAGTATTTATTTGGCTTATGGGCAACGACGCATTATCGTTCGCAACGGCCAACAACTGCGGCAACATCGATTAAGTGCAAACCATTTACACGCCTGCCGCGCGCAATATGCCAACATTGGCCGCCAACAACAACAAAAGCGGCCAACACCGCCGAAGGAGATCGCTCCATGTACGCCACATGGTTCGTGACGGCAGCAATGGCTGCCGCTGTTGTTGTTGTTGGCTTGCAGGAGTGCCGCGGCGCTGTTGTTGTTGCAACGACTATTGCCAACATGTCAATTATATCAAATTAATAATTATAAGTAATTTCATGTTGCTTGCGAGTGTGTTTTCGCGTTTTTGCTGCATAGTCGCACACAAACACACAGCATGTTAATACGCGTAATTGCTGGCATGTTGTTGTTGTTGTTGTTATTATTGTTATTGTATGCAATATGTCGATACGGCATGCGGTCGGGCGTTAAAATGCTCACGTACGACGAGCGCCCGGCGGCTAATGCCATGTCTTCGACTATCACATAAACGTGGTCAAGCAGCCAACGGCCCGCAACAAGTTGCAACTATGCAGTCACAGTTGCAATGTCGCTTTCAATTTGTAACTGCGCGCTGCATGCTGCTGCTTAATTTGAAAGGCTCCGCAAGAGTTATGTTGCGCGCTGCTGCTTTTCGGCTAAATGGCCAACGCGCGCATGCGTGAATGATTGACGCCGGCGGTGGGCGGGCGGCCACGGAATTCAAGTGCTGTTGATTGCTGAAGTAGTTGCTGGTTTCTGCCTGATGCAATCAATAAAATCTCAATGCCTTGCAGAGGTGTTATTAAAAATTATTTAGTTTCCGTGTGATTAATGAAAAGTAAATACACACACACTCACATATACAAGTGGCGCTGTATAGTTAAAGGTAATACTTAGTTAAAAAAAATAAAGTCAAATTTTTCTAGAGTGAGGTCGCAAGGTACAGAGAATCACTTATTACACCGTGCGACAAAGATTAAAAAAAATTTTCACACCAAACATAGTAATACTGTGTACTCAGTTTTTCATTTCTACAACCTTTGTCCTTTTAAAAGGACTTCAAAATTTTGAGAGGATAAAAAATAAATATAAAAAATACTTAACCTCGTTAGAATATGGCGATATGTATATCAAATGAAAGAGGAAAGGCTCAAGAATTGAAAAAAAAATAATTTTTTATCTATTTGTAGAAAAAGGATATGAAAAAGGTTCTTCAAAAAATTTAATCCTTTATATCCTTGAAAATTTATGTAGAATTTTCTTGAAAAGTAAGTATGTAAAATTTTGTATCAATATTTTTTAATTACACAAAAATTATAATATATAATATTTATGGAAACAAAAGTATCAGTTTTGGATTTTATTTAACCATTATTAAAGAAACCGGGTTTTAACCAAATGCGCCCAATTCGTAGACTTCAATTAGAAAGTTTCCCTCATATCGCTGCAAATTACTGGAAATTATTTTGGGAATAACAGTAAAAATTTTGTAATTTGCTTTGAATTCACTTTTAAAAATATTTGTTGTTGTATTTGTATTTGTTGTATTTGTTGGTACATACTTAAATTGAACACATAAATCAATCGTAGCTTTTGCTATAAGATGAAAAATAGGTGAAGTTGCTCTCAGGCAGCTTTGGGGTCGAAAGGGTTAATATTTATAAGTAGTAATCAGTAAGTTTAGCTTTAATTATAATCTTAAATTCTTCTAATACATTTTTTAAAAGCCAACAAAAGAGCTGATACGTTGTTCATGCTTTCCAGAACGGTTCAAAAAACATCTCAATGAAGCAACACCTTTTTTTCTTTTCTGACGTTACTCTCAACTTTTAGGGATCTTCTAAATATATATTTCACTTATTCTTTGAATTAACTTTAATTGTTATGCATAAAAATACACCTTTTTTTAGTTTACTTACTTTTTTATCATACTTTTTCTACTTTCCTATTTATTTACTACACTACAACCCGCTCACACTGCATTCGCTCTACTCGGCAATTCGTTTCAGTCAACATTTCATTTCTGCACCCTTCAATCAGACAATATTTACGTTAAGCAAAGGGAAACAAAAAAATCAAAATTACTAATGCCAACATGGCGTCGTCCATCTATTGCATCCATTGCATGCACATTGTGGCATAAATAGTGGCGCAGCGCACTGCTCCTGTCACGCCACAGCGCCACATGCATAAAGCCCCACAATTTAGCCCCACGCCCGACACATGAATGATGTGTTGCTCGGCGATGGCAACTGCAAAATTGCAAAACCAAATACCAACCAAACGACTAAACCAACAGAAGTGACGCTGCTAATGGCAGTCGCTGTGCGTGTGTGTGTGTCTGTGTTTGTGTGTTCAACTGCAACACAATGAAATATAAAAGCGTCAGCAAGGCTGTCACTTTAGTTGCTCAAATCTAAACAACACGAAAGTGGGAAAGTACAAGCTTCACCTGTCAAGGTGGCTCTCAACTGCTGCACAACTGTGTGGAAGTGTAGCGATGTTGCCAGATGGTTTTGAATTTCAGTAAAACATTTGCATAAACTCAATTGGATAGTAGGGGTTTTTGTTATAACTGAACCTTTGAATAATGTTGCCTAATTTTAAATAAAACATTTTATCATTTTTTGTTTAAAAAATTTAACAAAAAATTAAAAATTGTAACAAAACAAAGTTTTATGTTCAAATATTTTATAATTTAATTTAACGCACACGTTCTGTAAAATATGCAATTGTGTATATTTGAAATAATTGTTTCTTTTGTTTTTTTATTAAAAAAGTTTAGAGTTGTCTAACTCATTTCCAAAACTTTAATTTCCACACATTGAGCAACACCATCGTAAAACATTTGCATAAACAAAATTGGAGAGTAGTGGTTTTTGTTATAATTGAATCTTTGAATATTGTTGCCTGATTTTAAATAAAAAAATTTAACAAAATTTTTTGTTTAAACAATTTAACAAAAAATTAAAAATTTTAACAAAACAAAATTGTATGTTTAATTGGTTTACAATTTAATTTAACTCACACGTTCCGTAAAATATGCATTTGTGTATATTAAAAAAAATTGTTTATTTTGTTTTTTTATCAAAAAAAGCTTAGAGTTGTCTAACTCAATTCCAAAACTTTAATTTCAACACATTGGGCAACACCATCGTAAAACATTTGCATAAACAAAATTGGACAGTAGTGGTTTTTGTTATAACTGAACCTTTGAATATTGTTGCCTGATTTTAAATTAAAAAATTTTACAAAATTTTTTTTTTTTAATTTAACAAAAAAATGAAAAATTTTAACAAAACAAAATTTTATGTTCAAATATTTTATAATTTAACTCTGTAAAATATGCATTTATATATATTTGAAAAAATAAATTCTTTCTTTTTTGTATTAAAAAAGTTTAGAGTTTTCTAACTCATTTGCAAAACTTTGAATACAACACATCTGGCAACACCATCGTAAAACACTTGCATAAACAAAATTGGACAGTACTGATTTTTGTTATAATTGAACCGTTGAATATTGTTGCCTGATTTTAAATAAAAATTTTAACAAAATTTTGTGTTTAACCCTTATTCTCATACCCAAACTTACTAACGTCGTTTGGCACCCGGGGTACCCGGGTACCCATTTCATGAAATTTTTAAGTTTTCAGTATAGAAAACAAATTTTTTAAATATATGATTTGTTCGCTTTTCACCTCAATAACGAGGATCCGGAAGGTAAAAAAAAAATTTTCATTATTTGTCAGTTTTTTTCACGAAAATACATCGCAGTGGTCACCCGGGTACCCGGGTATGAGAATAAGGGTTAACAAATTTAACAAAAAATTAAAAACTTAACAAAACACAATTTTTTGTTTAAATGTTTAAATTTGAAAAACAAAAATTGTTTCTTTTGTTTTTTATTAAAGAAGTTTAGAGCTTTCTAACTCATTTCCAAAACTTTAATTTCAACACATCTGGCAACATCATCAATAAGACAATATTGCACGAAAATGTATGTATGTATGTCTGTCACAGCACGAGACCAACACTCATCATTCTGACAGCAACAGCAGCAGCAACGTCACCCCCGCCCCCATTCCGCCCAACTACCGAGTTTCAAGGGACTGGTCGGGTGCGTTCTTCTGTGTCATGCTTAGCACAGTTGGGTTATTATTTTTGAGTGACATACGCTGTCAATATTTTATTTATGTTACAAACATGCATCAACACAAAATTTGATGTGTCTTTTGTTGTGAATGCGTATGCGGCTAGGTAACAAAACATATATATACACATGTTTGTACGTATGTATGTATTCACGTTGCTTGGTGACTGTCATAAGCGCAGAAAGCCGAAAAGCCCAGACAGCACAATGAAGCAGCCGCCCACGTGCAGCACATGCAACGCTTCGCAACCGCAATGAAAATACCCTGACATTTCGCACAATATGAAGATGTCACATTCATGCGAGATGGCTGTCATGTTGTTGTAAGCATTTTGACAGCAATAGATGGCATGATGTCACACGGGGTGTTGGTGACAATGTGGACGACGCACGTATTGCAAGTCGATAAAGACGGCGCTGCATGCGGTGCGGTTGCTAGGCGCTGGCTGCGTTCGTGGTTGGGTGGCGTTCGTTGATTGATGGAAACGGAAAAGCCGAGTGTTGTGTTACCACTACCTTAGCCTATATACTCGTACATGTATGTACATGTATGTATGTACATGTTTATGTTTTGGCATGATTTATGAAATTTTCTGTTGGTTATTGCAACTCGTTTTGATTAGAAAAATACCAAAATTGCAGAGTTCCAATGTTGCAATGTGTTTGAGTGAAACTATGCGAATTTCGAACAAATATTTGCACAAGAGATCAATGCGAATATTCACATTACGGTGGAGTGGTCAAAGTCGAGCGACATTACTTGTACAGTTGCAATCTATAAGCTCGTACAGGGTGCTGTAGATGCATTCGATTGCGCAAACTGCAACCAATGAATGCCATTTGTGAGGGTAGGGATAGGTTAGGTTTAACTGGCATGGACCCTATTGGGTTCTAAGCGATGCCAGTGGGAGTTTCGTTTAGGAGTGATTGAAGTAGTAGTTTTATAGAGAGAAGTATTAAATTTTTTATATCCTAACCTAAATTCAAGGATGTGGTAGTGTACATATTAGTCCTTAAGATATATTTTTTTCAAAAAATACTATTGGAAATTTCCAAGGATATTCAAGGATAAAGTGTTAAAAGGACATTTTCAATACCTCTTCGTCCTTTTGCACCAAAACATTAAATTTTCTAAGATTCTAAGGATTTTTCTCTTTCATTTGATACCCATATTGTTATTCTACAATGCGCTCCATTTTTTAAATAATTTTTTGAAATAAATATGTCCCTAAAATTGCAAAGTCCTTTAAAAAAAAACCTTACGTCAGAGAGAAAAACTAAACACGCAGTTTTACTACATTTGGCATCTAGTTTCGCGAGTATATCGATTGTCTCGTGTGTTTTGAAATTTTTTGATTTTTGTCGCACGGTGTAATCATTCAGAATGTTAGTCGATCTAAACAAACTTACAAAGAAGTTTGACGCCTTGCTTTGAGACATTTTCGAAGGGGTTGGTATAGGTGGTTAGATGATTTCATCGTTTTCAACCATTCAATCCTTTTCATTGTACAAATGTATGACAACTTAATTCAAGTTGAGCGCCATTTTCATGTCATGCAAGTGTCTGCTATACGTCATGTCGCGTAGATAATTTTAGCACTTGCCACAAATACATAAATCTAAATTTGCAAAGCAAACATTTGCCACAATCGCCAGGTCTTTCTGGTCAAATCAATTCTTGGGCAAGTAGCAATTCAATTATATTATTCACCCTTAATGTAGATCAGTTAAATAAATAACTGATTGCATATGAATTTAGATGCCAACACTTCTACTAAAAACAAGTATGTATGCGTGTGTGCACATCAGCACAGCACAAATCACTAATTCTCACTTAAGCAGGTTAACAACAAATATTTGAACAAAACTCAAAGCGATAAACTTAAGAGAAATGAACTTACGTCCTTAATGTCAGACAGCTGATACATATGAAGATAATAAGGATAAAACTCAAACAAACTCACAAATGCATGCGGACGTGCCAGACGATGTGCCCACATTTGTCCGGCCAAGGGATAACCCAACCGACCGGAACAAAACATAATTTATGACTTCATAAAGAACCAATTTCAAGTAAGCTGCCCCAAGTATCAACCGCACCGCTCGGGTGCCGGCCAACCGACTCAACCGAAAGTCATTCGCAACGAAAACAAGCGCACAAGTTCACCAACGGTCGCTCTAATCCCAAGAGATGGCGATGATTTTCGGCTGGCACAGTAGACATAATATGTCAAATACAAATGGTATAAAATTTCCAAGAAAAGAGAGTGTTGCAAGCGCTCCTTTGAAGGAGTTTTCAGTGAATAAATCGAGCAGTAGACATCACTCATACTTGGCTGATGGGGAAAAAAATATTGTCAAAAACATAGAAATATATTTTGCACGAACTTTATACATATTGGAAGAAGCAAAAATCATATAACAGGTTCAAAACAAGAAGGAAATAGTTTTTGAAAAATTTGAAAAATTATTTAAGCCTTCTGCGGTGCTCAAAAATGGGTCAAATTGACCCAATTACAATAACAAAATGTTAAAATAACTTAACGGATTACAAAATTCACTTTTATTTAATTTTTTATTAAACCACAACAAGACAGAAAAACAAATATTTGGAGTAATTTTTTTTAATATTTTTTTGACAATTTATGCAAAAGATGGCTTTGGAACCATTAATACATTTGAGCAGAAAAATCTACCTAAGTTGTAAAAAAACTGAGTAATTTTGGCTTAAACACAGCAGAAGTGTTAATATTTAATAATTTTTTTAGAGAAGGACGACTGAATAGAATAACTTAGATAGTTCAGAAGAACGAAGAAGAGCTTATGAAAAGAACTCTCTTGAAGTAGAGAAGAGTCGAAGGCTTAGAGCAAAAAATATTTAACCAAATATAAACAAAAAAATTTTAGGGACACATTTTATTATAAATTCATTTATAAAAATATTCACTAATGAAAAAAATAGTTTTATGATGAACCATTTAAGAGAATAAAAAAATGGTTTGAACAGTCTTGAAAACTTCAAAAATTAATTTATAAAAATATTCACTAATGAAACAAGAACTCTCTCGAAGTAGAGAAGAGTCGAAAGCTTAGTGCAAAAAAATTTAACAAATTATAAACCAAACAAAAATTTAAGGAAGGAATTTATTAAAAATTCATTGATAAAAATATTCACTAAAGCAAAAAGTGTTTTGATGATGAACCATTTAAGAGAATAAGAAAATGTTTAGAACAATCTTGAAAACTTGTCTCAAATTGGTCAAATTTGTACTCATTTTCAATTGACTGATACTACTAAAAGGATTGATAAAAATATTCATTGATAAAAATATTCACAAAAGCAAAAAATATTTTGATGATGAACCATTTAAAAGAATAAAAAAAAGTTTAGAACAGTCTTGAAAATTTTTCTCTAATTGGTAAAATTATTACTTATTTTCAAATTGAAGGATTTTTAAGATCATTTTCATCATACAAAAAATATCACAAAAAATACCTGAAAAACATTTTTTAATTAAATTTTCTAAAAAACATTGCTAACACAAATATTTTCAACTCTCCGCTCCACTGTGCGCATGTCTGATGCTGTGCGTCCAAGTGTGTTGCTGTGATTGCGGTAAGATAATCTCACTTATTTGCCGGCGTTGAACGAGGGGAAATTATCCAAGACAACAATTGATTTTCGACAAGCACACAAGCACACACACACACACACAAACCAAAGCAAGACGGTTTATCTGTGTGTGGAGTGTTTTTTTTTTTTTTTTTTTTTTTTATTTTAACGAGGAGGAAGCATCAAAAGCCGAACCCCGTCAGTGTGCGACTTTAACACACTACACCTCCTCATGTCACTGACCGGAAACCCCTCCGGACACTACCGTTAAGTATTACGTCAGAGGGCGGTTTTGAGCTCTCGGCTCACAGTATCGTTTTGCTGTCAGTGCAGTTAGTCGCTAGTTGCACTTACTAGGCACCACCACCGTAGGTCGTAAATAGTTCCCTCCCCATACGGTTTGTCCACCACCCCTCCTTGAATTTACGTCTCATTCGTGTGTCCGCGTAGTAGTAGCGTCCGTCCACGTCAGCTGGTTTGGCCCGATTACCGGTCGGCACGCCTGCTCTCTTCCTCCCTTCTCAGCGCCTTGTAGATGTCCGCGGCGCATTGGCACACCGCTTTCCAGGCATCCTCGGAGTCCAGCATCAGCTCAGTCAGGTTGTGCGGGGTTGGCATCGCCCCTGTGGCTACCGCAATGTGGTTTCTCGCTGCCTCAAACCTTGGACAATCAAACAGGACGTGTTTCGCGTCCTCTGCGACACTGCAGCGCGGGCATAGGGGTGAGCTCTCATGCGCGAAGCGGTGCAGGTAGCTCCTAAATACACCATGGCCCGTCAGGATCTGCGTCAAGTGGTAGTTGAGCTCGCCATGCTTTCGATTTACCCATCTTTTCACGTCCGGTATTAGCGTGTGGGTCCATCTGCCCTTGGAGGAGGAATCCCAGCGTTGCTGCCATCGTCTTAGCGACTCTTCCCTCTCCTCCATATTCACCTTCTCGCCGCGCTCGCCTTTCTTCTTCCTGCCGTAAATTCGGCTGCACTCGTCCGCCATGATGCCGATCGGAGTCATTCCAGCCAGCAGAAGCGCAGCATCGTCAGAAGTGGTCTTGAAGGCGCTTATCACTCTTAACGCTGCGAGCCGATACACCCCTTCGTATAGCCGGCAGTTTGCTTTCGTTTGCAACGACGCTGACCAGACCGGCGCTGCGTAGAGCAAAATTGAGCTGACCACTTTTGCCAGCAGCTTTCGTCGGCTACTCCTCGGGCCACCAATGTTGGGCAGCATCCTCGAGAGGGCACTGTTTGTTTTCGCAGCCTTCTTTGCGGTGATCTCTGCGTGCTGCTTGAAGCTAAGCCGGTCGTCTATAATGACCCCGAGGTACCTAATGCTCCTGCTTGCCGCTATGCTGCAACTGCCAACGCAGAACGAAGCCGTTTCTGGTTTTTTTCGGCTGCTGATGAGCACCGCTTCAGTTTTTTCCTGCGCCAGAGATAGCCCGACGCTGCCAAGCCATTGTTCGATGGTCCTTATGGCCTCATTTCCTCTCTGCTCCACCTGCGCAATATGTTTGGCCACTACCGTGAGTGCAACATCGTCTGCGAACCCTATGATTTGGACCCCGCTTGGTAGAGGAAGATTAGTGTGTGTGGAGTGTGTGTGTGTGTGTGTGTGTGTGTGCACACAACTTTTGGACAAGCAACGAAAGCCATTGGAAATTACGAGGAGCACACTTACGCCTTGCGCCTTGCAGTGATGCTTAGCCTCACGTAATACGTAATCCGTTCAAGACAAACACACACACACACACATACAAACAGTTCAAAACACTATGCGAGTAGGTCTAGCAGCGAGCAGCAGCTAGCCGCATGCATTGTCACTGGCAAAGTCGTTGGACGAGCGGCTGGCTTTGCTGCCGCCGTTGTTGGCACATCCTGGCATCCTGCTTGTATGCGCGCTCATTTAGGACATTCATTTGGGATATTTATTATGGCCAAAGCATAGTGCTCGGTGCTTTCCGTACATTTACGACCTCGAGGCATTTCACCAGAAACACCAATGGCCAACACACAACGACCGCAATTTGTACGAGTGCGAGTGCGTGCGTCTGTTTGCCGGCAAATGGCTTAAGGTAATTAAAGGTGAAACGATAAATGTGTAAATAAATTAAATCTCCGTAGCAGGACGAACGATAAACACGCATACGCGCGTACAATATTTGAATTATTTCGCTAGACACACACATACATACGTTTATGTGTATGTGTACGCATGTACACGTTTACAACGCATAAATCGTTGGCAGCACTGGAAGCCAAAAACGCTGCACCGTCGACATTTCTGCAAGTCGGCCAAGCACGAAACCAGTCGCCGTCGCAGCCGTCCGCAATCCAACCACAGCGCGCGCCTGGCGTTTAATAATAAACGGTGTCAGCCGGCTGGCATCGTTGGCATCTTCAAGTATATTAGCACAGAAAATTTATATTATCCTGCAATCATAATTCATCGCATTTGGCCTGTTGGCGTGCGAGTATCTGCGACAACTAGTCGACGCGCACTGGGCGACTGCGAGTGTGAGTGTGCGCTGTTAGCATACAAAATGATTTATGGCCAATAATGACATGTTGCCTTAAATACACAACAACAGCAATGACAACAACATTGCTTTGATGCTAATTTCTAGCACAACGCAAACGACAGAAGGCGGCTTAGTTATTTTATGTATATGGGAAATTAATATATTTTAGGGGAGAGTGGGGAGTTTTGAAGCACGCTTTTTTTGGGGGTTAAAACTACCACAAAAATAATTTTTTTCACGTTCTCTCAAACAGAATCTCTAGAGCGTCTTAAAATATACTTCCTAGTTGATGGATATGCATAAAATAAAAAATAATCGACAATTTTTGTCTGTTGGCCAAAAAAACTGGTTTTCGGAGTATTCAAAAATCGTGGGGAGTTGTGAAGCACGACTAAAAATCGCAGAAAATTACATTTTTTGGTGAAAAATCTTTATTGGGATCGGAGAAAATGACAAATAATTAGGTTTCTTATGTATTAGAGTTGAGAAAATGGAACAAAAATTAAACTTTTGTTTAAAAAATGTGAAAAATAGCAATCATTCCGATTCGCAATGAACGCAAGTATAACCGTCGGCCAATATACGAGCACACTTCAAATGGACTGCTCGGTCGCATCCATTGCAATGAATTGCGTTGTTTTTTGTCATTGTTCATTCGTGACGTTTGTGGGATCTATGTTTTTACTTTTCAGCTCGAAAATGTAGCGATGCAGTTTGGTATCATTGATGTTGTACGCTTTGGCAACGAAGCGTTGCGATTTCTTGTCAATCATCACCTCTTTGATGGCAGCCACCATGGCATCAACATCAATCGCTGGCTTCTTTTTCGCACTATACTTATAACGGGGCATATTGACTGAAAAAACACAAAAAATCGTTCGAAAACGCGATGCAAAAAACAATACGAGAAATGAAGATACGCAAAAATTTTGCGAAAAACAATACGAGAAATATAAATAACACAATTCGTTGAAAAAAATCCTTGGAATTGTACTAAACATTCGAATTTTTTTACAAATAATGCGCATACGCATGTAAAATAGATTTCAGGTTGACATCTGTAATATTTGACGTGCTTCACATCTCCCCACTAGATGTGCTTCAATTCTCCCCATTCGCTACTATTTGAAAAATGCCACCGCGTCAGTAACACATCGAATGTTTTTGCATAAATCCTTTTGAACGTTAAAAGCCTAATCATTGTTCATTATTTTGTTTGTACTCACCTTTTCGATTCGCTTGAAAATTTTACGAAAATTCCACTAACACGAATGCTCAAAAAACTTTTCGAACAAAATGTTCAACACACTGTCTGGATAGATACAAAAAAAGTGTGCTATCGAGACGAGTGCTAGTACAAAACTGAGATTTTAGGTTAAAAAATGTTGACAGTAGGTAAGAGCTATCAAAACCACTACTAAGCGACATCTATGGCCGTGCTTCGCAACTCCCCATGCTTCAAAACTCCCCACTGTCCCCTATTATCTCAGTCAATATGTGAAGACTTTTTGGCATTCTAGAATTTCTAGAAATTCTTAGATCTTTTTGGCAATAACTGACATGAGTTCGAGTTTGGATTTTCCAAATAAATTTCATAAGCATTTCTAATGATTTACACGCTGATCTAATCACTTACTATACGAATTCTAATTATTTATTGTCATAATGCAAATTGCAATCTCGCTTTTGCTGACATCTACTTGCGGCAAACATATTCAAATTACATTTTGCATATTTGTAGTTTCTCAAGTGTCCCTACAAAACGAACCGAGTTCAATGCTGTGTGCTCAGAATTGGCAGCCATATCGTTGTTCAACGTCATTGCCGACCGGTACAAAACGACCGGCAACTCGCTGTCGTCGCCCAACACCAAGAACAATTACTAACAATAAGTACAACAACGCCCACAACGGAAACTGTCACATGTAATAAATGGTAAATGCGACAGGAAGGAAACACTACAATTTGTTATCTGTCAGCAGCAACAGCAGCGGCAACTGCACTGCTGCCAGCACTGGCAACGCGACGACAATGGCAACTAGCGAATGGCGAAAAAAGGATTTGTGCAGCGGAAATCTTTGACACTTCCCAACAATCAATTCAACTCGCCCTGCTGCAGTGGCAAATCAGCACAAAAACAAAAACACACAATAGAAATATAAAAAGGGAGAAGCAGTTGAAAAAAAAATAAAAATAAATGTTAAAGGAAACTAAGCAGGAAGGGAAAAAGGGCGCGAGAAAGTGAAAATGTGGCAGCGCAGTCAGTGATTTTATTTTTTTTTTTGCACAGCTATTAACGGTTTGTGTGGTTAGCGGTGACTTGAAGTTTTTATGGGTAAAACAAAAAACTAGCAAATATATTTTTTCAATAATTATGTTTTTGATCTTCTGTAGAGTGTTCAAGGCCCCACATGTCCTCTTTCTGACGACGCTCATGCACACAAAAGTCAGCCATTGTGCACAAAGTGTGGCGAAACTTTGACTCGTGTGTGAGTGTTTGTGGGTGTGCAACAGGAAATGACGCCACGGAGCCGGAAAGGGCCAACCAGTGCATGAAATAAACAAGTTTTTTTTTTACAGCAACAAAACTCCACTCAAGAAAGCACAAATTATTTTTACGTCATTGGCATTTGCGAATAAGTGCAATGCAACGCCCAGTGGCCAGTGGCAGCTGTGCGCCACACTCGCCAACGCCGCCGCCACGTTCATTTACTTGCAATAAGATACGAGCGAGAAACGCAAACGCCGCCAGCGCCATGTGTCCGCATGTCAAGTTAACACTTGCGCGGCAGTTACAAAAATTATCTGTCAACATAATCATCAACTCTAACCTCGGCTGTCAGTTCGAATAAAAGTGGCCGCTGCCACAGTTTGACTTAAAAGCTGTCAGACTGCAATTTCAAAGCGGTTAAGTGGACGCCGAGTCGTGCTAAGTGTGGCTCGTAAATGTTATTTAATACACTCACAACGACCTTTGCTTGGACCCTACAGTTGATCGAATAAATTTAGTTTCAAATTAATTCAAGTTTGATGCTTTGAAGTTGTGTTTGATTTATTGCAATGCAAAAGAATTGTACTTTAATCTATCTTAAAACTGTTTTTTGTAAAATCTGAGTAAACTAAAGTCAAGAAATCTATCATTAAGATTAAGGACCTTGAGCCTGTTTGTACCGGAAACAGGCCGTATATGAAAAAAGTGGTCGGCCAACTCATACTTCATAGATTGGTGAGAGTATATCGCCAGATCTGAAGACCCTTTCCATCTACTTCAACTTTAGATGTGTTTAAGGTACTTCCCAAAAATTAAACCCATGGATTAGTTAGACCGCATTTTTTCTAATAATAAAATAATATTTCTAAAATTAATAATAATAATAAAATAACAATTAATAATTCTAAAATTTAAGTACACGCAATTTAAATTTCTTTTAAGTCTTTCAAAAATCAAACTTTTTTAAATACTTTATGCACTGTTTAAGTGCTATAGAAAGCTTCAAAAAAAGTAAAAAATAATTAAATGGAATCAGAGACCTAAAATAATTATTATCGATATTTTTGGACATGAAAAAATTGCCCTAATTTAAGAAATTTCTATATTTATTGCTTTATAATAATTATTCCCAATAAGAAATTTTTCACGTCGCCTATAACTATTATCATGTAATAAATATTTTTGAGTTGCATAATAACTCTTATAAGTAACAAGTATATTTTTCGTTGTCAATAATTATTATTTTGGGATTTTTGTTTTTTACATTGCTTCATAACTTTTATTTATGACATTTTTAATTTACGTTACCGATAACTATTATTTTGAGAAATTTTTTTTACGTTGCTTCATAACTTTTATGTATGATTTTTTTCATTTACGTTGCCGATAAATTATTTTGAAAAAACAAAATTTTTACGTTGAATTACTACATTTTGGATATGAATTAATTTGTAATTGTTTAAATTTACAAACGCAAATTAACTGCAGAAACCTTATTTCCACCAACAACTAAACAATTAAAAATCAATTCATACTCAAAATGTGGTAAGGCAACGTAAATAAAAAAAATTTCGTTCATAAAAGTTATGAGGCAACGTAAAAAAAATGTTCTTTCAAATAATAGTTATCGGTAACGTAAATTAAAAAAAATCATAAATAAAAGTTATGAAGCAACGTAAAAAAAATTTTCTCAAAATAATAATTATCCAGAATGAAAAAAAAATAGTTATATCTCATAACAGTTATTATGCATCGTAAAAATTAATTGTCGCAAATAATAATTATAATCAACAACTAAAATTTATGTTGCATTGTAATAGTTACATTGCAATTAATTTCTTAAAAAACTTATAATAGTTAAGTCCCTGAATGGAATACAAGGTTGTGAAAGAATCGTTTTTAGAAGCCTAAATTGAAAAATCTGATCTTTTCTTTAAAAGTCTCAGGTATAGAAACAAATGTTTCCCACAAATCTTGAATGTTTGTCAGATTTTGTTTTATTGCAGCACAAGTTTAATCTTCTTTGCTAAAACTTTGACTTTTACTTGACAGCTGACACTTATTTTCATTTACAGCACATACGACAGCTTTCTTCAGCCTTTTTTCAATTCAATGAATTTGTATTATTTTAAGTTGCCCAGAGATAAACTTCTGGTTTAAAAATTATTTATTCTAGAAAATTTTCTAGAATTTTAAAGCATGAGGTCAGACAATGAGTTTAGAACGTTCCAGAATTGGATTTTTACTACGAAAATACTGAAAATATCATTCATGAAATGATCATTTTGTATTCGCTGAAATGATCTGCGTACAGTTTTCATGCTAATGGTTTCTTGTGCTGGAAAGTATTAAAGATTCACATATGACCACTGACCTTTCAGCCAATTGTCCTACCAACATAGATCTTATAATGTTTTCCTGAATCAATGCCTAGTTTTTAAAAACTCCTTTAGCTAAGCATAAATATAAAATCACATAATTTAGCTCGTTTAACTCTGCGCTACCCCAACCAGTCAAACCATCACCCACTCCCTTTCCCTCTCAAGGCACTTTTCTGCATTCACTTCTATTGCTGTATGTGGCATAATTGCATAGTGCGAAATGTTTTATGCTGGCCGTGTGTCAGTATTAGGTCTTGGCCAATAAATTTGCAAGGTGTTAGCGTTCAAAAAATATTTACGCGCATATTCGCCACACCTCTTCCACAGTGCTATAAATTTTCGCCGCTTACGCCACAATGATATATCTCTCGCAACCCTTGTCGGTGTACAGGCAGCACCGCAACTCGAAACGAGCACAAGTGCAATTTGTAGCCGACAGCATTTCGCCAGCCGCAGCCCACACCTGCCATCGCTGCGTCGGCTGTCCACGCCGCTTTGGCCGCTTTGCTGGCCAATAAATTTATACGCTTTCATTCAATTACAATTTGCAGTTATACACCTAAACAACATTTTATAGTCAATTATTAATTACCAGCTCGCCTGAATTACCGACCGTTAACAGTTTTTGGTCAAATTTCAGTAAACGGCTTGGCCGGCTCGGTCTCGGCCCAGGCGCGCGCGCTGCGCTGCCTCTCAACTCAAATTAAATTTGCAAAAGTTTTAATTTACGACGCGACGCACTCGTAAAAGTCAAAATAAATTGCCGCACCGGCCGAGTCTGAGCCGGAGTCGGCGACTCGCCGCGTCTGGACGGGCCGGACTGGGCCGGACTGGGCCGGTTGCTCTGCTCTGTTAATTTGTGCGCATGCTCGGCCAGCGACCACGTCTTCTCCTATGCATGCAAATGTGTTTGTATTTCCGTGTTAGTGTGTGTGTGTGTGTGTGGTAATTTACATACACAAATAAGCCGCATTTGATTTGAGGTATGTGGCTGTGTAATTGACATGTTTGCTGCTGTTATTGCGGCATGTGGCATGTGGCAGGCCAGTAGAAGCGCTCGCGCCGCACATTTGAGGTAGCAATTCAAAAGTTTGACTTGCCAATCGCCATTAACAATCTGTACACGAAAACTTGTACGTTTAGCCAGCGTTAAGCATTTAAAGTTGATAAGGCAAATCCATTCGCCAGCAACTGCACTAAGAGTTGTGTTGAAAACATTTTTGATTTATTGCTTGTTTAGAGGTCAGTCAACATGTGAGAACTGAGGTAAAATTCAAATAAACAACTTTTGCCATAAATTGCTTTTCGTTAGTCTTTCACAACCTAACTATGGAAAATGTGTATTACTTTTTGAAAAAATTAAAAACACTTTTGTGTGAAATAGTCGTTAAAGGGTTAACTATTAATTATGTCCATTTTAGATGAATGCTACGGTCCCATCAAACTTTCTATTTACAACTTTATGGCCGAAACGTGTGTGAAAGTATGAAAGCAACTTGCAGCCTAAACAAACCAGCAGCCGTCAACTGTCACACACCAATGCACACCAGCAACAACATAATCGAAGCACAAATGTTGCCGAGACAATGTGCAGAAATACACTCAAATCGGCTCAGCAATTTGTTTATTTGTGTGTTTTTTGGCACCATTTATGTGTACGATAACGCGCCGCCGCCACCGCAACAACATTTCCTATGACCGACTGACTATCGCAATCAGCTGGACGTGTGCAGAGCAAAGATCAGCGACGGCGCGGCAGCTGCGCAGTTCACTGGTAGCGTTGGCTGGCTTTTGATATTTTCGAGCAACAATATCATATTGCAGCCGTTATTGGTGTTGTTGCAGTCAAGTCGTACACGGCAACTGTGGCCGGCAGCAATGATGCCATGTGCCATGTGCCGTGTGTGCGGCGATCATGTTCGAGTCCGAAGCGCTCTTAAGCCGAGATGTTTTTCTATTATGTTGTTGTTGTGGTTGGTGTTTTGTCGTTGACATGCAGCAGACTTCTTGACTTGCCACGCCGACGGCGCATATCTTGTGGCACGCCGCACAGCCTCTTGGACGCGCGTACATGAAAGCCCGTGTTGCAGCATTAACAATTCGCTGTGATAAGCTCGCCGTAAGCGGGCGCAGTTGTGTGTTTGTTGTCGCTGTTATTACCATATTTGCGCGCTGCCAGCAAAACGGTAGCAATAATGTTCGCTTGTCCGCCGCCAACGTGAAATGGCATCTAGCGGCAGCAGCCGGTGGCCAACAACAGCTTTCGGGCCGTTGCATGAAAGTCTGTGTTGTGCGCGTCAAGTCTTAAGCATTTTCTACATTGTCAACTAAGTGAGAGAGACTAGTTTTACATCCCAGTCAGCTACGATGAGGTGTGGATCGGGGAGGTTTTTCGAGGGTCCGGATGAAAGAGAGCATTCGGAAAACGGGCCCTGGATATATGCTTCAACACTTCCATCGAGCGCAATTCCTAAACTAATTTTGACTTTTTTGAAGTAGAACTCTCCAGCTTTCCAAAAAGATGTCAATCCAGCTTCTATCCCAACAGAAGGCTGAGGAAGTCAATGTGGCAGGGTGACTTTGAAGAAAGTCCACTATGACAGCTTGCCTCAAGCTCAAGTTTAATCAACTGCTAGCAGCTCCTAAACCAGAAAAGATAGATGCCTTAAGTTTTCACTCTATTTTGTAGTAGAACTCTTTAGCTTTTCAAAAAGGTATCGATCAGGTCGCCAACTTGGCGGACAACATAGTAAATCAATCAAAGCCAGTCTAAGTACTTTAACGTTGCTATCAGCCTCGTAGGCTACGTATTATATATTATATATTATATTACGTATTATATATTATATATTATATATTATTTCTTTCGAGCGTGGTTCCTAAACTAGAAGAGATAGCTGCCATAAATTTTCACAACTTTTGTAGCAGAATTCTCCAGCTTTGCAAAAAGCGGACGATCTGGTCGCCATCTCAGAAGAAAGCTGATAATATCGATGTGAAAAGGTGAATTTAAAAAAAGTCCACTATGACAGCTATGCCTCAAGCTCAAATTTAGTCAACTGTTAGCAGCTCTTAAACCAGAAAAGATAGCTTTCTAAATAGCAACTCGTTAAAAAGGAGTCAATACGGCTGCCACCTCGACGGAAAACCCAGAAAATCAAAAAAAGTATGCACACATAGGCGTTTCTATTAGTTTGCTTGATATACTCATGAATCAGCATTTTTCTTGAACGTGGTTCCTAAACCAGAAGAGATAGCTGCCTTAATTTTTATTATTATTGTAGTAGAACTCTTAGACTATCCAGCAATGGGTTGATCTGGTCATTAACTTGACGGAATACATAAAAAATCGACAAAAAACAGGTCTCCTTGAGCGTTGCTATCAGCCTCGTAGGCTACGTATTGGATGGATGGATGGATGGATGTGAAGGTGGGCAGGAAGGCTACAAGCCTTCCATAGCACTCAATCCATTTCAGACCATTGTACTATACCCATGGGGGATAGGGAAGGAAAATGAGAGTAATATCTCATATTTCACCCGTTTTTGAAATGCGTATGCAACACTGTCTTTCCAACATATGTTACAGCACACATTTCAAGCGGATGGGGAAAGGGAGGGGGAGGGGACCTACAGTTTAACGCCGAATCCGAACGGCGATTGGCAGTTTTTCGTTCACACTTGGAGGTTTTGCCATTGCCTGCCAAGAGCGCACTTGTGCGATTCTTGTAATTCTCATCTGCTTCATGTGGATAGCGATAAAAGTAGACGAGTTTTTCACCAGCCCGAGCCAGGAATCGAACCTGAGGCCTTTGGTATGAGAAGCCAGCGCGCTACCCGCTGGACTATCGAGGCCGGCAGGCTACGTATTAGTGTTTCTTTCGAGCGTGGTTCCTAAACTAGAGGAGAGGAGAAAGCTGCTTTAACTTTTCACTCTATTTTGTAGCAGAACTCTTCAGCTTTCCAAAAAGGGGTCGATCAAACCGCTATCTCACCAGAAAGTTAAAAAAATCAAAGTGGAAAAATTACTTTGAAAAAGTCAACTATGACAACAATGTCTTCAATTCAAAATTGTTCAACTTTTTATGGCTTCTACTTAAGTCAGAAGAATTAGCTGCTCTAAAATGCTAAATTAGCTGACTCTATTTTCAAGCAACTCTATAAAAAATTCAAATACTCGTTAAGGATTCAATTATCAATTAGACTTGAGCTCACATAGAACTGACATGTGTACCGGCAATCAATTAAATTCCTTTTTTGTATTCAAGTATTTTTAATTCTCTACATTCTTTGCATGCAAACTACAAATATGCAGTACAACAGTGCAAAATGGATCAGCCGCTTCATAGGGGAATAGCGCAGATATCTGGCACTGCGTTTTAGCTGGATTAGAACTTGTATTTTAATATACAACTTTCTTTACTTCTTGCACGTTCTGCTATTTTCTACACTTTGAGCTCTGTTTTCGAAACGCAAAGTGTAAACTTAAACATGTCTTTCTTCAAACAGTCACCTCGAACCATGAAAGGACGTCTGGAGGGAAGATTGTTTGCGACTGGGCAATTTTATTTAAGTGAGTAAATGCCCAGCCAACATTTACAGCCTTTACCCTATAAGTGCACAGTGTATGTATGTATGGAGGCATATAAATATGTAATAAAATACTATAGATCTGCAGAAAGGCTGCGGAACACTTGTAAATAGAAAAATTAATTCACTTTTCCATGTTGCATTTTGTAGCAATTGGCAATAACAACAAACTATCGGCTACCCGTTTTGTGAAAATCGAATGCCGTCGTTGCGAGTGAATGGATTTTCCTTGTAGCTGCTGTACGCTATTTGTTGTTGGTGTGTAAATGCTAACGATTATGTATATTTTTTTGGACAGTTTGATTTTATTTTCGATTTTGCCTCAATTGTAACAATTTGTTAGCAATTACATGTCAATGATTGTGTTTGCATAAAATATTAGGTTTGAAAAAAGTTTCTTAATTGGTGAACTCGTTTCGTAGCTTTAAAATTTGCGGACAATTTTTTGGCATAAGTATATATAAAGATTTTCTTCGGCACGCGTTTTTTGTGGAAATTGGTTTGAGTTCATTGCCTGCGTGTTCTATAGGAAACGTAGAAAACATAGAAAATTATGGAAAGTATAGGAAGTAGTCAATGTAAGTCTCACAAAGAACGGATAGATGCTGATCTTTTTATTGGCTTTGTGTCATCGAATAATGACTTTTGCTTCAAACATCTACTGGCAACAGAGAGAAACAATTTCCCGCTCTTCATACATAAACCATCACTTTATGAAAACTGTTTTCAATCGATTGAAGTGTTATGG
Organism: Melieria picta; assembly: GCA_964056695.1. Classification (NCBI taxonomy): domain Eukaryota; kingdom Metazoa; phylum Arthropoda; class Insecta; order Diptera; family Ulidiidae; genus Melieria; species Melieria picta. The sequence goes on from OZ057399.1 coordinate 69,846,219, forward strand.
GTCAATTTACTAAAGGACACACACATACACCAACATATGTTTATATGTATTATTTTGTGATCGATTATATGCGTGCACAATGCCGCCCATCATCCATTAGCGTAACACATACTCGTACATACATATGTATTGAAGAATTTATGAAATCTTGATCCTCCACCTATTAGTGCGTTAATAAAGCCATCAACGTGTATAACTGAATTAATTGCAGCGCAGCGAAACAACTGTGCGCGCTCAACAGCATTTCTCATTTGCTGGCAATTTATAATTGCAATCAACAGCAAAGTGGATGTGCAAAAAATCAACAACAACAACAATAACAATAACAACAACGGCAAATAACACAAACAAAATAATAAACAAACATTCGAAAGGAGGACGTTTCTAAATGCCCATAAATCCAATGCAGCCGTGGCCGCGGCCGCAATTGCCTGTTTGCCAGTTGCCGGTGGTGCCGGCAAACGCAGACGAACGCATCGTGCGGCAGCATGTTGCGCACAGCGTTAGCCGCTTCCATTGATTTATGGCTTCGATGCATGCGTGCATGACAACGCTTTTGACCAGAAGTGCCAGCCGAGCTTCGATTTATTTGCCATTAATTTTTCACCTAATCGATGGGGGTTGCTGCCGTTAATGTTGTGCGATTTTTATTTTTTGGATATTAATTTTTTACTTTCAATTTTGTCAATGAATAAAGTCATAGGGCAGAGTATTCTTTCATTTATTAATTTTGTTTTTTTTTCATTTATTTTTTTTGTTTTGTTTGTTTGTTTTCTATAGCACCTGAATGGCTTCTAATATATAAATATATATTTTAAGACTTGAATATTATTCTCATATTTGACATCATTCTTTATGAATGATGACTTCAGATAAAAGAATTATGACTTGAATATTAGACAAAAAATATATTTGAAAAAGAGGAAAGAATTTCAGTTCAGGAAACTGTTGAAGTAATAAGGAAAAGAAAAAATTGATCACATCATTGACTGAAAATTAGAAAAAAATATTAAACAAAAATATATTTGCCTAATATGAAATTGTTGAGAGAAGAAAATGTGAATACGACAATCCTAAAATAATAATGAAAAGAACAGATCATTGACTGCAAATTACAAAAAAAAATATTAGACCAAAATTAATTTGAAAAAGAGGAATGAATTTCAGTTCAAAGTACAAGAAACTGTTGACAAAAGAAAATTTAAATACAATTGTGAAGTAATAATGAAAAGAAAAAATTTAACAGATCATTGACTGAAAATTACAAAAAAAAAATATAGGACAAAAATTAATTTGAAAAAGTGTTCAAAGTACATAAAACTGTTGAGAAGGGAAAATTTAAATACAACAATCCTGAAGTAATAACGAAGACAAAAAAGTAATCAGATCATTGACAGAAAATTATGACAAAATATATATTTATACCAGGAGAAAGAAATTCAGTTGAAAGACAGAAAAATTTTGAGAGAAGAAAATTAAAATACAACAATCCTGAAGTAATAACAAAAAGAAGAAAGTAATCAGATCATTGACTGAAAATGATAAAAAAATATTAGACAAAAAATATATTTCAACCAGAGGTAAGAAATTCAGTTGAAAGTACAGGAAACTGTTAAGAAAAGAAAATTTAAATACAACAATCCAGAAGTAATAACGAAGAGAATGAAAATTAAAAAAAATATTAGACAAAAGCTAATTTGAAAAAGAGGAAAGAATTTCAGTTCAAAGTACAGGAAACTGTTGAGAGAAGGAAATTAAAATACGGCAACCCTGAAGTAATAACGAAGAGAAGAAAGTAATCATATCATTGACTGAAAATGATAAAAAAATATTAGCCAACAAATATATTTCAACCAGAGGTAAGAAATTCAGTTCAAAGTACAGCAAAATGTTGAGAAAAGAAAATGTAAATACGACAACCCTGAAGTAATAATGAAGAGAAGAAAGTAATCACATCATTGACCGAAAATTACAACAAAATATTAAACAAAAATATATTTCAACCAGAGAAAAGAATTTTAGTTCAAAATGCAGAAAAGTTTTTAGAGAAGAAAATGGCAATACGGCAATACAAAAGTAAAATTGTAAACAAAAAATTGATCAGATCGTCAACTGAAAATGATAACAAAATATTAGAAAAAAATATATTTGAACCAGAGAAAAGAATTTCAGTTCAAAATACAGAAAAATGTTTAGAGAAGAAAATGGCAATACGACAATACTAAAGTAAAATTGTAAACAAAAAATTTATTAGATCATTCACGGAAAATGATGACAATATATTAGACAAAGAATATATTTGAACCATAGGAAAGCATTTTAGTTCAAAGTACATGAAAATGTTGGGAGAAGAAAATGAAAATACGAAATAAAGTCCTGACAGATGAACAGAAGCAAGTGATCAGATCATTCAATCGAAAACTGCTCTTTTAGAGCCTAATAATTGTCCATAAAAAGCACACAACCCAATGTGAAGCGCGACTTTAGTCTTTCGCGCGACATGTCTTTCTTCAAACAGTCACCTCGAACCATGAAAGGACGTCTGGAGGGAAGATTGTTTGCGACTGGGCAATTTTATTTAAGTGAGTAAATGCCCAGCCAACATTTACAGCCTTTACCCTATAAGTGCACAGTGTATGTATGTATGGAGGCATATAAATATGTAATAAAATACTATAGATCTGCAGAAAGGCTGCGGAACACTTGTAAATAGAAAAATTAATTCACTTTTCCATGTTGCATTTTGTAGCAATTGGCAATAACAACAAACTATCGGCTACCCGTTTTGTGAAAATCGAATGCCGTCGTTGCGAGTGAATGGATTTTCCTTGTAGCTGCTGTACGCTATTTGTTGTTGGTGTGTAAATGCTAACGATTATGTATATTTTTTTGGACAGTTTGATTTTATTTTCGATTTTGCCTCAATTGTAACAATTTGTTAGCAATTACATGTCAATGATTGTGTTTGCATAAAATATTAGGTTTGAAAAAAGTTTCTTAATTGGTGAACTCGTTTCGTAGCTTTAAAATTTGCGGACAATTTTTTGGCATAAGTATATATAAAGATTTTCTTCGGCACGCGTTTTTTGTGGAAATTGGTTTGAGTTCATTGCCTGCGTGTTCTATAGGAAACGTAGAAAACATAGAAAATTATGGAAAGTATAGGAAGTAGTCAATGTAAGTCTCACAAAGAACGGATAGATGCTGATCTTTTTATTGGCTTTGTGTCATCGAATAATGACTTTTGCTTCAAACATCTACTGGCAACAGAGAGAAACAATTTCCCGCTCTTCATACATAAACCATCACTTTATGAAAACTGTTTTCAATCGATTGAAGTGTTATGGGTCAATTTACTAAAGGACACACACATACACCAACATATGTTTATATGTATTATTTTGTGATCGATTATATGCGTGCACAATGCCGCCCATCATCCATTAGCGTAACACATACTCGTACATACATATGTATTGAAGAATTTATGAAATCTTGATCCTCCACCTATTAGTGCGTTAATAAAGCCATCAACGTGTATAACTGAATTAATTGCAGCGCAGCGAAACAACTGTGCGCGCTCAACAGCATTTCTCATTTGCTGGCAATTTATAATTGCAATCAACAGCAAAGTGGATGTGCAAAAAATCAACAACAACAACAATAACAATAACAACAACGGCAAATAACACAAACAAAATAATAAACAAACATTCGAAAGGAGGACGTTTCTAAATGCCCATAAATCCAATGCAGCCGTGGCCGCGGCCGCAATTGCCTGTTTGCCAGTTGCCGGTGGTGCCGGCAAACGCAGACGAACGCATCGTGCGGCAGCATGTTGCGCACAGCGTTAGCCGCTTCCATTGATTTATGGCTTCGATGCATGCGTGCATGACAACGCTTTTGACCAGAAGTGCCAGCCGAGCTTCGATTTATTTGCCATTAATTTTTCACCTAATCGATGGGGGTTGCTGCCGTTAATGTTGTGCGATTTTTATTTTTTGGATATTAATTTTTTACTTTCAATTTTGTCAATGAATAAAGTCATAGGGCAGAGTATTCTTTCATTTATTAATTTTGTTTTTTTTTCATTTATTTTTTTTGTTTTGTTTGTTTGTTTTCTATAGCACCTGAATGGCTTCTAATATATAAATATATATTTTAAGACTTGAATATTATTCTCATATTTGACATCATTCTTTATGAATGATGACTTCAGATAAAAGAATTATGACTTGAATATTAGACAAAAAATATATTTGAAAAAGAGGAAAGAATTTCAGTTCAGGAAACTGTTGAAGTAATAAGGAAAAGAAAAAATTGATCACATCATTGACTGAAAATTAGAAAAAAATATTAAACAAAAATATATTTGCCTAATATGAAATTGTTGAGAGAAGAAAATGTGAATACGACAATCCTAAAATAATAATGAAAAGAACAGATCATTGACTGCAAATTACAAAAAAAAATATTAGACCAAAATTAATTTGAAAAAGAGGAATGAATTTCAGTTCAAAGTACAAGAAACTGTTGACAAAAGAAAATTTAAATACAATTGTGAAGTAATAATGAAAAGAAAAAATTTAACAGATCATTGACTGAAAATTACAAAAAAAAAATATAGGACAAAAATTAATTTGAAAAAGTGTTCAAAGTACATAAAACTGTTGAGAAGGGAAAATTTAAATACAACAATCCTGAAGTAATAACGAAGACAAAAAAGTAATCAGATCATTGACAGAAAATTATGACAAAATATATATTTATACCAGGAGAAAGAAATTCAGTTGAAAGACAGAAAAATTTTGAGAGAAGAAAATTAAAATACAACAATCCTGAAGTAATAACAAAAAGAAGAAAGTAATCAGATCATTGACTGAAAATGATAAAAAAATATTAGACAAAAAATATATTTCAACCAGAGGTAAGAAATTCAGTTGAAAGTACAGGAAACTGTTAAGAAAAGAAAATTTAAATACAACAATCCAGAAGTAATAACGAAGAGAATGAAAATTTAAAAAAATATTAGACAAAAGCTAATTTGAAAAAGAGGAAAGAATTTCAGTTCAAAGTACAGGAAACTGTTGAGAGAAGGAAATTAAAATACGGCAACCCTGAAGTAATAACGAAGAGAAGAAAGTAATCATATCATTGACTGAAAATGATAAAAAAATATTAGCCAACAAATATATTTCAACCAGAGGTAAGAAATTCAGTTCAAAGTACAGCAAAATGTTGAGAAAAGAAAATGTAAATACGACAACCCTGAAGTAATAATGAAGAGAAGAAAGTAATCACATCATTGACCGAAAATTACAACAAAATATTAAACAAAAATATATTTCAACCAGAGAAAAGAATTTTAGTTCAAAATGCAGAAAAGTTTTTAGAGAAGAAAATGGCAATACGGCAATACAAAAGTAAAATTGTAAACAAAAAATTGATCAGATCGTCAACTGAAAATGATAACAAAATATTAGAAAAAAATATATTTGAACCAGAGAAAAGAATTTCAGTTCAAAATACAGAAAAATGTTTAGAGAAGAAAATGGCAATACGACAATACTAAAGTAAAATTGTAAACAAAAAATTTATTAGATCATTCACGGAAAATGATGACAATATATTAGACAAAGAATATATTTGAACCATAGGAAAGCATTTTAGTTCAAAGTACATGAAAATGTTGGGAGAAGAAAATGAAAATACGAAATAAAGTCCTGACAGATGAACAGAAGCAAGTGATCAGATCATTCAATCGAAAACTGCTCTTTTAGAGCCTAATAATTGTCCATAAAAAGCACACAACCCAATGTGAAGCGCGACTTTAGTAGCTCGTGCAGCATTTTGCATCATCATTGGAATATAAATATTTGAACTTGCGGACCTTATTAGACCTTGTCATGCTAATACTTTTACCAAGTAAATTACAAAGACTTGTTAATTGCCCTGAAAGCACCATTGCAATCACAAACACCGACACCGATTCTATCAAACACTAGTCAAGCATTTGTATGCGAAGAATTTCCGCACATTATCTGCTTGCAACACTAAATACTTGCCAAATGCTGACATTATGCTGCAGACAACACTGCAGCCTCTGAAATTGCCAACATGCCAGCGAACGCACTTTTAATGGCCAAGAAGTGCGCAGTGACAGTGTCTGGAAAATGCCGAACCGATCGACGGGCATGTGGCCACTGCGAAACGGCAACTTGTGTGTGCCCATGGAGCCGGAGGAAGTGAAATGTCCGGCGATCGTGGCTGGCCGAAGTTGTTAGTTGGCTGCTTGTCGCCTGATAAGTCAAACATGTAGTTGTGGTAAATTTTAAGTGCGGAATTTGTGTAATTTCGCTTGTTGAGCGTCGATATGGCCAATTGATGCGCTGTCAATGCGCTCTGGCAGAGCGCAAAGTGAAAGTCAAATCGCCAAGTTGTGTATACAATGTTATTGTTGTTGTTGCTGTAGCCGGTTTGCGTTGCCGCCATTTAGCTGGCAGCGGCAAATGTGTTTAATCACTAATTGACATCTGCGTAATTGGTAATTACCTTTTAAGCGAATGAAAAAAAGCGCTGAATTTCAATCGTTGGCACTTAAGAAAAACTCTTGTTGCGATTTGCATAACAATTAAGATGATTGCATTCGGATTGCAGTGCGGCACTTGCTGCAATAGCAATTTGGCGTGTTGCATGTTCGCCAAGTGGTGTGAGACTGGAGGAGGCAGGGAGACTGAAAAGAAGAAACAGTTGTTGGAAACTCATTGAATAGTTAGTCGAACATTGAATGCGGTAATAATTTTGGTTTTTTTTAGTTTATTGAGCACAAATTTAGGGCTTTTGAAGTTTTTAATTTAGTTTTAATTTTTGTTATGTAATTTAATTTTATGCAGAAATGAACATATTTTTCTATAATACTGTAACGATAAGACAGTCTGTCGCTGTGCAAAGCAACCCTGTCGCTACGCGCCGTGCCATAATTCAACCCGGCAATGATGGCCGCGATAATGTGAACTTTTAGTCCAACCTGGCAATGATGGTAGCGATCATCATGGAAACCTTTAGTCCACTCTGGAATGTGCGAGAACGATCTGTGCGATGGCCGGACAGGTATAAAAGGCAGCCGGGTGCGGCGCAGCGAGCCAGTCTTGGTTTGACTAGTGAAGGTGCCGCACGGAATAATTAAGCGAATAATTAAGTGCAAAGACAAAGTGTAAAGTGTGAAATTTGTGAAATAAAGTGACTGTTGGTTTTCATTGACTGCGTTTGAGTAATTTGGTGTGTTTTTATTTATATTGCGCAATCCAGAGATACGTACTAGCCCACTAGAACTAGTATTTCGTAACATTTGGTGTCAGAAGTGGGATTGTGCTACTGAATAAATAAGGAAAAAACAAATTAATTAAAATTGCAAAAACGCAGACATGGTTAAACTCGAGCAACTTAAGGTGGACCAGCTGAAAAAGGAGCCGACTGCTGGCGGAAAGGTGGAGTTGCAGCTGCGCTTGCGAGAGGCGTGTGAATCGCGAGGCATCGATTGGGCTGCGCACGAGTTCGGAACGCAGGAGCTAGAGGCGTCGGGTAAAGTGGAGGAATCGCCTGCGGGTGCTGCGTCGATGCAAAGTACGACTGCAACGGCTGCGCCACCACAAGCAATGGACATGAGCCAGCTTATGGTTGCAATGAAAAGCATGTTTCAGGAAACTTCTGCGAAAATCGAGAATGTCAACCGTGAAATGGCAGCGAAAATGGAAACGGCGACCCATGAAATATCGGCGCAAGTGTCAGAGCGAATGGAAGTCAAGCTTCAGGAAAATTCTGCGCGCTTGGAGCAGAAAGTGGAGGAAATCTCAGACAGGATTAATGGGAAAGTCGAGCACCGGGAGACGCGAGTAGAGCACTTGGATAAACGAGTCGACGACCTGGATGATTCCCTGAACAAACGAGTTGATAGTCTGGAAGACTCGATGAACAGAAAAATGGACGAGCGGCTTAGGGAGGTACAGCCGCGAGAATGGTTGCCGCCGGTTCCGGAAAGTGTTGCCACCCGAGCAGAAGTGCCTACTTATGATGGGACTACGCCGTTCGATACATTCAAGCTGCAATTCGACCTGGCTGCTCTGGAAAATCAGTGGACCGATGTAAGGAAAGGTCGGAGATTGGCGCTGGCTCTTAAAGGTGCTGCGGCTGAGATAATAAAATCAGTTCCAGAATGTTTACGAAGTGAGTACGAGACCGTCATAAGGGCGCTGGCAGCCAAATACAGCGACGAGCACAACAGAACGCTGTACTACTGTGAGCTGAAGAATCGCAGGCAAAGGGCCAACAAGGCGCTGCAGGCATATGCAGCAGACATTGAGCGGCTCGTACAGCTGTGCTACCCGTCCTTCGGCGCTGATGATCTCGAGAGGATGAAGATTGAGGCGTTTATTGAAGGACTTCATGATCCGGAGACACGTCGCAGTGCGTTGATGATGGGCAAGCCGACATTTAGGGAGACGGTGACCAGCGCGATGACATACGAGGCGACATGGATTGGGAGCACTCGGTATGCACCTGCAAGGATACGCCAGATCCAGCCGGACAACGACATTGCGATCCAGGCAACAAGCTTTGAGCCACCGGGCAGGCCACGGGTGGTTTCCTCTAAAGTTGTTTGCTGGGTATGTGGCAAGCAGGGCCACATATCACGAGACTGCCGCCAACGAAAGAGGCGTTCCCGTTCTCGATCGCAATCGCCTGAAGCGAGGAATACTGACAATCGAGGCCCAGCCAACAAGCGCAGGGCTGAGGACGGCGAGTCGTTAAACTAAAACGGGTCAGCCCAAAGGGGCGTGAGCTGATCCCCACAATCTGCCGCCCCACCGTCCTTGTCTCACAGCTGAAACGACAGCCCAGCAGCTTGACAATTGAAGGAAGGATAGATGGAAAGTTGTTCGTGTTGACACTGGATACTGGAGCGTCATATTCGATCATAAAAAGGAAGCTGCTGAAGAACTGGGAACCGCTGCATGGCATACAGCTGCGGACTGCGACTGGCGAGCGCGCGCCGGTAAGAGGGAAAGTTACAAAAACGATTACTATCGGCACCAGCAGCCTGGAACATTAGTTTATCGTCGCGGATATAATGGACGACGTGATTATCGGCGTGGATTTCATGATTAGGCACGGTTTTACGCTGGACCTGAAGGAAAATGTGCTGAGATATGCCAACGTTGAATTCCCGCTGCACACCGGCTATGAGCGAAGCGTGGCGGTAAGGAAGGTTGTATCGTGTCAACACAGGAGGATACCAGCGAACTCCGAGGCGATTGTGTGGGCAAAGGTGGACGAGGACGATGGGACGAGTCGGCTGTGGGTTGTAGAAGCACCGAATCAAGGACACGACAACATCATCATCGGACGTACATTAGTGGAACCTAAGAATGGCAGAATACCAGTCAGAATACTGAACCCCCTGAATGCACCCAGATATGTCGGGAAAGATGAGGTAATTGGCGAGTGTAAGGAAGCTGTAGCAGTGGTCAATTGCGAGAATAGCTCGCCTGGAAATAATAAGAAGAGCGGTTTTAACATGGACGCCATACCGCAGGAGAACCAGTGGAGCAGCGAGTTGACGGCCAAGCAGAAACAAGGCGAGGTCACTCCTGCAGCACTATGGGTCAATATTTGCGGCAGAAGCAGGCGGAAGAACAGCCATAGTGAAGCACAACATCGACACCGGAAGTGCAAAACCGATTCGCCAACCGCCAAGACGAGTTCCTCTGGCCAAGAGGGAAGAGGTCACAAATTTGATCGAAAACATGCGGAAAGAGAAGGTCATAGAGCCTTCTTCGGGCCCCTGGTGCTCGCCGGTCGTGCTAGTCAAGAAAAAGGATGGCAGTACCCGGTTTTGTGTGGACTATCGGAAGCTCAATGATGTGACCAAGAAGGACAGTTATCCACTACCGCGGATCGATGACACCCTGGACACGCTGTCAGGCACACAGTTGTTCTCCACGCTCGACTTACGCAGCGGCTATTGGCAGGTAGAGCTTGCAGACAAGGACAAGGAGAAAACGGCTTTCAGTGTTGGCGATGGTTTGTGGCAGTTCACCGTCATGCCGTTTGGACTCTGCAACGCACCAGCAACATTCGAGCGGCTAATGGAACGCGTGCTAAAGGGGCTACATTGGCGGACGTGCCTGGTGTACCTCGACGACATAATCGTGATGGGTAAAAGCTTCGACGACCACCTGGGAAAGCTGAAGGAGGTATTCGAGCGGATACAAAAAGCTGGGCTTAAACTCAACCCGAAGAAGTGCTCGCTGTTCCAAAAAGAGGTCAAGTATCTGGGTCATACGGTTTCCGCCCGTGGAGTACATACGGATGAAGGCAAAATCACGGCGGTGAAGGAGTGGCCCCGGCCACGCAATCTACACGAACTCCGCAGTTTCCTGGGCCTGTGCACATACTACCGCCGATTTGTTCCGGGATTCGCGAACATAGCCAGCAGCTTGCACAAACTGACGAAAAAGAGCCAAGCTTTCGAGTGGAACGGATGCGAGCGGGCATAGTGTTGGCGGTGTGCTATCGCAGATAATAGACGGCCAGGAACAAGTGATAGCGTACTACAGTAGGGTTCTATCGAAACCGGAACGCAACTACTGTGTGACACGGAGAGAACTGCTGGCGGTATTGGACTGCGTAAAACACTTCCACAAATATCTGTATGGACAAAGGTTTCGCCTGCGCACAGATCATGCGGCATTGAGATGGCTCCTGAACTTTAAGGATCCTGAAGGGCAATTGGCGCGGTGGATCGAGCGACTGCAGAGCTACGACTACACGATAGAGCATCGCAAGGGCAGTAGCCATGGAAATGCCGATGCCTTGTCACGCCGTCCGTGCAAAGTCGAATGCAGGCAGTGCTCGCGAGCCGAAAGCAAAGAACAGATAGTGGACGTCCGGTTGATAAGCGTTATGCCAGAGGAAGAGTGGTCTGCGGAGAGGCTACAAAAGGACCAGCGTGAGGATGCGGATCTTGCAAAAATCGTCGAAGGCAAGGAGCAAGGCGCACGTCCAGACTGGCAGGAGATGGCCGGTGAAAGCCCGATCACTAAGGCTTACTGGGCACAGTGGAAAAGTCTGCGGCTGAAAGAAGGATGCCTGTATCGCGAATGGGAGAGCGCGGATGGTCGGACCAGCAACTCCCTAATGGTAGTGCCGAAATGCAGAATCAACGAGGTCATCGAGGCATACCATAACGACTCCAGTGGAGGGCACCTGGGCATCACCAAAACCGTCGCCAAAATAAAAAGACGATTCTACTGGGTAGGATGTCAGGAGTCTGTAGCCGAGTGGATTAAGAGCTGCGATCGATGTTCAGCCGCGAAAGGGCCGACAAGAAGATCTCGAGGCCGCATGCAGCAGTACAACGTGGGAGCGCCCTTCGAACGGATTGCTATGGACGTCGCCGGCCCATTCCCACCAGCACATATTTGTTGCCTTGAGTGCTAGTTGGGAATCAAAAGGATTGGGACACGCATATCCCCCTGTTCCTGATGGCGTATAGGTCAGCCCCGCACGACACGACATCACTCACTCCAGCCCGAGCAGTGTTCGGCACTGAGTTGCGGTTACCCGCCGACTTGAAGTTCGGGGTAGTCAGCACGACGGGAGGCGCTAAGACGGACTACGTGGTCAATAAGCGGGCGGAACTGGAGGAAATTCACCAGTTTATAAGGAGCCGCACCAAACTGGTCAGCGATAAGGCGAAAGCCAGATATGATCTACGGACCAACTCAGCAGGGTTCCAAGAAGGCGATCTGGTAATGCTCTACAACCCGCAGCGGAGGAAAGGTTTGTCTCCGAAACTTCAAGCGTCATGGGAAGGACCTTACGAAGTCGTGACTAGGATAAACGACGTGGTATACAGGATCCAACGATGCAGCAATAAAGGCGCTAAGCTGAAGGTAGTCCATTTGGAGCGCCTGGCGCCTTATCACAGCGGAACCTCGGCACTTGTTCGAGACGAACAAGTCTAAGTGGTGGGAAGTGTAACAATAAGACAGTCTGTCGCTGTGCAAAGCAACCCTGTCGCTACGCGCCGTGCCATAATTCAACCTGGCAATGATGGCCGCGATAATGTGAACTTTTAGTCCAACCTGGCAATGATGGTCGCGATCATCATGGAAACCTTTAGCAGTGACTACGTGACGCGAAACTCGGAGGAGAAATGATTTTCAGACCATTTTTTGCTTTTTCCAATCGTCCGATAGTGTACGGGTTTTTTTACCCAAACATTCGCACAGCACCGGTTACCAGTCAATTGTATGCATCTTAAAGTGCTAACTTTTCTTATTCGCTGTAAATATAGCATTGCAAGCCAACTTGTTTTACTGGTCTAAGTAATTTTGATTGTAACGCGTACAAAAAAAAGCAGAAATAAATTATTTCATACGCTGAAGTCAGCAGATATTCGGTTGCTTTTTCCTTCAGTTCATGTCTCATTGAGTTTGCCGTTTCTAGTGCAGCAAGAAACAGTGATGGCAAGTTGAACTCTTTTCAAACGCAGAGCTGCAACTCAAGCAATGCAAACGTTAAGGCTTTGAGGGCAGTCAGCAAAAACTGAAGTAAAATCATATTAAAACACGAGGCAACATACTTATGACGTTTTTCAGCAACAACGTTTTTTTGCAATCAATTTCCTATAAACGTACTACAGAATGAAAGCAAAACAAAACCAATTATTTTATTTGCAAATAAACATCGAACGCACCAGCAGCCCTTGCGCTGGCGTTTGTATGGCGAATATTTTGTACGAACCCTAATCAACTCTGGGGCCTGGTTTTACCGAATTTGCGACTCTGGGGCCTGGTTTTACGGAATTAGCAACCGTGACCCCTCCGAGTTTCGCGTCATGTAGTCATTGCCTTTAGTCCACTCTGGAATGTGCGAGAACGATCTGTGCGATGGCCGGACAGGTATAAAAGGCAGCCGGGTGCGGCGCAGCGAGCCAGTCTTGGTTTGACTAGTGAAGGTGCCACACGGAATAATTAAGCGAATAATTAAGTGCAAAGACAAAGTGTAAAGTGTGAAATTTGTGAAATAAAGTGACTGTTGGTTTTCATTGACTGCGTTCGAGTAATTTGGTGTGTTTTTATTTATATTGCGCAATCCAGAGATACGTACTAGCCCACTAGAACTAGTATTTCGTAACAATACTATAATAGTTAAATTTAATATTTAAGTTTTTGGTTGTTGTTTAAATATGATTCAAATTTATAGTTAAAATTTGTATTCAATTAAATTTTCACCATTTTTAGGTTGCTGCCACTGCTGCATAAATGAATTGCTTTCGAAGTTTTTAATTTTGTTTATCTTTTTTTTAATTTTAAATATGAATTAAATTAATTAAAATTTGTATTCAATTAAAACTGTTTTCACCATTTTCAGTTTTTTTTTAATTTAAATATGAATTAAATTGTTAATTAAAATTTGTATGCAATTAAAATTATTTTCACCATTTTCAGTTGTTGTCACTGCTGCATAAATTAATTGCTTTCGAAGTTTTGAATTTAGTTTTATCTTTTTTTTAATTTTAAATATGAATTAAATTAATTATGTATTCAATTAAAATTATTTTCACCATTCACAGTTGTTGTCACTGCTGCATAAATTAATTGCTTTCGCAGTTTTTAATTTAGTTTTATCTTTTTTTTAATTTTAAATATGAATTAAATTAATTATGTATTCAATTAAAATTATTTTTACCATTTTCAGTTGTTGTCACTGCTGCATAAATTAATTGCTTTCGAAGTTTTAAATCTAGTTTTAATCTTTTTTTTTAATTTTAAATATGAATTAAATTGTTAATTCGAATTTGTATTCAATTAAACTATTTTCACCATTTTCAGTTTTTGTCACTGCTGCATAAATGAATTGCTTTCGAAGTTTTTAATTTAGTTTAATTTTTTCTATTATTTAATTTAGTATCAAACAATTTAATTTAAAATTTAATATTTAATTTTTTCGTTGTTTAAACATAAAATAAATTGTTAATTTTAATTTGTATTCAATTAAAATCATTTCCACCATTTCCAGTTTGTTTCTGTCTGCTTTCTCGACATGCAGAGTTTCGGTTGGAAAAGTAAAAAGTCTGAGCGCTCAAATAAGTCACGCAGACAGACCGTTCTCAATACCAGACCATGTTCTGCTAGGAGTCGATAAGGTGTATAAGCCAATCTACTTGACTAACTTTAATAAAGTAATGTTTTCTAGCCTCAAGTCTCATTCAATCTCAATTATTGTTAAACCGAAAATGTGGTACAAATGGAACAATCAGTCAGCTAGCAAACGACTTAGTTCCCAGTCTCGAAGCGCAAAGAAAAACCCTAGAATTTTGATTTTAATGTTTAAAAGATTAACAACTTCATTTTGCATAAGAAGCATCTTTATGAAAAACGCAGCTGAGAGAGATCTATTCACTTAGATCTCGTTCAATAGTAAATATTCCTGAAGAACTTGAAGAAAATGCATTTCATAAAGTGTCATAAGTTAAAAGAATTCTTAAAAAGCCACTTTTAGCCTCACATGCCAAATAATCACGTTTGGGGCCGCAATTAGCAGTTCCACTCATAAACGCAGCCATGCTGACTTTCTGGCCAACTCCGCAGCACAGCTCCAGCCCACTTTCGCCCTCGCACTCTATTACTCAGCCATACACGCTCCGGTTGCTCCATTTCTCAAACTGCCACTTAACACTCACTCATGCCCGGGCAATGTTGTTGGCAGCTTTCTGCTGTACTCCATCATTCGTTTCCCGGCGCTGACCTCTTCACGCTCCGCATCCCCTAACCATCACCTGCGATAAATAAAAATGTATTGCAAAAAAAATGTTAAGCACGAAAAAGCGCTGTCCTTGCATACATTTTGGCGCGCTGCCGCGCAATGCTGTGCGACTGCGATGTGCTGCGGGGCGCGCAGTCGGCGCAAGGACGAACGCACGCGTTGTGCAGCGCGCCGGCAGGTCACGAGGAATTGGGGAAAATATGGCGCAAGTATTGCCGAGGTGGCGGCGAGCGAAAAAAGAAAGCTGTTCACTATGACGGCAAAAGGTAACACGCCACTCACACTCGCACAAAGGTAATAAAAAATGAAATATTGCCGCTATTCGGCATGCCATGAAAATCGGATAACATATTTTATGCGAAAAAATATTATTTATTGCACACAGAGGGCGTTACATTTCGTATTCTCTGTGTACTATTTCGCGCTGAGACCGACTCGAGCACCGCCAACATGGCCACAGCCGCAGCTGAAATCGTCCTATCCCTTTCATTGGCCATGGCGCGTTCTCTCCAGCCATGTTGCACTTGCGCGGCATTTTCAACCAGCAAAATTGTTTATATCGGGCAATATATTTTTAACATGATGCCGCGTTACTTATGCGCACTGCTGGGCAGTGGCTTCCCACCCAATCGGAGAGATGCAATGGATGCCAAGACACAAAAGATCGCAATTAATGTTATACGCCGTTCAGATTATTCAAATTGTATATGTATATATACTATATATATATTTTTTGTTTTTTTAAGAAGGCTGCAATCTTGAACTTTCAGTTTTTGACGTTGCAAATATTTTTTATGAATTTTCATAACGAATCGTGAATACCCAAGTTTTTTACTAACGACTTATTTAACAACTACAATAATAATTTTCACAGCCTACGCCACTGTCGCTATCAGCATATTTTCGCCGCAGTGCTATAAGCGAGATGCAGCCGCTCGAGCCGCTCCTCGCTCTTCGACTCGCTGCTACTGTAACTGTTTCGTTTTCAAGCTCATGTTTTATGAGGCTTGCAATTCCACGTGATATACTACCTAAATATTTTATGAATGAGCAGCAGCAGCAGCAACAGCAAACAACAACAATAACACAAAATTGGCAGCAATGAGAACCGCACTGAAAAAATGTGTACTTTTGTGAAAAAGAAAAACATTTCTTGAAAAATTATGTAAATCACTTCTTTTGTTGAGTTTTGTGGATTTGTCGTGTTAATATTTTGTACATAAATTAATTCATTTTTCCATTTAATAAATTTAGACAGTGAGCAAATGTAGACAATCATCCAATGTAAACAGTCAAATTAAAAAAAAATCCTACAAAAATACTAAAATTTAAATAAATAACAAATTAGATAATAGTTGTTGTTGTTGGTTGGCCACTCTGACTAGTAGTACTATTAGCCTATTTTTTTATATTTTGAGTGAGAAAAAAATTAAAAAAAAAAATTTTTTTTTAATTTACAAAATAATAGTTGTTGTTGTTGGTTGTTGTTGGCCACTTTGATTAGTAGTACAAACTATTAACCGCAGCATCGACCCACATCTTATTTATCGACATTTTTTTATATTTTGAGTGAGCAAATTTTTTTCGTCTGCATTCGCATTGGTAACCAACAGCCGCCGTTGTGACTTTATTTATTATTTTTTAGCAATTTACGTGCACGCAGGAACAAATAAATACCTCACAAAACAAAAACAACAAATACTTCATACAGGCGCACAAGAATGATGGGGCGCCGAAGTAAGGCGAACGCCTCGGTGTGCCCACTCAATGACCGCTCCTGGCGCCATTACTCTCGTTACTGGTGCTGCTGCTGCTACTGATGTTGTTGTTGTTGTTGTTGCTTGCTGCCTTTTGCACCGATTATATCATCGTTTGCCGTCTAGGCTCATTGTTGTTGTTGTTGTGATGGTGGTGTTGGAGTTGGTGGCATAAACGCATATTTGTTCTTTTTATTTATTTTGCAATATAAATATGAACAAATGGCCAAAGGAAGAGCACATAAAATCGAATTTATTGCATTATTTTCATATCACAAATAACATATTTCGATACGTTGTGCTCGGTGCGGCTTTATTTATTGCATTGCACACACACATACGCACACAAACACACATGTATCTGCAGTATATCAACCCCAAAATGCTTGAAGTATGTATATGATTGTGTGTGTGTGTGGCATTTTGCAGGCCAGCGATAATTGATTTTGACTATCATTGACATGACAGTTTGCAAGAAACATTCGCAACATGCCTGCCCGAGTCGATATTTAAATAATTATTTTTTAAAAAAATAAGGCAATTTAAATTTATGTTGGTTTTTAACAGAAATTGTGAGTAAAGAAATTTTGAATATTTTTGTATATGTACCAAATGTGAAATAAGATAAGATTAGATAGATTAGATTAGAGATTTTTCAGATAAGATTTTACTAGTCTACATTAACTTAAGTGGCTAACAGAGGAAGTGGAGGAGTGCACAGAAAATCTGGGCCCAGAGGCACCGACAAGACTCAATTCTTATGAAGTATTAGAGGAAAGCATAAAGTATAAAGAAAAGTAAATAAAGCTTAGTAAAAAAATGTATTAAGAGTATTAAAGTCCCGGACCTGTCTCTCCGACATCGACATCGCCGTTCTCGTCATGACCCGCCGACATTACAGATAATTATGGCACATTGCACCCATAATAAAAATAATAAATTATTGCTAATCAATGTATTATCTCACGACACAAAACTGTAACAAGCACACAGACACACAAATACCAGACACGCATATGCAATGCAAATTCATAAATTAACGCCATTTCCTTTGCATTTTGACATATTCTCTACATAAGCATTAATTTGCCGTGCAAAAGCAAAACACACAAATACAATAAATAAACAAATATAGGAAATTATAAAAAGCAACAAAATCAAACATAAAAAACCCGATCGCCGGTGATTAAGAGCGCCGTGCATGAAAACTGCGCCAGCACTGAGAGAGGCAGATGCAATTTTTCTTGTTGCGCGCTAAAGCAAAAGACTAAAGCAGCAGCAACAGCAACAACAAAAACAACAACACCAATAATAATAACAACACCAATAATAACACCAACAAAAACACCAAGCAAGCAACAAGCCAAGATAAATGAAAATGCAAAAGAAGCAAATAAATATGCAATATGCAAATAAACCCACTTAAATTCGAGTTTACAATAAATTGCCACACCGATGCCGATGTCGATGCCGGCCGCGTCCAAGTCAGGCTGCAAAGTTGCCAAGATTAATTTGATTGCATGCGGCAATAAAATGTCCATGTCGCGGCTGCAATGCACGCACCGAACGCCGCCGCACAGCTGTTGGGCCGGTTGGCGGCCGCACATGTGCTGGAGGGGGGGCCGGGCACCGATACGCGGAGCGCGGATTTATCGGCGGGCCAATCTAAAATTTCTTAATAATGAGATCAATTCGAATGATAGACGCTATCTTAAGTTGCGGTGTAATGCAAATGGCTGCGAAGCGACGCGAGACAGTACGGACGCCAGACACAGATAGACGGATAGACAGATAAATAGACGCACAGCCGGACAGGCAGCATGGCAGGCACGCTGGCCGTCAGATACCTGGACTTGATTTGTTTGCGCACGTGTGTGTGTGTGTGTAAGTTTGCATTTCAGCGAACTTTAACCACCTTCCACACTGGTCCGCTGCGCAAACCGTCACATCGGCACTATTGTGGCCAAGTCGCTCGTCGCTGTGCCGGCTGACTGTTTGACTGCCTGACTGACAGTTCATTTGTTTGCACCAGACACAAGATACACAACGCAAAAATCATTCAAGTAATGTATTTCCAGCCATCTGTCAGGCTGACTGTCGGTTTTGTTAGATAAATTGACAGACGTTGCTGCCGCCTGTTATTTGTTCGTTTATTTGTTGCTATTGTTGTACTTCTGCTCGCGGTTGTGTGCAGAGCAGCGCTACACAACATAAACGCAAACAAGCCAACGTACGACAACCTGACAGCATGACGTGGATATTTTGTCTTAGCGACTAACTGCGAGTAAGAAAACGAACTGTTCAATGACAGTTGTCCAATGTTTTTTTATATAGCATAGAAAACATCGACTTTTTTTTAATATTTATAATTTCTAACAGCCTTCGCGCGGCGTCTATTCAACTAATTTATTCTTATAAATTCTATTCAACTAATTTTAATTAGGTAAAAATGAAAAATGTTTAGGTGAAAATTAAATGAAATGAATGAATGAAATGAAAAATTAAGTTTTCAACGATATCGAAATTAGTATCGATTTTCAGTAGTTCCTGATGATTTTGACTAATCATCCAAAATTTGAAATTTATTTTCTGTTTATTTATATTCTTTTATTTGACCCTCTAAATCTATGTATTATATTTATTTTAAACATACAAAATTATATGACTTTAAAAGCATATTTAAAAATTACTTTTCACTTAAATGTTATTTAAAATTAATTAATATTTTTAACTTAATTTAGTGATTATTCTAAATTATTAGATCTTCAGCAGGAACTGCTCAACTTTGAGCCAGTCCAAGCTGCTTCAAGTTGAATATATCACCATGTGAAATCTTGTTTTGCAACTGACGCTGCACGCAGTCACTGAACGTTTCTAATTGCTTGCATGCTGCGCACAGACGACCAGTGCAGGCTATCACTTTCATTTGTTGCCGTATAATATGTGGCCATTTATTATCACCCTCTGTTAATGTTATTGGTGTTGTTGTTTTTGCCGCTTGTTGAAATTTGTGCGCTCGACGTTGACCAGCCAAATCGAACGCAAGTGGCACCAGGACGGCAAGTAGCGTTCGATTAATGGTTTTCCCCTAATAGGCGCAATTAATGTGTCTATTGTGCGTTGCGTCTGCTTGCGTTTACTACTTTAGCTTTCAGAAACAAAACATGTTTGGCGCTGCGTATCATTATTTTGACTATATAGTAATAATTTAATATAATGTAATTCTTATTTCATTACCTCTATACTATTTAAAATGAATGCTAAAATTTCAAACATTGGCCAGCAATCGATTCACCGACTCATCATTCATGTCATAGTCATCCTCATCGTCAACATCATCAGTAGAGTCGGCCAGTTTGTAGAATTTCTCCAGTGCGAGCTTGCTTTCCATTGTATCAGTGCCCACAAAGCAGAGGCCCAAATGTCGCTGCACCACCACCTGCCGCCAAAAGTCGTAGAGCTTTAGCTTCAGCACGTTTGCCCGCACATCGGTTATCCATTTGTTGTAATCATCGAAGGTATTGAAGTCGTAGCAACATTTCCGATAAGTCTGCAGCGCTGTGCCAATTTTCTCGTATTCCAGCGGTGCATCCGACTTGAACATCAACTCCCAAATGACTGCTCGCAATTGCCTGGCATGGAATAGAAATTTTGTATCGCGCTCTGTGCGATTCTGCAGCGGTGCGACGCGGTGCTGCAACAGTTGCTTAAAATCGGCGCTGGGCGTTTCGCTTCCGACACTGTCAAAGCCAAGCGTGTCGCTTACGCCTGCAGACATGTTTGCTTTTGTATCAGTGCCCTCTGATTTAACTGCGCCGCTACTTTTCACTTTATCTTTTGTGGTTGTATTCCGCTGCAGGGGAAACACTTTCTTGATGGCATTGGCCGCACGTTTGGCGCCTTGTTCGCGCATTTCGGGCACTTTCCAGTAGACCTCAACAAAATTCTTATCGGCCAACATCTGCTGGAAGAGTTCGTCGTCATCGCTGACATTCGAAATGACTTTACGCTCCAGCACATCCATAACATTTCGCTCGTAGATGTGCGGCAGCGAATCGAACGGCAAGAGATCCTTGCGGCAGGTGTCACGCGGCTGTGCAGCTTCCTTTTCGTTCAATGTCAGATCCATGGCGTCTATCAAATTATTGATGGCATCGAGCTGCGAGGACGAACACTCCGTTTTTGATGTGCACAACTTGGGGAATTGAAAATAGTGATATTGCGAGTGATAGGCAAGTTCCACCATGGTAAGCGAGGCAGGCTTATCGGGATGTAGCTGTAAAAATCAAATATGTACAATGTAGCTTTATAGCACAGTTTACAGTCCATGGCACTCACTGTATTTGGCAGCAGCACTACCATTTTCGGAGCATTAAACTTGGCGCCATACACTTTCCAGCACAGCATTACCATTTGGCTATTGAGCATAGCTTTCACCAGCGCATCCAGCTTTTTGGCCGAGGCAACTCTTCCCTTTTGGTGCACAACCCAATACAGTGAATCACCGCAGAAGTATTCGGGCGGTATGGAGTCACGCTTGGTGAAGCCTACAAACGTAAGACCCGCTCTCCGCTGTTCTTTGTCTTCTTGCAACGACTCGTCGAACGGTATAGGCGTGGAGCCCAACATATAGGCGTCGATCAAGTCCGTGTCCAAAGGCTCAATTTCGCTGCCGCGCACATAAGACTTCCATTCGCGTGAAATGGTCTCGTCGTGATCGCCCCAGCATTTTTTCAACTTAATATTGCTCTCATCCTTTACGACAATAACGCCCGATACATGGATGGTGATTTTCGAGCCAATGCTAAGCACATTGCTCCATGTCCATGGCCGTTGATTTTTCGCCCTGAACATGCAATGCTGGCTCTCCTCAAAGTTGCATAGCTTGGCGTTACAATCCGATACCAGCTGTAGGGCGTAGTCCTCGTTCTGCAACTGACGCTTACTTTGATTGAGCTGCTGAAAGATAGCCTTTGGTTTGCCAGTGTCCGGGTTATCGATATACTGAATGTTGTGGGAGCTATTGGAAAGAACAAAGAACAGAAATTAGTGGAAGTTATACAAAAAAACCAAAATATTCTAAGCAGAAAACATTCAAGTTGATGTAAAAAAAAATTTACTACTCACATGACAATTAATTCTATATTGGCTTCTGCAATATTTTTGGATATGCATTCGTACATGTCGTAATTGTTTTCTGCATCATTGAAGTCGTAAAACATGACAATGCGCTGCCGTTGAAACTTGAAAATGCTGCAAAATAGTACAAACATGTTAAAAAGTGGTCAGAATAATTTAGCCAGCTGCGTTACCCTTCGTTTTTCTTTAGCATTTCCATCGCAACCACCAAAGCGTCCAACCATTCACCCTCATCGCAGGCCTCCTCGTTGACAAACTTGAAGAAGTTAATGAGCAGCTGCCAAGTGGGCAGCTGCACTGCCGGATACTCTGTTATATTGAGGTAACCATAAGGGAAAACGTCTGCGTTGACCGAGTTGAAAGTCTGCTGGGTGCCCAGCAGCACAAACGAGACGAAATCCTTCTTGGCGCTGCATATCTGTGCATAGAGGCAATAAGAACGCATTCGAGAAAAAAAATGGTTGCAAGCAATAACGGTACCTTATCTTTCAGCATTTCGGCAACGCATTTCACCGATTTCAATTTCAAGACCTCGTTGGCGGACGGACGCACATCAAGCACCACGATCACACACTCCTAATGGAAATATGTGAAATTATATTAATAACATTTAGAGCCTAAGTTGAATTCGAAAAATAGACCAAGTTGTAAGAATCTGTGCCCGTAAAAATATTTCTCAGCAAAACGCAATAAATATATTTCCTCTATTTAACTTGATTGCTAAAATGTATTCTGCAACAACTCACCTTATTGGAAAACGCCATAATTCACTTAATAATGGTTAATTTTATGATTTAAAAATATTTAGGAATATTTCGCGGAGTAAGACGACACATTCCGTTATCCGCGATTGTGAAATTCAGCCGCCAAAATTGTTTGCAGTCAGCTGTTTGTGCCCCAAGCCAGCTGCCTACGCTAGCGTTATGCCCGTAAATGGCGTCAGCGCCATCTAGCTGTAAATATTCTGTTAACCTCTTCCAATTGCTTTCAAACTCTAGCTAGCTAATTTCAGACTTAATAAAAACTGTGTTAAAAGAAATTTCCAGAGTAATAACGCATATCAAAAACGCATTTATTATAATTGATTACAAAAATCAACAAAGCCTTCAATTGCTTAGAAGATATGGCAAATCAATTTAACCCTGTGAGCTCTTCGCATGTCAGAGCGGTTCATTTCATTGAAACGTATACATTTTGTTGTTTAAACAACCGCACAGTGTACACAACTGCAAACATACAATTGTTCGTCGTTTTTTTTAAGAGCAGCTTTATTTGCATTTGAATTCACAGACGCCCTCTGCCACATCTGCTATTGCAGAGTTGCAAAAGCTTATTAGTCACAATGCTATTAATAACATTCGATTCAGCAACAATACTTATTGGTAATTTATTTCATAGATTATAACAAGGTCAAACCTTTAGTTGTGCATTTTACTTGTTTTCTCAAAAATTTTTACAAAAGAAAAGGCATAATGATAGAGTAGAAAATTCCATTGCTGTACGTACTCGCCGGCGAAAAACTGCACATTGCTCAATTTTCGGCTTCGGCGCTCTTACTGAACGGCGCCACACAGCCGGCATGCTTGTAGAATGCTTCCGCTGACGGATCCTCAGGATCATCAAAGTGGTCAGAGTCCCTGGCCCAGCATGGTCCTAACTCACGCTTCACCATCTGTTCCTTCCAGAAATCGAGCATTTCTCGCTTCAGCACTTCGTCGCGCACTTTAACAATCCAGCGGTTGTAATCCCAGGGCGCGTAGAAGCACGCATCGGTTTTCGCTTTCTCCAACAGGTCGCCAGCCTTCTCCTGCTGCTCCTTTGTCGCAGACTTCTCGGCGAAAAGCAGTTTCCACACCGTATCGCGTGCAACCTTGGCAATTTGCTTATAATTCCGCTTTAAGATTTCGTCGTCGACAATTTGTTTCACCACAACCTTTTCGTTTATGAGTTTTTCATAGTCTTCCACGGGTGTTTTGAGCGAAATTGTGGCTTCAAACTTTGCACCAATCTGTACAAAAAATATGAGTTAACTTTGTTTTTTAATGTTCAGCACAAAACTTACATCAAGCATTACTTCCGGCCCATCGGGCTGATTTTCCGTCCCCTCTGCGCCCACATCGGCCACATTTTCTGACCCCTCTGCGACCACGTCTGAGAGATTTTCAGCTTCTTTGCTGAATGGAGCCACGCAACCGGCATATTTGTAGAATTCTTCTGCTGTCGGATCTTCGCTATCATCGAAATAGTCCGAATCTCTGGCCCAACACGGACCCAACTCGCGCTTCACAATTTCCTCCTTCCAGAAATCAAACATCTCTTTATTGAGCACCTCATCGCGCAAGATACCAATCCATCTGTTATAATCCCAGGGCGCATAGAAACAAGCGTCGACCTTCACCTTGTCCAGCAGATCAGCGGCCTTCTTTTGGTTCGCCTTTGTGGCCGGATTCTCGGTGAACAGCAGCTTCCACACCGTTTGGCGCGCTGCGGCCGCAATTTTATTATAATTTCCACTTAGCTGCTCGTCGTCAAGGACAATCTCTTCGTTTTGAACCTTCTCTTCCATGAGTTTGGTGTAGTCGGCCAATGGCGTTTCTAATGAAATATTGGCCTCGAAAGTTTCCGGTGTCTGCAAAATGCGCAAACAGAAAAAATTATTAGCTTGGCTATCCCTTTTTATTGTATAACTTACTTACGTTGCCCGACATATTCTGACGTTTTTGTATTAATATGAGATTCGTTGGCTTCAAGAGATTTCTAGCACTATTTTGCATTGAATTTCACAAATAGTTCAAATGATGTTATTGCGTTCTCCTAAGAAAAGCGTCTGAATGTAAGAACCAGAGACAATTGGCTCTGTAAGAACTTTACTGCATTTTAAATATTGCTGTTACTGACGTATTCGTGAAAACAGGGCTGTTAACAGAGCTCAGCATTTCTAGAACACTCCTCCAAAGCGAATTAATAAAGGTGGCCGCGTAAGGGAACAAAAAAATTCCCATGTATTTTGTTGTTGGGTTTGTGAAACTTTATTGTCAAAATAAGCCAACCAAGCCATCCGCAACAAACCAACCAAAAAGGAATATTTTGACAATGTAGACCTCTTCCAACATTAAAAAATCAGCTGGTTCAATACACTTGTATTGAATTCGCCTTGCTATGTACGCTGCTGGTTTAAAATGGAACTGAAACTCATAAATCCAAATGAATGTAAAAATACTTCAAAGAGCTGAAAATTGTACTTCAAATGATCAAATAAGTCTAGCAGCAGCAAAATTTCAGAAAATTAACTCAGCACTGAATGTGTTCAATTAATTTTATTTTAATAAATAAATTTGTTCACCCTAAAAACACGTTCATACGATTCACCCGGTATGCGCTGCTGTCAAAAACATATGTTCCGCCTACACCTGACTTGTCTGACTTCGCGCACAGTTCCTATAGCTTTCCCTTTCCAGCTCCCGCTTGTCCAATGCGGAACTCAATGCTGAGTGTAGTAGGGTGGTAGTTGTTTTAGTAGCTGCAAGTAGTTTTCCAAGGCGTTTGTTGCAACGGGGCTGTTCTCTGTAGTTTAGTTGCTTTAGTTTTCGAAATTTTCCACTAAATTCAATTTGCAACACAAAGAAAAGTCACAACCGAAACCAAAGCAAATGCCACAAGTGCAGCTCATCAAATAAGCCGAAGCGAAGCGGAAAATTGATTGGAACACGAGCAAAACGTGCGCAGCAATGGTTTCGCAACAACAAAACCTGACCAGCGAACGCCAGTAGATGCGGAAGCAACGAAGAATTGCAGCAGAGCAGCCAAAAGAAATCGTGTTCCCCGCCTCCACTCACAGCAGTTGAAACCACCCATTGCGGCAGTTAAAAGCGAAATGTGGTAACATTTTTCGCAAGTGACGAGTGCATCACAAATTGGATGGAACAAAACGCTCATAACGAGTATTGGACAGTGTAGTCAGTGCAGTCGAGGCATTGATTGCAAAATTAATTTGTAACTCTTGATGCAAACGTCGTTACGGATAATCGATGTCCTGCTGTTCCGTAGTCAGCTAGTCACCATGCGAGGAGTACGTGCCAGCCAGTGCGTCTGTGCAATGTTACAACGTAGCGTCCCAGCGTAGAGCAAGCAGTCGAATCAGCTGCAGCAACGTCGAAGAAGCCAAGCGAAAGTCAAAGCAAACGAGCAGTGAAAGAGTTTATTTTTAATTCACGTCCACTCACCACCACCCCCCAGCCGTAGTGCCAGCATAATTAGATGGCCAGTCAGGCGGCGGTCAGTTGCTGAACGAACACAGCGCGTTCGATTGGCTTTTCTTGCTCGGGGCTGCAGACAGCGCGTGAACTTGTCAGGCGCGCACTGAGGCAATATTGACATCCTTCGATTTTGGCTTGGCGAAAACTTACGCAAACACGTGCGCCCCGTCGCGACGACTGTGACAGCGGCATAGTGTCAAGGTGAGCGGAAGAAGCTGATAAGCGATAAGATTTGTTTATGCTGCTTGTGTGTCTGCGAAATTTTTATAGAAGCGTTTATTGCTGTCAGAAAACCTAAGGCACGCGATAAAGTTAAAAGCTAGCACCTTGGACGCGTGATAACTGTGCGAACATTTGTGTGTTTGGTATATTCATTCGATTGCTATTGTAAAGAGCGATAGCAAGTATGTCAAAGCACTAAGGGAAATATAACACAAGGTGTTTGGTAATGAACCAAGTGCAGCTTGAACTACTTTGCACGCTATAAATTCGCACAGAGTTTCAACCATCAGATTATCAACCAGTTGCCTTTTCGCAATTTGATTTGTCATACAATTGAAATTAATTCTTGTATATCCACTTTTCTGAATATCATTGAATACGCAAATACAAGAATTTCTTTGACGCTTCCTTTCCACGTGTTCCTCTTTCATTTACAATATTTTTGTTTTTCTTTGTGGATATTTTAGCTCTACCTGAGATTCAGCAAACATGCTCTCAATTCAGCAGTTGATCAAAGCGCTCCGCAAGCTACAAAACGGCGGCAGCGCCAGTGGTGCCGATCTGGTAGTGAAAAGCGTGAAGCATGTAGCTGCCAGCACGAGCACAACCACCACCACAACCACAACCACAACGCCAGCCGCGACTACACCAGCCGAAAGCAACAACACCGTACCGGCCATGGCAACGTCGTTGGAAGGCTCGATTTCGGCAGAGCAACACGAACAGCAGCAGCTGTTGCCGATGTTGTCGTTGCTGTTGCCGTTGCTACAGCAACGACCACAAACAACCGATTCTAGTCAGCAGAGTCGAACCACTTGTGAAACTAGTCAACTCTCTGCGAACATCAGTCTCGATTCGCATTCGCTTGCAAACAGTACAAACTCCGTGTGGACAGAAGTTGGAGCGGAATCATCATCACACACAGTCGCCCAAACGTCAACAAACGCCCCCAATACGCACGCTTCAAGTACAACAGCAGCAGCGGCCACTCACTTCATTCATCTACAGCAACGCAGCCAACAGATACAGAATTTTTATCAGCAGCATTTGCATCACTTTCATACGCAACAAAATCACAGTCTCTACGCTAAGCAGAAGCAGACGCAGTTCGCCATGTCCTCATTGGCCGCTGAACCGCTCGCCCTCAAGCAGGATGATGTCATGAACACGAACGGAAGCAAGCGTGGCGCCACACCGGATGCCTCCAGCGCCAGCAAAGGCGACTCCAGTGCAGCAACGCAGAACGGCTCGGAGTCATCCACCTCGGGCAAGCCCTGCTACAACGCGGGCCTGGGCCAAATATTGCAGTTTATGGAGTTGATTGGCAATCTAAAGGTGAGTGAGAGACCATCACGAGCATTGATTTTTCCACAGCCTCACTAAACAGCTGTTTTCGTACAGCGACCCTATCCCTGCGCTGTGCAGTGACGAATCAATCGAAAAGCGTTAAAAACCACAACAACAAATGCCACGCCGAAGGCATGTGTTGAGCATGTGTTGTAGCCGTGGGTAACACGAGTAAACCGGTTTTGTTTACAGAAATGGTGGTGCAGTGTTTGCAAATGTTGTCAGCTTTTAGTGTACTCGAAGTACTTGGAAAAAGTTAGAAATACCGCAGAAAAATCTTTCCTTAACGTTTGCGATGAGAAGAGTTCGCATAGACAATTGAATTTAGACGAAATTTTTTCAACCAATAGTTGAGCCGAAGTTCTTTGCAAAGTTTACAATAATTTACTTGGGTTGAAAATGATCAAAAACGGATTTTAGTAGCTTGCTTTTGTTAACTTTGTAGGTGTAGTAATGCTGACTATACAATTTTAGTTATTTCAAACAAACGCCCCACAAATAATGTTGGCTATAAATTTTACTTGCAGTACTGTTTTGTTATGAATTTAAAAGCGCTTAAATTCGCTTTTTCTTCGTAAGATGCTCTGCCGAAAATAGCATTTGCTGACTTGTAGTGGCAGATCGAAAACTAAAAGAAGTACAAAAAGTGTTTAAAATTTTATAAACGAACTAACAGTTAAACTGCATTATATAAAATTGTTCTATATATCCACAAAAATCAGCAAACAAATGGCATAGTTCGAGCATTTTTCTCTCTATGAGTAAAACTAAACGTGACAAATCGGCGGCAAAACTTCTGCTAATCAAAATGTATTTGTTCTTTACTTTTGCCTACGCAAACAATAATCGACAATTGTGCAATTTAAATAGTTTTTGTTCATTTGAGAAGCAAATTTTAGCATTATGTAATGCGAAAAAAATATCGCACAATACTGCATGCATACTGACGTGAGCAAATAACAAAAATATACAACAAATACAGAAAATATCAAATATATCTAAATCACGCAATACAAAAAATTGTTTATATGTATTTATTTATTTATTTATGTGTGTTTGTATTGTTTATTATATGAATTTCTGCTCATGAGCGTTTCTCATTTTTCTTCTCCAAATAAATCTGTGCGCCATGTCATAAGTTGGTCGACATTCAACTTTTCAGTTGCTCTCACATCAAGGAAAACCACAACGTAGATGCTTTGTAAACTTGGAAAATTCAAACTAACTTTGATTTTCCGTTTTCATTTTATACCAAAACCTTAGTCTATGTGCATCCAGTTCAATCTTTCTCAGCGCTGGATGCATTTGCTGACAGCAGCACTCAGGCTTGAAGTTGTCTGTTATATATTTCCGATTTTATAGAACTTGCATGTTGAGATTTTTTCATGTGTGAACGAAATCAATGTGAAAGAACAATGTGAATAGCTGCGCCAAGGCCAAGATCAAAGACACAGCGTTAGAGTTTGTGTTGTTGTGCGCTAAACAGCCTCTTGAATTTATATATTTTTCTTGTCTTGGCAGCTGACTGACGCCAAAACGAGAGCGTTGTACATGTGCGAACAGAGTTTTTCGCAATCAAAAATTATTTCACTATTATTTTGCGTGATTTCCCTATGCAAACTTAATTTGCGTTCAATATTCAATCTCATCATCAGTAGGTACGCAATTTAATGCATGAAATTGAATTGTCACTTTCTCTCAGCAGTGATTTCTCAAAGCTCGCACGAACAATTGGTTCCCCATTCATATTTTCTTTGGGCCATTAAAAAACCTTAACAAAGAATGTATTTTCTATACTAGAAAACAAAAATATTTTGTTTTTTTCACATCAGTGTTAGTGTGTATGTGTACGCATACATATTTGAAATTGAAATCTTAGCAAAATCATATGTCGCTGTTTGCTGTTTTGCAAATAAATATTCAAATGTTTCGTCTGCCGTCAGCCTCACGCCGTGCCTCCACATTTCTTGTACGTACATAAAAATTCGACAGCTCACGTGAGACTTTAAAACGCCACTGCTGCTTTTTTTACATTCTGCTTTTGCGTCATTGTCATATTTTTTCATGATTTTACTTTATCTTGAAAAAAAGCTAAACTCAGACGAATGAATGGGTATACAAATGAGAAAATTAAATAAACTAAACCGTTTGAAACTAAAACTGATAACAATTCCAACGCTGACATTTGATTCATTCACCATTCATTACAGGCGCAAAAAAGTAATTCCAAACGTTGCTTTAATGAGAATTCCGCTGATGAGCTGAGCAAGTTGAGGCGTAAAGTAAATAAATGCGTGGGCCCTCAATTAAGCGATAGTGGGGTGGAGCACATTTGATTTTCGCAGCTAATTAACGCACTCTTACTTGTGCATATTACTCGAGTCGACTCTAGATAAGATATGCACCATAAATTCATGATGCGCGTGGGCGAAGTAAGCTTACAGTTTGTATAGATTATTCAAATCAAATGATGAGTCGCGGTGACCAAAGCCGTAGCAGTGATTTGCAGTCACCAAATTGATTATGTACATAGTGTGTGTTGTTTTTAAATTAAAAAAAGACAAATCGTATATATTGTTATCGCTTTGTGTTGACGCCCTACGCATACAAATTTCAAATGCTTCAGAATGTTAGAGTTGAACCATTTATGTGCGTCTATGTTCAAAATGACCAAACAAAATAACGTATAAGCACAGAAATTTTACTCAAAGCGTGTTAAGAAATGTCTTAATTATTGTCTCTTGACTCTAATATTAGAAATATTTGCATACGATGATTAACATATTGTTGTTATTGCCACCATTTGATTTTTATAGACACTGTTAATTTATTATCCACAAGAAATTGCCATGCAGACTATCGATAAGATAACGTTTGTACCATAAATGCATTTGTTAGCAACTCGTAGGCATTGTAATAAATAGTAAGGAAGATAACTATCAGGCATGTGATGGAAATCGATTTCGTACGAAATGGCAAGTGAAAACGATTTGCCGTGTGATGTGTTTCGTTTCGATTCGTTTTGATTTTCGAAATCGAAATCGTACGAAATACCCTGTGATGGAAATCGGTTTTTACGGTTTCATCTCGATTTGAAATCGCAACGAACAACTCGCACGATTTGTAACGAGAAAAATATAAGTTAATTTTAGTTATGCAATAATTGGGAACAAAACATTAGGGGTAAACAAAGGAATGTTGCGCAGGATGCTGTCTTTGCCTACAGCTCGCTGGTAACCTCCCTCTGCCAAAAACCTCAACGTGGTAGCCGTGGGGTTATCACCTCCAAAATGTACCGAATAGCATCTTTATTTGCCCGGTAATATGTAATAAACCTGCAAAAGGTTTAATTGGGCAAGCTTTCCTACTACAAAAATATAAATTCCATGTACTTACGCCGATTCTGCCACTTCTAAAGGATTAGAATGATCCCTAGGTGTCCGTCGTTTTTTATTCTTCTCTTCTTGCCTTTTCTCCCCAATTTCATTGTAATAATACGCCGCGACGAAAAACATTCTGGCTTTTAAGAATTTTTGCTTTATTTTGCGTAATTTACCAATTGTCAAAAATTCAATTCCACTTGTTTCACTTGTAGAACTTTTTCGAAGTTCGATATGATTTGTGATTTCGTTTTCGTTTCGAATTCGTACGATTTCCATCACATGCCTGTATGCTTGAACTATAGCTACCGAGTTGTTATTAACGCCAAAACCAATTCAATTTTAATTAAAAAGTATCAATAAGACAATAAGAAACTTCACCTTAAATTTCCAATGAGTTTAGCAATGAGAATTATACCCAAAAATTTTTATTTTTCTAATGCTTTTCCCAGCCTTGTCAGGGTCAAATAATATCATATCAGACTTGGAATATAAATTGATTCAATATCTCGTCAATCTTATTGATTGCACAACCACAAATTACCTCAACTACACACGTTCCCATCACAGACTTCCATCTCGACATCTGTGTTGAAATTGCATTTATAATTGACTTAATTTTGTTGTGCTCTTGCATGATTGCAGCATACGAAGCGCACCGGCTGGGTGCTGCGTGACGTCAACGATTGCGAGTCCATCTCGGGCCACATGTATCGCATGAGCATGATGACTTTTCTGCTGGACGGTACCGAAGGTCTCAATCAGATACGCTGCATGGAGCTGGCGCTGGTGCACGATCTGGCCGAGAGTCTAGTGGGCGATATTACGCCGTTCTGTGGCGTCTCCAAGACGGAGAAGCGTGCCATGGAATTCAAGGCCATGGAGGACATTTGCAAGTTGATTGAACCGCGCGGCAAACGCATCATGGAGCTATTCGAGGTATTTGGCTGCTGCTTGTGAAGTAATTTACCTACTAAAGCTGTTTGAAAATGCCTTTTCAGGAGTACGAGAACGGCGAGAGCGCTGAATCGAAGTTCGTCAAAGACTTGGATCGGCTCGATATGGTTATGCAAGCGTTCGAATATGAGAAACGCGACAATTGTCTGCTGCGGCATCAGGAATTCTTCGATTCGACCGCTGGCAAATTTCAGCATCCCTTTGTGCAACAGCTGGTCGACGAGATCAACGAGCAGCGACGCAATTTGGCCAGAGCCAAGGGCGCTACGCCTCCACCGCCGGTACATGTACCCGACATGGAGGCTGGGCCACTAAGTAATGGACATAGTGTTGACGCGGCCAATACGATGCCGGAGAAACAGAAAAGCAAGTCGACGTCTTCGAGTTGATTGCGCACTGCCTAAACGCGCTGACAAGCTGAAGTGGTGAAGTGGAATTAAACGTAATTTTTAGCTAATGAACTCCAACCATTAGGCCATGTTATAGTAGCGTCTAGAGCTCCTTAAACAACAGCACTATACTATAAATCAAACCAAATCAAACTGAATGTAGAACAAGTTATTTTTTGTTTGTTGCCAAAAATCAATGGCATTTTTTTGTTTGTTTGATTTATTGTTCATTCTTTGTTCTAGCTGTAAGTTATGTTAAAAGTAATTTATTGAAACGTAATTGCGAAGCGGAACGAGGTTGTAGTTGAGATTTTAACTGAGCAACGTTTAAGCTGATTTTAACAAGTTTAAAATATAAAAAAAGCTCTTAAAGGCTTGACTAATTTAAGTATTCAATGTTCCATGCAAATTTGAATATAACAACAAATGACATTTCGACAAAGCTACAGCAAATCTACTAATCACCATAACTTGAAGCAAAAGCAGCTATCGCTGCACATTAAGCGAAACCTCAACCGGCACATTCTGCTGAATAATAATGGCTCATTCTACGCGTTGTTTGAGACAACGTTTTGAGTAAGTAGATTTTAGTTAGTTTGTGCGCATTCATCAGCAGGATTTGTGACTATTGATAAATGATTTCAAATTTGACTGTCGAAATTAGCGTGTTAGGGAATGACTTAGCTATAGTAGGCGATTGTAGTTATAATGTCGGGCAGGAAGAGAAAAAGACATCGGTTGCAGACAACCGATACATGCTTAAAGTGACTAAAGACTAGCTATATACTTACAATTCGTCAAAAAAAGAATATGAATAATTTAGCTAAAATCGACAAATTATGAATTACAAATTAACTTCTTAGTATTTGTAAAATATATTGTTGGAGAATGCGAAATGTTGTGTGTACCTTTGTAGTGTAAGTGCAGAATTTCCAAACGGTCTTGGGCGTTCTCCAAGGAACGACTTAAAGCGTTGTGGAAAGCAGAGCTCTGCTAAAGGAAAGATTAAAAATTCAAACATGCATACGTATATTCATATTAGAATCTAGAAATTTGATTGTATGTTTTGTTGACGAATTGTGTATTTTGTTTGTTTGCCTAATTTTTTGAGCAACTGTTTTGATTTTGTTAAACAATTTTAAAATTCAACTTGTAAACTAAAAATATTAAATACACTGAAAAAAATGTCTTCTAAAACGAAAAACGACACTGGCTTTGTTTGCTTTTATCGACAGCGTGCGCCAACTTGAATGGGTGGAACTAAATTATGAGACAAACACACGAACGAATGAATTGAAATGCAAAGCTTGTGGGCATTTTTACATTAAATTTTTATTCAATTGCCATATTACAACTGTTGCTGTTAATAGCAAATATCTCCGCTTGCTTTTCGTGGCTCCTGTGTTGGCAATAAAATCTGCAAGATATCGTAATGTGTCGGTATCAATTCATGTGTTCACATGTTACTTTTTCAAAGTTATGAGTAGACATTTGTCTCACCTTCAATTAGGATCAGTCGATTGTCTTTGCCGCTCAGCTGGTGCGAGTGGTGTACATTCTTTTTGGCCTTATCTGAATTTTAAAGCAAAGAAATCCATTTATTCTAATAGTAAAAACATTTTTAAAAAAAACTTACGATGAATGGTGATTGTGCTTTCCGTTTCGCCGAGCATATTTTTCGCCACACACTTGTATTCACCGAAATCCTTCGGCTCCAACGGCCGTATGGTCAAACGCATTATGCTCCGAAAGGAGTTCTCCAAGCTGACCGACTCGTAGGTGCCGCTCTGTATGAACTCTTTGTTCTTGAGCCAGAAATTCACCGAAGTGGGATGCGATTCGGAAATGCATTCCAAAGAGATCTTCTGTCCGTAGCCCACATAAATGGTGTCGTAGCGCGTCCATATGGTGGGCGCAACTGCAATAAAACACGAGGGCAGAGGGAATTTCATATAAAAATCGTTCCTCTATATAAATTTCCTACATCAATTAATCCTTAAATAATAGCAACTTTCTCGCTTCACTCACAATTGACCGCAACCAGAACGCGCTTGCTGACAGTGGGCGGTATGCCGTTCGACGCTATGCACAAATAGGCGCCCATTTGTTCGCGCGTCACTTGCCACAGTGTTAGATTTGGCCCCTCGACACTGTACACGTTGCGACTGTCGAGTGTGGCGAGCGGCATGTCGCGTTCGCGGCGCCACGTAACAGTTGGCGTCGGCAGTCCTGTTGCGGCACAAGTTAGACTGACATTGTGCCCCTCCGGCACTGCCATATCGTGACTGGTCTGATAGTCGACAATGTCGGGCGGCACCACCACATCCAAGTAGCCCACTTGACTCTTCATGGGATCGGTGTTGATTTGGCACATGTACCAGCCGCGATCGGACTCGCGCACGTCGCGTATGCGCAGCTGCCAGATGCGATGCTCCGTGTGACTGATGCCGATGCGGTGATTCTTTGTGATGACGTGATTTTGTATGCTGAGTATGGTTTGCGTGTCGACGCGCAGCCAGGCCAGCTGCAAAAGTGCAGAGTGGAGTAATTGTAAATTTTTCGAAAATTATCAAAATTTGTGAGAGTAAGTGAGTTTGTTCAAAGGCTAAAGGAGTTTACAATTTTTGGTTTAAACTTTTCAGAACAAATTTATGGTACAAGGAGAATTTTTTTAGTTGCTTTAGGAATTATCTGAATTTTCTTATTGACTTTAGAAATAGGTATTTGTTACGCCCAGTTGGTTGTATGGAAAAGTATCGATACTTTCAAGAATACTAAAGAGTGACTAGTTAAAAACATCAAATTGATTCTGGCTACATTTAATCCATTATGTATGGAAAAGCATATCGTTCAAGTGGCTGCTTCATGCGGTCTGTCCAATTTTTGACGACAAGTTAAGATATGTGCGGCGTAAGTCTACAAAGGCGTCTCGAATATTGGTTGGCCTTGAGCTCGTCCAAAGGATTTGAAATAGCTCCAGGGAAAATTACTGAGAGGTCTCCGACAGTTGGTGAGACATCTTTATTGCAAAAGCTATCAGTGCTATCTGGTCATCCTTTACTGATACAAACAGTGTCTTTTGAAAATTGGCTGTTCGCTTAGTAACATTTTATTATTCCATGGTGCAGAGTATAAATAAGTCAGTTAAAACCAAATGAAATTAAGGAGGCTAATCTTTACTAAACAATTTCATATGACGCACATTATGCCAGACAAGGGTTAAAGATTAAGTTAGATGCACCGGTTTCAAATGTTTCACAACTTTCTTACCTTAAACGCCAGCAAATCATGAACCACACACGTCAGCAGCGCATCGCGTCCAACCGGAACTGTTACATTATTTATGGGTCCGCTAAATTTTGGATCGGCTGTAATGAAGAAAAAAGAAAACGCATAACATGAGAAACAAACAAAAAGCGCAGCGACAAAATGTTCCCACGTAAGTATTCACGTGTAATTTAATTTAATAAGTTCGTTGTTGGGCGGCAAAAGTCATGGATGTTAAATTTTACTGATGCAAATACAAACAAAAAAAAAACAAAAACGCTTGTTACCGCGTTCAATTATCCGCAAACCGAGTCATTTGCTATTCAACGCAAAAGGCAAATGTAAAAATGCCACTTGAAAGGGCGAACAAGCTGACCAGCTGCAGGCACCGCAACACAGCCGAAGCATTTTTTTGAGGTTAAATTTTTGGTAAATTTTGCAAGCAATTTTTTAACAGTTTCTCTTCAGATTTCTTGCTCAGAGGGCTCAGTGGGTTTTATTGATTTTATATATATTGATATTTTTATTTTGATTTTTTTTATATTGATATTTTTATATATATTTATTGATGACATATATGATCTACATATATTTTTTAAATTTTTTTTATTTAATTAGGTTATATAATAGTTATATAGTTATATTTAAAAGGACCTTTGGAATACGGCATTCGGGTAGAACTTGCTAGAAATTGTTTAGAATTGCTAGAAATTGTTCCCACAAAGTCTGAAATTCACAAATTTTTGGATCTACGATTCTGAATTAACTTATGGAACGAGCATAGTGAGTAAATTTTGAACGAATTTGGTTCTTTGAGAGAGAATTATAGCGAGAATTCTCGTCCACTAGCGATTCAATTCTAAAGTTCAATTCTAAATCTGATTAAAATGTTGAAGAGTTTGTTAAAAAAAAAATTTATATTTTCATATATTTTGTTATTTTTTTATTATTGCGTCTTTTTTAAAATAATTTTTGATTGAATGCTAAAGAAAATCTGGTCAGCTTACGCTCACCCACCAGCAACTTCTCCTTCCCCACATTCTTTCCCTTCCTAGCTGAGTCTACGCCATTGAACAATTGTTGCTTATGGCTCCATAATGACGTGTGATGTGTGCTGCAATTTTGGCAACAATAAACTGTTATTGTTGTTGTTTTGTTGCCATTATTTGGTTGTTACCACATACGAACACTTAATAATAAACACGGCAAATGTGTCGACTTGGCGCATATTTTTAAAAAGGTTAAAGAGCAGCAATTTCGAAAAATCCCCAGGGACACATTCTGATGTTTGAAAAGGAAGATTAGTGTGTGGGTTTGTGTGTGTGTGTAAGTGATTTTCTTGCACTTTAAATATTTGCGCGACATTAACATTGAAATTACGTTTGCCTTTTGTGGTACATTATTTACTTAATAAAACATGCCTGGTTAATATTATGAAGTTGGAAAAATTGATTTTAATTATAGACTTTTAAGTTACTTGAAACGCCAAAAAAATATGAAAAGTCAGACTCCGGGTCTATCGAACTTATACTGAAATGGTTTCTAATTTTGTTTAGAGTGGAGTTCATTACGATCTGGAATGTGCTCCGCTCTTCCATAGGACCTATAGACACTCTTCTGTTCTGATTCAATATCGGTCTAATGTTTCCTAAACTTTATATCTAACACAATATTCAGTAAGAAAAGCGATGACTATTTGCAGCTAATTTTTGGGCAATTCAAAACACTATAAGTTCTGTTTTGAGTTAAAATATTTTAAAAAGATTCACAAATTCTTCAGTATCAAGAAATTTTTCCAGTTTTCAGAGTTTCTAGTTGATTTTTTATGAGTTAAAACTTTTTATTGATCACATCTTCGTAGAGGGAGGCGCAAATTTTTCATATCCTTATGAAAATAAGCTGTCAGTTTGTTGAAATCTGTTTTTCTTTGATTCTCTTATTCCACTTTCCCATAGTTTTTGTTCATATGACAGTCCCACAACTTTGTTGTCGTTTGTTGTTATTTTCTTACCAGTGCACTTTACTTAATTTTTCTGTTATTTTTTTTTTACTACAACAAAAACAATAAACAGTGCCTTCTTCTTTTTGCCACTCACAAATAATTAGTTGCGTAAATTAAATTAAAATGTCCTTTATTACCAACAAAATATGAAATGTACGCATAATTTCTAAAAAAAAGAACGCCACGAATGCTGCAATAACCAGATGCCTTCGGCTAAATTAACTGAAAATTAACTGACCCCAAAATTGTTGTACTAATAAATTTTCGTCGTAATCGTTATTAGGCCGTTATTTGAGTGTACAAATGATACTTAACAGCTTGGGAACTTCAGCAGCAACCGAGTCGCGGTGGCGCAATTAGATAAATTAAGCGCTTAGCAGCGGTTTTTGGATGGAAAATGAAAATCGAGGAAGCAGTGGGATTGCGTTCTTATCATCAGTGCTCACTCACTAACCACCGTTTTACTTTATGGATATTTTTTGTGTTTGGTTTAGCTGAAGTGACAAGTTTTCAATGTAAGATGGAAGTAGGAAGGTATTTGGTTAATATTTTGTGTTGACCTTCGGTTGGCACTCAAGATTTTTAATATATATTATTTTATAATTTTTAAATAGAAGAATAACACCGTGTGACATCATTTTTCACACCGGAAAAAATCCATATGGGCGTGAAACTAGAGACCAAACATAATTATACAGCGTACTCAGTTTTTTATTTCTACATCCTTTGTCCTTTTAAAAGGACTTCAAAATTTTGAAGAGTATAAAAATTAAAAAATATACAAAATACTTAACCTCGTTAGAATATGGCGATATGTAAATCAATTGAA
Organism: Melieria picta; assembly: GCA_964056695.1. Classification (NCBI taxonomy): domain Eukaryota; kingdom Metazoa; phylum Arthropoda; class Insecta; order Diptera; family Ulidiidae; genus Melieria; species Melieria picta. The sequence continues at coordinate 69,884,596 of OZ057399.1, forward strand.
AGAGGAAAGGCTCAAGAATTGAAACAAAATTAATGTTTTATCTATTTGTAAAAAAAGGATATGAAAAAGATCCTTTGAAAATTTTAATCCTTTATATCCTTGAAAATTTACTTCGAATTTTCTTGAAAAATAAGTATGTTAAAACCCAAAATCTCCTTGATCACGTGTCATAATTTCATTACTCTAATTTTATTAGTTCGAAAGGTTAAAAAAAAAGCGGAAGCTGTAAATCTAATGAAGTACAAAAATTCTAATTTATTTGAGTATCAGTATTGTAAATAATAAAAAGATACAAAATCAATGAAGCGAGAATAATGAAATCTTGACACGTGATCAAGGAGATTGTGGGTTTTAACATACTTACTTTTCAAGAAAATTCTATGTAAATTTTCACGGATATAAAGGATTACAATTTTTAAAGGACCTTTTTCATATCCTTTTTTTACAAAGAGATAAAAAATCAATTTTATTTCAATTTTTCAGCCTTTCCTCTTTCATTTGATATACATATCGCCATATTCTAACGAGGTTAAGTATTTTTTATATTTTTTTATTTTTTATCCCCTTCAAAATGTTTAAGTTCTTTTAAAAGGACAAAGGATGTAGAAATGAAAAACTGAGTACGCAGTATTACTATGTTTGGTCTCTAGTTTCACGCCCATATGGATTTTTTCCGGTGTGAAAATTTTTTTAAATTTTTGTTGCACGGTGTAATCATTGGATCAAAGTAAAACTGTCATAGGTATGAAAGAGCAAACCTGTGCAAGCTTTGCCTATAGTTGTATTCTGTGGTAAAAAGCTGCAAGTGTTTCTATTCCTTAACCTTAACACTAACACAATAGAAAGTTGATCATCAATTTCTAATCTTTCTGACTTGGACAGACTTTCACTAAAACATATTTACTACCTTACAGGAAATAGTTGTTATGAGACACTTTACTAAGGAAAATTTAAATTAAAGTTAAAGGTTGAAATTAAAAAATTAGACCTTTTGAAAGAAGTAGAGCAACTAGTAGTAGAGACTCTAGTAGAGCTAACAACTTGTTATGTGGCAGAGTTCTTGAACTTTCCAAACTTAGACTTAAAATTTGACATCTCACGGGAAACTTGATTGAATGAGAAATATGGTTAAAAATTCCAGACACTTTCTTACATAGTCGACTTTACAAGTCACCTCACTAAGTGATTAAATTTCATACAATTCCGATGAATTACAAATGCCAGTTTCAAAGTAAGCATAACAGCAGCAGTATGCGTCACCTGGGCCAGTTCTGGCTTGCAGAAGACAACATGAAGGACTTAAAGCCCCGTGAGGTCTAGGCAGGGCATTTTTTAAGTAGGATAGATGTGGCCAAATGGCCACGTAGTAGTTCAAAGTGGCCACGTAGTTACAACAATTTGGCCACAATAAAAATGTTTGTTGAAAAGGATAATGCGCTTTTATTTATTTATTTATTTATTTCTTACGGCTACATCAAGCCTAGTTCATAAACTATAAAAAATAGGATATTTTATTGTATAACAATACTAATATTCAAACTCAACAGTTGCCTAATATTTAAAGTTTTACAGTAATTAAAAAGATTTCGTTTAAACATATTTTTATCACCGTTTTTAAGTTCTTCAGGCAAATCATTAAAACACTTAAGGCCTTTATAGAAAAGACTATTTTTATCAGATTCGGTTCTAAAAAATGGTAGTTTAAAATTATGTTTATTGCGAGTATTCACATTATGTGTATTGCTGATTAAAACTAAATTAGTGCTTAGGTATTCAGGTAATAAGCCATTTTTGGGATTATTTATAAACTTCATGGTGTGGGAAAATATTTGCTGCCTAACACTAAGCCAATTAAGGGAATGTAACATGTTCGGTACGGATGCATCATAATTCATTTTAAGGATAAAACGCATTGCCTTGTTCTGCATTTTTTGCAATTTATCAATTTGAGAGTCTTTCATAATGAAAAATATTGTGGGGCAATAGATAAAGTGTGGCTCGATTATCGATCTATATACCATGATTTTGTATTTTTTACTTAAAAATTTACACGTTCGTTTCATAAACCAAATTTTTTTTGCAATTTTTCCCAAAGTGTAATCAATGTGATCGTTAAATTTTAATGTTTCATCGATCTGAATGCCCAGATATTTTATTTTATTTACTTTTTCTATTTCAATGTTATTAATTTTTATATTTTTTAATAGTAAGTTATTATTTCGTGAAATTACCATATATTTAGTTTTATCAATGTTTAATTTTAATCTGTTAGTACACAGCCAAATATACAGAGAATCTAAGTCCAATTGCAAATTATGTTGAATTTCATCTATATTAGTCCCACTGATCATAATTAAAGCATCATCAGCAAATAGTTTGATCGAAAAAATAGGAGCCAGCACAGAACCTTGAGGCAACCCAATATTGACATCAGTTTCCCTGGAAACCGACGACCCAATTGCCACACGCTGCATGCGGTTTGTTAAAAAACTTTTGAACCAATCTACCTCTACAGTTTTGATCCCAATATTAAATAATTTTGTTAAAAGTATTTCTTGATCAATCGTCTCAAAGGCTCTCTTTAGATCAACGAATACGGCAAAAGTAGATTTCTTATCGTTTAGCTCTTCCTCCCAATTAGCTAAAACCAAATTTAAAGCAGTTTCACATGAGTGTTTGTTTCTAAATCCTGATTGTTGTTGTATAAGAATATTATTACCTTCTAAGTATTGCACAATTTGATTTTTACAACGGTCTCAAGAATCTTCTCATCACACGGCAAAGCTTTTGAATAAAATAAAAACGAGGGCGACGTATGGAATTTGTCAATAGCATACAATCCAGAATTCATAGGACAATTACCAAGTACAGAGAATCGATGGAATGATGGAATGAAAATACAAACCAGAATCTTTTCGAAAAAATTTTTGGATGAAACTCTTTCCGAGTACAAAGTGAAATCGGGCTCACGGTAACTTCTTTCTTTCTTGTGAAGAAACTCCGCTACAGCTGGCCTAGGGTAATAAATCGCCAGTTTTAAAAAACTGGTATTCTTAGTTCGCGGTTTTTTCAATGATTACACAGGTCAACATTTAATATGGAAAAAAACATCATCATCATCATCAGACTTTACGAAGGTTTTTACAGGGGTTTTTGGGGTCGCTGATTCCGATGCAAGGGTCGGCTAAGCTCTATCACATCATTTTCAAGGTAATTTGAAGGTCAAACTAAGAAATGGTGGTTTCAAAAAATCTGAAAAATTCATACATGCATGATTTTTTTCATACTAAATGTTGACCTGTGCTATAGAAGAACGACACGAATAATTTTTCATCATCAAATGCATAAAATTGCTGAAAAAATACTGTTTCCTAATTCGTATTTCGAATTTGTCTAAAAAAAGAGAATAAATTTTTCTGATATAGAGTTGTAGGTACTTAGATATTGCAAGAAATACAAGAATTCCTATTTTTTTATTTTTAATTAATACCTGTTAAGTGAATCTTTGATTCCTATTGAAATAATAATTTCCTTTGTATGTATATTTGGAGGGGATCACACCTCCAGGGGAGATTTTGGACGCCTAGTGAAAAATCCTTAAAAAATACCCTGGGTCTGGGGGATGCTATCTTACAACTTTAAGGGGGCACAATAGATCACTTCTGGTCTCAGTGCAACAAACTCCATTAAATTCTCTTCTATTCTAAACATAACAGCATATAAACTGAATGAATGAATAGGCACAACAACTTGTAGTGAGCTGCAAGTTGCAGTGCATATCCGACTACATCAATAACTCATAAACGATTCAGACATAGGCACGCACACACCTGCACACCGGGAAGTGCATTTGTATGAAACGTGTTGGAACCACAGGTTCATATATGCCATACAAAAATATCTACATATCGGACGGCATATTCATACATACATGCACTAAAATATATGCACATCTTTAAGGAGGGAAGGGGGGCAGAGACAATGAAGACGGCCAAGGCTTTGATGCTCTACACCACAATGAACTTTATGAAAAAAATTAACAACAAATAAACACATGCATGCACCATAGGAGTGTATGTATGTATGTTTGTATGTAGTCTGCATGTATGTATGTATGTATGTATCATCATGCAATAATGAAATTATAACAACAGCAAAAACATGATCGCAAATCACAGGTTACACGTGCCATGTTCTGCCTTTTTAGTGCCTTTCGTAGCGCAAATTCTACCTGTAACGGGCCAAGTTGGCGGAGGCGGGGCACCGCGGCACAGCACGCGGTTGTAACGACCGGCGTTGCACTTTTCGATTTCTGCGCCACGGCAATCAAAGTCTGCCTGCATAAGTGTGTGTTTCCTAAATTTCGTAATTCTTTCCCTTTTTCCACGAAATTCCGCCGCAACAACACCAAACCCGCGCGGGTAGAAGAAGTTGGCTAATTTTGTTTTTGTTGCCATAGATTTTAATTTGCAGTCTACAAATGGCCATACTTGAGGGCTGAGACTGAGCGTCGAGTAGGAGGCGGCATGGCGCCCGAAAACCTAGCCTAGCAAATTAAAATGCTTTTAGGTACGTGAACTCTGGCTGGCGCGCAACATTAACTATTGAACCCGCGCGCCGAACTGGCCGAACACGACGATTTTGCCAATGGTGCAACTGAAATATTTATATGCAAGTTTAAATATTGAATTCATAGTGTGCGGCTTGTTTTATGATAAGTGACATAAAATCGAGCGGAAAAGTGAAAGTGCACGCCCAGCTGTCATCGTCGGCCAGCCCGCAGTGCAACGTGCAACATTTGCGGAAAATAAAAACACGCAATGTCTGCGCCAAGTGCTCGTCGCCATTCGACAAAAGTCAAATAGTCGGTAGGGTTTTTTTTTAATATTTTGTTTCAGTGCAGAAGCAGGAAGTCGGAATTGTCTGCTTCCCGTCGAGAAATTTGTAAATATTAAAGAAAGAAAAAGGAAAATGCTGCTGTTCTGTCTGGCACGTTGTCTCAGCCCGAGTCGGCCGGCACAGCATGCCAATAAAAAAAAACGCTTTACACGATATCGCATTGATTTGCGTTATGATGGCGAAAATGGTATTTTGTCGCTTAAATTTTTTACAATTTACATACATCACATACACACATACATACTCAGATACATACATATGCATTTAGGGGTAGCGGTTGTGCCGGCAAAATTATTGCACAGTGGTGGCTTAATGCGATTTCATGGTCATTGCAGTCGAGTCAAAAGCGCTGCGCAAGCAAAAATTTAGTGAATAAAAAATAAAAACAAAAAATTATTTAAAACAAATTCAGTTCGTTGCGTTTGCAAGGAATAAACTATAAATAAATAAATTAATTAATTAAATAATTAAATAAATTATAAAAAAATCAAAACAAAATAAAATAAAAAAATCAAAAACAAAAACTAAAAAATCCAAAATCAAAATAAAAAACAAAATTTTAATTTAATTTTTAAAAATATTAATCTAAAAATTAAAAAAATAGAGATGGTACTACAGTGCAAGCTCGGTATTCACGACTACCCATTATCGCGACGGCCCAGTTATCGCGACGGCTTAATTTTTAACATTGCAGGTTCTATAATCGCGACAGTTTACGAAAAACGGGGTTCGATTTTCGCGTCTTTTATCTGTTTTTTTTTTAATTTTATTACCATAACCATTATTGTCCATAGACAAAAAAGGGTAATCCCGTCGTTTTAAGCCGACAACAGCACTATATGAACTACGTGATTCAGCTGTTATTTTAAAAAATAATTTGCCAAAAAAGCCACTCAAAATCTCCAATTTCTTTAAAAATGTTTAAAATGTAAATATATCAATAGTAACAATTCTAATTCTAAAAATTACATACAATTTTTCAATAAAATTTTGGGTTCTGTTATCGCGAAAATTCAGTTTTCGCGACAGGTCTGGTTTTTAATTAGTCGCGAAAATCGAGCTTGCACTGTATTAGAAAAAGGAATGATATCAATAAAATCTTAATAGCAATAAAAATACGGATATAAAAAATTCTAAATTATAAATACATAAACATTAATAAACTATAAATAAATTATAAAAAAAAGTCAATAAAAAAATCAAAAACAAAAACTAAAAAATCCAAAATAAAAAAAAACAAAAACAAAATTGTAATTTAATTTTTTTAAATATTAATCTAAAAGTTAGAAAAACAAATATGGTACTATTAAAAAAAAGGAGTAATATCAATCAAATCTTAATAGCACTAAAAATATGAATATAAAACCATAAATAGAAAATCAAAATAAAAAAAAAAAAAAACAACTGAAGTTAAAATTAAAATATTAATTCAAAAAGCAAACAAATTATAATAGTAATAATATTATTAATAATTATTAATAATAATAATGAAATATTTAATAAATAATGGCAAAAATAGAATAATAGCAATAAAAAAATAAAAAACCAACAAACAAACAAAAAATCGAAAATCAAAATTAAAAAAACGGTTAATGTAAATGTTAAAAATATTAAACTAAATAGTAGAAAAATAATTGTAATAATATAAGTAATATTAGTAAAAATAATAATAATAATAATAAAATAATAATAATAAAATAATAATAATAATAAAATAATAATAATAAATGCTTAATAAAATAGTAGTAATAAAAAAATAATAATAATAATAATAAAGTTAAAGTTATGAATAAAAAACAAAAAAACCAAAAAATCAAAAGAAAAAATAAAAATATTAATCCAAAAAGCAGAATAATAATAAAATTATAGTAATAAACAAATTATAATAATCACATTTTAATAATGATAAAAAAAATAACAAAGAATAAATCAAAAGTCAAAAATAAACATACAAAAAATATAAATATAAAAATATTAACAAAAATTAAGTAAGCAAAAATTATGGCATCAAACTTTTTGTTTCTTTATATCTAATAAAAATATGGTTAACGGAGGAGACAAAAGGAAGAAGAAAGATCCAAACAAATTCACCTTTAAATTGGATTTCAATTAATCAGTGTTAAAAACTAAGTTAAGAGAAATTTTATATATGTTGCTAGAAGTTTTTAGCTGTGAAAACAATTCATGTTTAGTTGGAGAATAACCAAATTTTTTTGTTTAATTTTTCACTTCAATCACATTTTTTTCATTTCATTTGCCAGCTTAAAAATGGAATTGTCCTCTGTATAATTTTTTATATGTAATAGCCAATTATTTACTTATACAAAGTTGACTTGTTGAAAGAAAAAAATCAATAACTAGCCCAATGGATCACAAAAAACATATCTAAGTAGTTTAATAGAAAATTGAATTTACTATTAAACTCTTCACTGATATATAATTAACTGATATATAACGTTTTCAATAAGCCCCTTTTTTGATTCAGACAATATTTTGAGGGGGTCTTTGAAAATGCGTTTCGCCTAAACCCACAAAATATACTATGTCTTCTGCAAGTCGACATGACTTTAGTCTATTTTTTTTGTCTCAGTATCATTTAAGTAAATTTTCTTTTTAACTCACAATTATTCAATTCCGTTATTGTTGATAGCGATATATAAATCAATTGACCGAACACTAGCAGCACTATCCACATTGCCCCAATAGACACTTGGCAAATTTTCGCTCGATCTCGCTGCCAAAAAGGAGGAAAACAACAAAAGGAAAAACCTTCAACAGCCGACACCTTTTGAAGACTGCCGCCAGGCAACTGTTCACAGTGCTGGATACCACCAAGACTGCAAAAAATCAAATTCAAATTTCTCTAATATTTGCATGCAAGTTATGCGACCATGTTGCGGTGTTGATAAGGCGCCCAATGGCACAACGCATGCGCCCCACGGTTGCGTTGAAATGCTGCAATTGAATGGCGTGGCTTGACTTGGCGTGCCGGCAAGTGGCGGCATTGGACGCAAGCGAATTCATTCATAAAAGCACAAAACACGTGTTAAACGGCGGAAATTGGTTGCCTGTTGCCCACTGGTTGTGTTGGCCAAGTGTGAGCCAGCCAATGCGGTTAGCTTTCAATGCAATATGGTCGCCACAGTTTTGAAAAGCTTGTTTGAAGTCTATAAAAAACTATATTCAAAGTGTTAAAATCTAGCAGCCAAGATTCAAAGGCAACGAACGAGGCAACATTTGTGTCCTTTGAGGATGTCATGATAAACTATTTTCTACAGAAAGACATTCATATATATAATATACATATGTATGTATATGTAGATATGTATGTATTTGTGTATAAAATTTGGCAGTTTTTCGCCCTCTAAATATTTTGGTGGTTTTTTAGTGCTGAACCAGCGTATTTTATTTTGAAGAAGACAGCAGCAAGAAGCTGATAATATTTCCACAGGGGTGCAAAAATGTGCTAATTGTTGGTTTATAAATACGTTAATGTTCGTATGTATGTTTGTACGCACATTCATCTGTGTGTTTGAGTATACGAGGGTGTCAGTAAAAGTTCACTTGATTGATATCTTAAAATTAAATGTGAGAAGCCCAAATCAACATTAATCAATACGACTCGAAACTTCTTATTTCATCCTTTTTTATCTGCAAAATTTATTTTTATTTTTTAGCTATATTTTTAAGAATAGTTTTCTTCCATGCCACTTTTTTCCTAAAAGAAATACTAAAAAAAATAAAATTATATATTAAAAAAAATAAAAAAAATTCTAAATAAAAAAGTTCTTGCAGTTGTATGCTGAAAGACTGGTTGAGAGCTTTTTCTCCCAAAAAAAAAACACATAAATCCCTCAGCGATTTATTACATTTTTCGGCATTTGGCTCCTCAATTTGTTTATTTGAAATGGTTGCAAAAGAAAAGAGTTCCTTAGGCACGATTTTCTATATAACTAACCATACTTTGCAATAAAAACGAGTTAAAAGTTTGACCATAATAACCAATGGATGAATTGATTAATCCATTGGTGCTTGCCAGTGGCGTATCCAGGATTTCATGAAGGGGGGGTGGGATATTGGAAGAATTATTCAACATATTTTTATACTTTTTTCAACATGGTTTACTCTTTCTTTCAACATTTTTTTACGCTTTAAGCTTTGCGTTTATTCGTTTTAATTGCTTTTCGCTCAAAGCAAAAACACATACATTAAATTACATAACAATTTAATTTTTGTAATTAATATTATATTACAAAATCAAATCAAGCCTTCGTTGCTTAGTACACATTTTATCGATCACTTCTTCATTGGTACATCATTGTGTACTGCCAATATAGCTAAACCATTCAGGCGTTCCTTGATTGAAATAAAAAAAAACAACAAATTTTAAAAAAAAATTTCATTTTTATATCACACCCTTATTAAGTACCTGTCCAATGCTGTTCCGACTTTACGCACAGCCCAAAAATTGAGGCTGTTGTCTGGCAAAACCGCTAATCGAATTTTTTTGAACGTTTCCATGACTGAACTTGATTTGTACTAGCATTAAGTAATGTTTATGGTATATAACTAGTGTTCGACCCATTAATCGGCATCGGTTTCGGCCAATATCGGGCAACTACTTTGTAATCGGCATCGATTCGGTATCGGCCAAAAATGGCCGATTAGTTGGCCGATTCATTTCAGAAAATGTTCATACAATTTGAATTTAAAATTAATTGAAGTCTATAAAAAATTAGTTAATGACGTATGAAAATATTGCAATTATTTTTATTTTTTACATATATCTGTCCGTCTGTGTGCCGTATTTCTGTTTGTATGTTTGTAGCCAACCATCAAAAATTCAAATTTTGATTTTTGAATTTTAATGATTTTCTTGGATATAGGAAAATTATCAAGACATACAAATTATCAGTTACATACATGTGTTAATACTTTGAAGGTAATGTAACTTTTTTTAATCGAAGTTTAAGTTATTTATTTTTTAATTTTATTGATTTATACGCAAGAATGAATATTTATTTATGTTTTTATCTATTTGACCTCTCTATAAAAAAATGTGACTGAAATGCTTATTAATGGTTTTGTTTGTGTTGGTTGTGATTGAATAAATATATTTGATTTAATTTTAAATATATAACATTTTTTATTTGGTAATCGGTAGCGGCATCGGCCAAAAACAGTATCGGCCGATACTAAGGAGGCCGATACATCGGTATCGGCATTGGCCGAAAAATGGGTTTCGATCGAACACTATATATATATAACATTTCCCAAATTTAATAAGAGGATTTTTTGCCACTTTTTTGGCGAGATGGGCGGTTTTACATCGACTGAGATGCTCGCAACAGCAAATCATCAGTCAAAGGTGTGTTTCTTTTTGCCTATTGAGCTTAAAATTTGATCAAAAAAGTAGAACGTGCTGGACTATCACTTTTCTCTACACAAATCTACATGCCCTTTGAAATTTGTATATCGTTTACTTTTGAGCAAAAATGCTGCTGGACTGTCAGGCTACTTACTTCTTTAGCTTTTTTCCAATTGTCAAATTTGCATTGGACGCATTGCCCGAATTGGATACCATGGGCTACATCAGTTCTTGCAAATGCCACGCAGGGCTTGCAATAAGCTCCCTGGTCCAACTGAGAATATGCTAGCCAATTGAATTGACTGAGCCAACTAAATTGAAACTTTAAGCGGCGGTCAGCAAATTTTTCCAATATTGGAAATACTGTGCTACAGTCAGGTTTCCATATATTGGTCATAATTTGCTGTCTCTCCTCTGACGTTAGATTAAGACGCTTCCGCGCAAAGCTCCCAATATCGTTGCTTAAGACAGACGACTGCTCGCTCACGCAATGACTAGGAGGCAGAATAATTTCTGCAGCCGCATTTGTTTCTTATACCGACTTTCTCCTCTTTAGCGCAGATTCCGTAGAGCTATGACCTCGTTTAAAAAAGTTTCTAATGTCCATCCTTTTTGTTTGTATTTTTTTTCTTTATATTTCTTTGTTTTGATAAAACATTCAAATGAACTTTCACTACTCACAATGGCATTTGGAAATCCAATAAGAAAAATAAAGCATTTTCCACAGCTGACTCAGGGTCGCAAATTTTCTTTTTCGGCGATGTCAGATTTGCTGAAGACAAAATGATGTAAATTTTTTAAAATGTAAAAGAACTACATATTTTTTCAATCGTCCGACCTAGGGGGATCTGTGATGCTTGCAACTCTCAACTTTCTCTCAACTCTCTCTTCTCCCATTTTGATCCATCAATAACTTTTTAAAGCCATAAACAAATGCCGGAAATAGTAGAATATTCTACAAATTTAATTGTTGAGCGGACTTTTTTGTATACCCTCGTATATCGGCAACGAACTTTTATTTAAGTTATCTTTGACTTTTGTGCATCTATTCCGGCGTTTTGCTGTATTCCTTACCTCAGAGGTAATTAAGAAGTCATTCATTCATACACAGTGTGTGCATACTTTGGGCAAGTGGTACTCGCCAAGCTGACATGGCGTTTTCTAATTACTTAAGTCGTGCACATTAAGTTCAGTATGTAAACTTTTTGCGTACAATTGTGTTATTGTGCGCGGAATGCATATTTGAGCAATTTCGCTTCGATTGCATGAAATTAATTGGTACTGTTTAGTCATCAGAGTTTGGTATGTAGACATGCACACATACTTACACACACACACGCACGTACATATGAGGCAAACATGAATGGAATAAAAAAATCAAAACTTGCATAAAAAATATCATAATCATAATTTTAGATGAGATTTTATATGCATAAAACATGTTGCTTGTACCAAGCCTAGTCTCAGCTCAAACAAAGCCTTCTGATGGGTAGCAATTCTGGTTTGATTTAATTTGGCGATCGATTGCCTTCTAGCTCAATTTTCTAAAGCAAAACTCCTTAACATTTTTGCAAATTGATAAGCATGTTTAGAGAGAGAACGAAGGAGATAGAGAGAGGAAAAAACTTAACACTCTGTAAAGCAACAGTGTTCTCTCGACTGAGGTTCATCATGAGTTAAACATTCAATTCGATTCCAGCTGGTGAGGCAAATGAGTGTTCTATACGCTCTACAAGCAAAGTACAGTATGTACCTAAATATTTAATTGGCATACATTGTGTCTATACTCAAAGAATGAGTAAACTATTAAGACCAGAGACCTAAAATAATTATTATCCATATTTTTTTGGAATAAAAAAATTGCCCTAATTTAAGGAATTTCTATAATTATAGCTTTATACTAATTATTCCCAATAAGAAATTTTTATGTCGCCTATAACTATTATCATGTAATAAATATTTTTGAGTTGCATAAGTGAGTTGCTTATAAGTAACAAGTATATATTTCGTTGTCGATAATTATTATTTTGGGATTTTTGTTTTTTTACATTGCTTCATAACTTTTATTTATGACTTTTTTAATTTACGTTACCGGTAACTATTATTTTGAGAAATTTTTTTTTACGTTGCTTCATAACTTTTATTTATGACTTTTTTAATTTACGTTGCCGATAACGATTATTTTGGCAAACAAATTTTTTATGTTTAACTAGCTGGGCCCTGCGGCTTTGCACGCAAGTTCTTTTATTTCCCCCGATACAAATTCTTAACCCATTGTTGACCCCGCCAGATTTTGATTAAAAAACAAAACAAAAACATGTGTATAATTATCTTTGATTTCAAGTGTTTCCAAAAATTGTTAAGTCAAAAGGCCTATTAAATCATGTGTTTTCACATTTACTCTAAAAAATTTTTTAACCCTTGGTTTACCACGGTAGATTTCGATTTTCAAAAAAATGAAAAGCACGTTTTATTTATTTCCCGTTTGAAGTGCTATTGCTAAGTTTGAAGTCAAAAAGCCCAATAAATCTTGTTTCTCCATACAAACTGTTAACCCATTGTTGACCCCGTTAGATTTTGATTTTCAAAAAAATGAAAAGCACGTTCCCCGTCCGATTTTAATATTCGGAAAAATGAAAAACATGTATCGAGTTATTTTACATTTGAAGTACTTTCACCAAGTTTGAAGTCAAAAGGGCTAAGCAAAATTTCTTTCTCCATACATACTTTTAACCCGTCGTTGATCCAGTTAGATTTCGATTTTAAAAATAATGAGAAACACCTGTCTAATTTTTATTTTTGAAGTCAATAAGCCCATTTCCATAAGTGTGAAGTTTTGATTTTCGAAAAATTATAAAATACGTGTCGAATTATTTTTGATTTAGAGTATTTTCAGGAAATTTGAAATCAATATGTCTATTAAATCACGTTTCTTCATATAACACCTTAACACATGTTTGCCCCTTTAGACCCCGAATTTCAAAAAAGTCCCGTTTTAGCGGAGGTTCATTCTTCAAGATGTACCTACAGTTTAAAATTCATGTTTGTTGCTTCAGTGGTTTAGGCTGGGCGATGATAAATCAATCAATCAATCAGTCAGTCAGTCAGGACAAACCAACTTCTATGGGACGATATCGTACAAAATTTCAATGCTGTGCGGCTTACAATTCCGAAGCTATTTCATTTAAAAGATTTCAGTTGTATGGGCGGTGCCACACCCCCTTGTTCAATACCCACCCCATTTCCTCTATCGAAGGACATGAGTTTGTACCAAATTGAATTGATGTGTGACTTATGGTTCCAAAGTTATTGTCTAAAAATGTATTCTTGTAGTGCCACGCCCCGTTTTCCCGACTTTTCTTTTTTTATAAACCTTCACGTAACAATTTCAAACAAACCCGCCGAAGTAAGTATCCAAGTTGGTCCAGTCGTTTTCAAGTTATAAGCAGTCGAACGGACCACGTTTCATTTTTATATACACCCATACCTCACTTTGCGTCGTTTCGTTTTGCGTTGTTTCGAAGTTGCGTCGCTGCTGAATTAGTACTAATTTTCACTGTGCGTCGTTAGATGTTCGAAGTTGCGTTGTTTTGGGTTCGAGTCTTTAATTGTTTTTTTTTAATTTTCTTTTTTTTTTCTAAAAGATGGCACGACTTTTGTTTCTAATTGCGCCATGCCATCAAAACTCGGGGATTCCCTTTCTAACTGAAAATCAACGCAAACATTGGACCAATTTTTTGTGAAAGAAAGCCGACTTACGACAACAGCCACTATGGACTCATTAGACAGTGATTAATTTTTATTTTGTTTTTATAAATTAATTGAATATTTTATTTTGTTTTAATTGAATTTCTTTTTTTTATGTATGTAATAAAAATTTATACCTATTATTTTTGTTTTTTAAATGTTTACTTTGTTTAATTTTCTTTTTAAAAAGTTGTATTTACGTAACCCTGGAACCTATCTTCGATCTTTACACGTAAAAAAAATTCCTTTAATAAATCCCAAAATAATAATTATCGAGAACGGGAAAAATGTATTTCTCATAACAGTTATTACGCAACGTAAAAATTAATTGTCGCAAATAATAATTATAATCAACAAATTAAATTTATGTTGCATTGTAATAGTTACATTGCAATTATTTTCTAAAAAAAACTTATAATAGTTAAGTCCCTGATTAAGACACAACAAACTGCAATATTCCTATTTAATCAGGTCTCAATAGGTCATAAATGAATCATATAAAAAGGTTAAAAGATAGTTCAAAATGTAGGCCATCTGAACAGAGCGAATGGCTTTCTATTGCGGACCAATTAAATTAGTAAATACTGTACAATGCATCTTGACGTTTATAGCTAAACAACATTTGCACCCACAAATTTACTCCGAGCGTTAGGTCTCATATGAGCATATTTGCTTTCAATATCGGCTCAAGTTTCTTCAGTTCAGTGCAGTATTTCAGTTTAGCCGGAGATTTGCTATCGAGTGGATCGACGCACGTACGCGCAAAATTATAAAAAATAAAGCAAAAATCAAACAAAGTTCTTAGAACCTATTGTGATACCAAACAAAAAAATACACAGGTAATTCGAAAATCAGTGATAACAGCTAGTGGGCATTATTTCGTTGAGAAGTGTTTGTATTATATCCGAACATAGTATGCTGCTTTACAACCAAATATATATACCATACTTTTGTATTCTTATGGGTTTTCTTTGCTGCAATGTTATCAAAGAGTTTCCTGCAAGTGCTTTATTGAATGACGCTTTTACAACAACAAATGAGTCTTTTCCAACTCTACAACGTGGCATTTCAAGTTCAACCAACACTCAAATAAAGCAAACATTGCTTCGCTAAGTGGGTACAGCTGGCAAGGATAACGCTCTGTGAGAAATAATTATTAGACGCCGGACTTTTTCATTAACTATTCAACCCTGGATTGGTAACAGAGACCGGCAATGAGTACTAATAAAATTAGTATACTTAAGTCATGAGCCATAACAATTGGTGCAAGTGAATACTCAAACCAATTCAACAAAATACTATTACTCATTTGCACCAAACCATCAAAACACTCAAAATTCTCTTACACGAATATGTACCGGTATTTTGTGTGCTATTGGTTACTGACTCATAATCTGATTTGACTCACTTGTTCGTGTGATGAGTTGAGTAATAGTATAGGGTGTTTTTTTTAGAGGTTTGTTTTTCGAATAGAGATAAAACTGGCATTTTGTGGTCAAATCTGGCAACTCTAATGTCATTTATGTTCAGTTTGGTTTGCCATTTCATCATGAACAGGTTGACAAAAGAACAACGCTTGCAAATCGTGCAAATTTATTTCGAAAATAATGGTTCAGTTCGCGAAGTTTACCGCAAGCTCCGTCCATTTTATGGTCGACATAATCGTCCATCAGAGCAATTAATTCGGTTAACCATGGGTCGTTTTCGCACTACGTTTACTCTATGTGATAATACGCATCCGCAGAGACGTCGAACAGTGCGCACCGAAGAAACAATTGCCGCTGTAGAGCAAAATGTTGAAGAGGACCCGAATGAATCGATTCGCCACCGTGCACAGCAATTGGAGCTTTGTCCATCAACTTTATGGAAGATTTTGCGCAACATGAATGTGGATGAGTTGTGGTTCCAACAAGACGGCGCTACATGCCACACAGCGCACGTCACAATCGATTTATTGAAGGAAACATTCGATGAGCGCATAATTTCGCGGAATGGACCTGTCAATTGGCCACCAAGATCGTGTGATTTGACACCATTGGATTATTTTCTTTGGGGATATGTGAAGTCGCTCGTCTACGCCAACAAACCAGAAACGTTAGGGGACTTGGAAGCCAACATTCGTGGCGTTATTGCCGACATAGGCCCCAAATGCTCGAAAAAGTGGTTGAAAATTGGACCTGTAGAATTGGCTTTATTCGAGCCAGCCGCGGCGGCCACATGCCCGAAATCATATTTAAACATTAATGGCATAAAATTATCCTTCCAATAAAGCCAAATTGATGGACATTAAAACGATTTTCTTGTGTTTTATTTCAATTCGAAGTTCTATACCTCTAAAAAAAACACCCTATACGTGTTGTGCTTCGCGCTTTTTGCATAACAGTAATGTTTTGCTTTTGGACTCGTGGCGCGTTGCTGCTGTGCATTGATGCTGACTATATTCTTTTCTTAAATTCTATTTTCAACAAAAAAATTAAAATAATTTTTGTTCATCTTTATAGTTTTTTAGTTATTTAACTTAGAATGAGTATTATTTGTACGTGTATATTTTTTCTTAAGTATAATTTTAATATTTATGAATTCTTTTAATTTAATTATATTTAAAAAGCATGGATTTGATCTCATTTTGTTATTTATAAATAAAAACTAACAAAAAGTCCATTTAATTGCTTTGCATTTATTGACCTGCGTTTTGGTTTTCCGCTTTTTGTTGCAATATTCTCAATTTCAACTAAGGAGAAAGCGAAACTGAAAATTACTCCAATGACTTAAGTCATTCCATTGAACCATTGGTGTTTCTTGGTGTTGTGAGTGATTACGGTAAAACACAATGAACCTATTCACTCAATGACAGATCTGAGCACGCACCGGTTCATATCAGCAAAGAACTTATTCATTGTTCACACACAAAATATGTGTGCATGCGTAAACGAGTATGCGTGGATATGAGTCGGATGTTTTTCTTTGACTCAAATCCACTAATACTCTTTCTTGTGTTATTCAACCAATGACTTGAAAAAGAGAATAATTGCAGTTCTCTGATTGGTAATCTCTAATGTTGACCAAATCGAATAAAATTGGTGGCGATGGGCTCTGGTAACAGTGTGTCTGATATGCACGTCCGATATGAAATCATAATTCAAGAGGGTCCTTTCGATAGTTCATTTAGCATACCGACTTAGGTTTTTTATTAAATATTGTAGCTACCAATTTTTTACTGGGTATCTACCGTTAATCTTTACTATCGAGTATCTATTATGTGTGAATTAGTTAACAAGCATTAAAGTTGTTGTATTTAGCTAACATTGTAAGTAGCTGCTGGCGTTGAGCTTTCTCAAAGCTCGGAGCACTTGGTGTCGCCGCTGAGTGCCAAGAGTACTTTTAAACTTTAGGTTAACTATTGAGCTTTTAGTGTGATTGAGCACCAATGTGGGTTTTGTATGCTTCAGTTGAGCTTTTTGCGCTTAAGGTTGAAAGTTTTCCTATGCTACCAACAGTCCACAACCCACAAAACTACACAGAAAAAAAACCAAAAAACAAAATTGATGTAGATAAAAAATTAAAAAGTAGAGTAAGAATTAAAACAAAAATAATAAAAACATATTATATTTAAATTAAAATAAACCTTTTACATGAAGAAACTGTTTTAACAAATTGAAAAGAATTTCAATCAATTTGCACATTATTCCATTCCGAACTATGTCAAGTGTTTTGGTTTCACGGCCAACTCTCAAATTATTATCTAGATTATCATTACAAAATTAGCTGAATTTGCCAGCTTTTAATACGCCCCCTAACAACACTAAGTCGGTGCAAGTATCTTGGAAACCTAGTCAAGGATTTTGGAAGATCAGAACATCTCACACCAGCTACAAATTAATTTGGTTTTTTCTAAGGGCAAACATATCGTGAATACCCACAATATATCGTTGTAGTATCATATTTTTTCCTGGGTCTTTCTAGTTGGCAAGTTTCACTTGTCGTACGGAGTTGAATGGGTGGAAAGTAACCTTTGTACTAGGTTTTTCAAAGACGGTTTAAGGTATCATGGCACGTTAGAAAGGGGAATTTTTAATGATTTACAAAATGATTTATTTTTCAGCTTCTTTATTATCAATTTTTTTTTTTGTTTAGCATATTGTCTCTTATATAGGTGGAGCTGAAGTCGCGTAGAAAAAAAACACATCCTCCATTGCGGACACTTAATCTCTGGATTGGCTCGACCAACTTATTAACCCTTTCCGGTCAATTTCCATATTTCTTGAGTTACAAATTTTTCCTTCAAAATATTGACTCTTATTGAACTAGTGATGAAATGGATTGTGAGTCCGGTGAATCCGGATTGGTCTATATATCGAGCAATAAAATACAAAAAAATTTCCAAAAAATCATTTTGGTTGAGAATTACAACTTCATCAATTTTGTGCGATATATCGTACAATGGTCCGCAAAGGAGTAATTCATGAATTGTTGGTTTTTTAAGTTTTATGAACAATTCATTGATTTTTTTGATAGAAAACCTAAATTATAACAACAAAAAATTAAAACGTGATTTCATTTTGATCGAAAGTTACATAAATTATATATATAAACAATTGATTCACATTTATCCGGCCTTATATAACCGTTGTTGTTGTTACAAAGCCCTTTTCCTCTTAATAAAACACAGAATCAATTAAAATTTGTACAGTTTTACAGAAAGGCACTGAATATAGCCCATTTTTATTATCGTAGTGGGAGTGGCAAGTACGCATGTCTATTCTTACATAACTTTTGTCTGCCCAGTAAAACAGAAACTCGTCTAGTAATTCTTATTTTTAATCGAAACTTGCGGAATAGTCGATTTTTATTAGTCACGTGGTTTACAGATGGCCGTGGCAGGCAAACAAACGCAAAAAATCTGTTATCAAACCTATAACTTAAAAAAATGCAAACATAACTTGCAACCTTTGCTTTCCATTTGTACGATATATCGTACAAAGCTTTGCAACCCTTGTGGTCATTTGTACGATATGTCGTACAATTTTTTTAAAGATTCGGGAAAAATATTAAGACGCAAAAAATGTTAAATTTAGTAAGTTCTATAAATAAACTGAGATTCAAACTTTGAAATTGTTTCGCTTTTTGGTACCAAAAAGTATTACATATTTAAAAATTCTTATGCAGAAGTACCGTCATTTGCTGGTTTTTCAAATTCTTGCAAAAAGCTGCTTACAAAACGCACTCATACTGTGTAGCCACGGCTATTATGATTGATATTTTTAAACAGAATAATACAACAAAGCCTACTTAATGAAACTTAAAAAGCTGTTCCATAAAAAGTGCGTTCGCTGTCAAGTAAAAAATCTTCGAAAAAATTGTACGATATATCGTAAAAATTTCCGAAAGGGTTAACTTATTTTTTACAGGAATCCACCACAATATTGAAGAAAAATGTTTAATTTAACCCATTAAAACCTGACCCCAGAAAGGCTTGTGCGATTTCCATAAAATTTTACACAATCTTATTAATTGACCTAATCAAGAAAAAAAATCAAGCAAAAAATGCATACCATGTTTTTTTTTTGTCATGTTTTTCGCAAACATTACGCAAATAAACAAAATCAAACATTTGCGGAAAATAAAATGTGCCAATAAAATATCAGCTGCTCGGATTTTGGCATTTTCACGCGTTGCGTTGTATGAAAATTGGCAGTGTTTAGGCCCAACGTTGCATTCGCGCAACACAAAACTTAAAGCATATTTTTTGTTTAAAAAATAAAAAAAAAATTTTTCAAAACTTATTTTTAAATAGTTTAGCATTGCAAAATGTAGCCCACTAAGGGATTTTGATAGGTTTGAAGAATAAGTATTTTTGGCAGAATCTAAAACGATCAATTCTAATCCAATTCTACCCATTTTCAAGTCTTATGTCTTTATTAATTACTTAATATAGCGAAATTCCCAAACGTTGCGCAAACGCAACGCTCAGGGCTTAATGGGTTAAAGTACATTTTCTGGAGAAAAAGGTGAAAAACGCAGTCAATTTTTGACATTTTTTTTCAAAAAGCTCCTATCTTTTAATTTTTAGCGTTTTTTTATTTTTCTGGTGATTTCCTGTGTCCGAAAGCTTAATAATTATGAATGTTTTTTGTTTTTTTGTTTCAGATTAGACGATTCGTTTTTGTTTTTTTTTCTACGCGACTTCAGCTCCACCTATATAAGACACAATATGCTAAAAAAACGATTGATAATAAAGGAGCTGAAAAATAAATAATTTTGTAAATCATTAAACATGCCCCTTTCTAACGTGCCATGATACCTTAAATTTTTACATGACTTCAATCATCACTACATATCAATTATAGCCATACTAATTACCACTTTTGTTGTTGTCTGTGGCACACATTTAGCGGTATATCTCTATGTTTCTACAGCCCCACATGAACTCAACTGTTACATTCTCGACTCAAGCTTTTACCACGCTCAGTATTTGTATGATCGTGGCAGCGTTTTCGTTGTGTTTTTGGCATAAAAGTCAACCGTAATCTATTGCGCTCCTGGCCTCATACTCATAGCTCATTGAACTCCTAGTTCCATGTTCAGCTCAGTTATGCTTTCGCCCAGGCATACTTTTCTAGTCGAACGTCCCCAAGCGACATTTCGCTTTGAGTGCGGATAATTCCGGACAAAGTGGCTAATTACAAAATCAACATAAGCCCACACAAAGACACTTGGCGGCAACCGCCACTCCTCCTGAAGGTCGCCGACAATTCGACGACTCAACACAACTGCAGACAAACAAGTGGAATGCCCGAAAACGGATGCAACAAGGCGTAAATGCAACACTTAGGCGCACAATTAAATAGACGCCGAACGAGAGACATGCAGTCGAGGCACCGAGTTGCGAAATGTTGCCACACCGACTGGAGCAATAGACGAGGGTGTAATACGTGTGTATGTGTGTGTTTATATGTGTGGTTCGAGTCGGGGTGCATTTGCCATGGCTCGGTGCGGCGGGCTGCACTTGGACAAAAAGCTTAGTCGTGTGTAAGTTGCAACAAAAAGCGAACAACGCTGAGCAGAGCATTTCAACATTTGGGGTTTATTTATGACATTTTCTTGGTTCAGCGCACAGACAAAGGCAACTAGAAATTTTGGGATCAAGTCGGCTGCCTACAACGAGCCATACACGTCAACATACAATGCATACATATAGGCGTAGGGCTACAGAGTAGTGTGTGCATGTGCGTTTGTGTGTTTGATTAAGTGTGTGTGTGTCCGGTGGGTGGCGAGCGAGCACGCCTTGAGGTAATGAAGCGTTGACACTGACAGCAGAGCATTGGGTGGGTGTCTGAGCTAAATAAATGTCTGTGGGTGAGTGTGTGTGTGTGTGTGGCATACAGGGCACTCTTAATGAGGTTAAATAAATTTTACAAGGCTAGCAACCGTACATTGCACCACAATGAGCCGAGAAAACCGTCTTATCTCGACAATTTAATGGACGTCCATGAGCGCTGTTTGGCTGCCACACTAAACCGCCGGCCAAATGGTCGACATTTACTTTTATTGGTTTTTTGGTGTTTTCTTAATGTTTCTTTTCACATGTGGCGGAGCCCAACATTTATGGCGTCTAGTGCGGTGCAAATTGTTGACATAAATTCATCGTTTCGTCGTATGTGTACAAGTAGATTCGTAAAATCTCACTCAATCGTAATTAATAATGGTGCAATAAATAAATCAATTATTAGTTCACAAGTTATATTTACCGATTAAAATGCCATGAACAAAAATTTATTCAAAATATTTTGCTTTCCCTTTAAAATTGGCACAATAGACGTTGAATAGTTTAGGCTATTGGTTTGATGTGCTATATGTCAACTGCAGGAAATATCAGGAAATTTTTAAAGTTCTGTTAGTGTAGTCAAAACTTTGGAGATCCATTGCCTTCCCAAATGGACATTGTTAAATTTGTTATTGAATAGGTTAAGTTGAAGCTCTTTTCCTCATTTGTGTGATCTTTTTTTTTTCCTATAGTCAGTAAGTTCTGTATGTTCATTGGCTTATTAAATAAATAAATAAATAAATATCTATTTGACTATTTGAACAATTCGAGTATTGAATTACAGTGGAACTCAATAGCTCCAAACGAATCCAGTCAGTCACAGTCCTTGACAAGGCTTTTTCATAATCATTGTTGTGATTTCTGCTTCAAACACCTTTTGCAACAGAACTTCTATATTTACACATACAGCATGATCCTTGATCTTCTTGTCTGTGTTCTCTTATTTATAGTTCTGATACAGTTTATTCGATTCGTGCAGTTCTTTTTGACACTAAGCGGATGAAATTTTCTATCCTTAACTATGAATTTAAAGACACAACTAAGCCCCAAACACTGAATGGAATAGTTTGGGCTTTCATTTGATATTTGTACCAAAAAATATCTTAAATACTTTTAAGAAAAAACACCAAATACAATTAAATAGAAACTTATCAGCGCAGCAGACAAAAACTTTCATCAACTTAAGTTTTTTTTAGTGTATCATCTGAGCACATTTATTTTCAGTTTGTTTTGGAATACAATTGTTTGGTATTCTGGTTTTTTTTGTTTCAAATTTTTGCACGTTTGACTGCCACTGAGCCGACGCATGCAAAGTGGCTCAGATATTTTATGTCAACTGCAACTGGCCAAACAGCGATGCTGCACTCGCTGTGATAAACTTTAATATCTTAATTCCAATTACGTGTTGGATTTTTTTTCATAATTTTTTTCTTGTTGTTGTCATTATGTCAACCCACATTGTTGTGCTATTGTTGGTGTTGTATTTAACACACACGTACGCATCTACTGAACGCAGTCAGGACGAGCGTTTCAGCCATTTTAACCCATGTCAACCCATGTTATGATTTGTAATATTTTAGTTATTCTTTTAGCATTAAAAAAATTTTAAGCACTATCAGGTTTAGTCAGTTTTACTGCCGTAACACGAAAATTGTCGAAATAATTTTTTAATATTGGTTTTGTCTTAAAATTTATGATCAAACAACTCGAAGCACATTGGTCAGAAATGAGTTAATCACAACATTTCCTTTTTTGCACATTCCAGCATTTTTACATATGTATGAGTATGTGTGTAACTCTGTCAATATTTTCGTTATATTAAAGACGAAAAACAACAACAGTTACAAACCACCGCAACCAACATAACAACGGTGGCAGCAGTGATTAACAACAACGGGCGCGAAAATTATATATGCTAAAGAATAAGTAAAACGAATTGTAATTTTTTATATGCAATTTTGTACAGTTATGCCTAATGACAGCATTGACAGTTTCGAGCAAAAATTCAAAATTCAAAAACTAAGAAGAAATATATTCAAATTGGCACAATCGGCGGTATAATCATCTCATCTCAAGTCGTCTCATCTCGTCTCATCTCATCGCATCTCATCTCATCTCATCTCATCTCATCTCATCTCATCTCATCTCATCTCATCGCATCTCATCTAATAAGTTTGCAGACCAGGCTTTCAACGTTGTGTTTAAACTAGGGTTGCCAACCGCTCCGGTTTTCCGTGACATGTTCTAATTTTGAGAACTTTGTTTCAATCTCCCAATTCACTCCGGTTGCTCTACCATGGAACGTCATTTCACTTTTGTAAAATAAATAAATTTTTTGGATGAGCAGAAATGTTTCGTCAATAATTAGAAAATCATGCAAATTTTATAATCTTCTTTTAAGATGGAATGAAAATAATGATTCTGCTCTCAAGGTGTCGATATGAAAAGAGTTTCATATTCCCTACATATGCAATATCCATGGAACCATAAAATATTTGTGCTGCTTAAAATTTAAGTACTACAAGAAAAAATGAGAACACATATGTACATACTTAAATACATATAAATAATTATCCAGCAAATCGGCAGCATGTGGAATAAATAAATTGCGCCCAAGGCAAATTGGCAAAGTGTTTGTTTTTGACGGCTAATTTTTGGTTCTAAAATTTGCAGTGAATATTGCAGTTCTGAAGGCAGGTGCGTCTACTTGATTGTATCGGGCGACAAAAATTGCATAATTAATACTACTACTAATATACATAATTGGATTACAATTTTTTATTTGGTCTTCTATCAGGCATCGCTCAATTCGTATGCTTGATAAATTTTGGTTAGATTAGATAAGCACGAGACATGGTGAGCCCATTAGAATTTGGGACCAATAGGTTCGAACCCCTTCCAAATATTTGTATTTTGCAAACATTTTGGTTGTTAATTTTTTCTTTCATTATGAATCATTTAGAATCAGAATCAAACCATCATGATTGAAAAAATAATTAATAATGTTTTTTAAGAAATAGGTATATGAAAGCGTTGCAATGTACTGAATTGGATTGGTTTATGGGACAATTTTGTATGATAATTTCTATACCTGTAACAATAGTGTTGTAAGTAGCTCAAAGCTCAATCGTTAGAAAGACAGTAACTCACAGAGAGAGAGAAAATTAATTGAATATTTTTGCATATGCTAAACTGTGGTTTTAACCATCAAACACCTGATTCGTTTCGATTTCGTTCTCTTAGTGTCTGTCAAGGACATACGAACTTATTCTCGCTTGTCCGCTTTTTATGGTCAGCACAGAGATAATTTCGTTCGTTATTTTTAAAAATTGTTCACACTATGTTATTTAAAGAATTTGCTTGACTGTTGTTTCATTTTCTTACGTTGTAGCGCCTTCGACATGTCGCTACCATGGCACTTCATATTTGTTTACTTTGATGTTGGCTCTTCGGTGTTGTTACTGCTGCCTGTCCGTTCACTTTCGGCCGAAATGCAATTTATGAAGTTCGTTAAAAATTGCAAATTAATTATTTTGCTTTTGTCGTTATCAAGTGCAGCCAGTTGCCAGCAACAACAGCACCTCACAGCAGTAGCAACAACAACAACAATAATTACAAACAACCACATACGTCGTTGGCGGCGACATGCAAATGAAAATTAAGAGTGTGAAAAATACAAAAACAAAAGCAACAATAATAAATATAATGGAATAAATTATAATTACAATTAAAACTGACAGCTGCTACAACAACAACAACACACGTACAGTCGCACGCCGGGCGTAAAGAAATACAGAGTTTTTCATTTAGTGCGGATGCATTTGAAAAAAAATGAAGAAAATTATAATTTGTGTGAAAATATGGCAAACATTTTTACTGTCGATCAATATAAATTCGATTCAATTAGGTTGTTTTTAATTGCATTGTTCAAATGGGCTTCGCGGCTTCGTTTATATGAATCGATAGTACCATGCTACATGATTTATTTATCTATTTTTTCATGGTTTGAAAGGCTCCACAAAGCTGTTGCATCAAAAATTTGTTTCATTGTTGAAGATGATTTATTTGGTCAAAATTTTTAACCCCTTTTCAAACTCTCCGAACAACTGATTAGCGAACGAATGTGCCAATTGAATCTTGGTCCAAGTCGCTTTTGAGAAGTCAGCGAAAGCAGTTCAACGATTTGGGTCTTTGTGCGCAACTTCAATTGAAGCTCTTTTCTTGATAGTCCTGACTGAAGCTTAAACATATCCTGCGCAATGGGCAAAAAGCTACTGATTGCTATCGTTCGCACACATATTCGCCAACTTGGCCCAGCCAAACCATAGAGGCCAAGCACGAAGACAAGTCATAAGCTGAAATGGCAGTGTTGCATTTGGTGAAAATTGAATATTTTCGTAATCACTCTGCCTGCGTGTTGGCTGTCAGTTGACAAGGAGCAAGTTTTCGCCAGTCCAAAATATTTGAGGATGTATGGATGAAGCATTGCGTTGGCAATGTTGGGCGAATACTGCAGCGGTCGCTGTTAATCCGCATTGCATTTATGAATGTCTTGGCGAGAATGGGGCGAAAAAATGGCTGCTACTTTTGCACTAAATCACAATTAATGCCAAGTACTGCAAATGACATTATTAGCTTAAAAGGAGCCAAGGGAACATTAAAAGCATCTGCCACCGCAAAACACACACACACATAGTGGCTTACACACACACACACACAGAAGCTACATTGCAATAGTAGTGTTATGCCGTTTTGCAGCGAAAATATGGCACCACAAAGCACAGAGAGAAAAAGAAAACACACTAAAAGTAAAAGAAAAACCACAGAATAGCCGAGAATAAAATAAAAATCAAATGCCGAGAAAACCACATTACATGCGTTGCGTACAAAATTTCAAGGATAAACTTTTCGCATGAACAGCATAACTAAAAGTGCGCGGTGACAAGGCAACCCAGCGGCGCACAGTGGATCACATGGTGGCTAATTGGAAAAAAACATTTGACAACAAATACCTTGTTACATGTTTAGGTCTTTCTTTCTAGGACTTTTGCCTTCTTGCAGTCTTGCTTCTTCTTTAGTCTCGAGTACAAAAGACTAGTCAACCTGAGTGTTTGAAAAACTAGCCCCAGTATTTGTTCCAGCTCCTACTTAGATTATCTTCTTTAGCTCGAGGCTCGAGTGACATATAAAAGCTTCCAGCATGAAACAGATAATAAAGATTAAAGGAACTAAACGCTGTATTTCCGTTTGTATTTCCTGAACTCTACGAATCTTTGGATATAGTCGAACAGAAACAATTCAGCAAGTATTCTTCACAGATGTCACTTATTTTTCAATTAATTTTATAGTAAATTGTCCACTGTTCGACTGGCAGTGGCAGCGAACGTTCACCATGACGGCGCCGTTCGAACACAGCGCTAAAAAATTAAGTGCGAATGTTATGATAGTTTTGCAAAAGAGTTTTCACGCAAAGTTAGTCCGGATAATGATATTTCACAGGATTTTTTGTTGTCGTTGCGGCTGTCAAATGGATTTCTATTAAAACACAAGTAAGATTATTTCAGTCGGTCCAAAACGACTTGTACGCAAATTGCACTGGACACTAGAAATGGATGAACAGATATGCATTGGGAACACAATCCCATGAATGAATGTACAAATAAATAATGAAATATTAAATGAACAAATAATAATAAAATATTGAATGAAATCTTCACAACAGTTTTGAAAAGAATTTGCCAAAGAATTTGGCCATGTTGAACCATAAATCAATTCGTTTATAAGTCTACAAATATTCAACAAAAACAAACTTATGTGAGTTGGCATGCAGCATGTAGAGTCATTCGGTTTCCAATGGTTTTTAATGGAATTATTTTTTATCAATAAATGAAAAATTTTCAAATACACAATGGAACTTTAAATAAAAAGTGGCAATCGCTACTTGTAAAGTTTGTGGAGAAATCTTTGGATTATGAGAAGATTTCCTGCGCGTTAAGCTTTTCATTACATTATGGTTATTGGCTCGGAAAAAGCGATTTAGAAAAAAGCAGATCATCAGAAATTTATATCTAAGAATTTAAGATTTGGTGGTACGGAACTTCTCTGATCTGGACAAATATAACTTAAAAAGGATCTCACGCAAAGAGTTTGCTTATAACGAACAACAAGGACTCCAGCTGGCATTTTGCTTAGTCGTTGGGGTCTTAAAGCTCTAAATGGCTGCCAAGCTCTGTGTGCATGCCAGAATTGCAGTCAAAGTTGTGACAATGAAATCGAAATTGAATCTGTGCATTACTTTTTCTAAAAATGTGTTGCAATTTCAAAGAAAATACCATCAGGATAGAATGTTCGAGCTGGTCGGTTCGTGGTGGTCAGAGCATCAATTAGATAAGTTGTCAGATTAACTTGGAGCCCAGATTGGTTTCTATCTACTCCGGGTACATACTGTCGACACTAAGAGCTGCCGAATTAACTTATCGATGAACTAAACCTTATCTCTTACTTACTTTCCTAGCTGGCCATAACAACCCGTTATCGGGTTACCGCCTGCCGAAAAACTTCTCTCCAGGCGCCTCTGCTTTGCGCGCGCCTTCTCCAGTTGGTCACACCAAGAGATGACAGGGGCTCTTCAACTTGGTCCTTCCACCGGAGACAAGGCCTCCCTCTTCGCCGTCGACCTCCAACCATCGCACCGATCACCTTTTTCGCCGGAGCTTCGTCGTCCATACGGCAGACATCACCTAGCCAGCGTAGCCGCTGGATGTTAATTCGCTGCGCTATGTCCTTATACACCTCATACAGCTCGTTATTGGTTCGTATACGATAGTCGTCACCAACACGAACAGGGCCGAAGATTTTGCGAAGTACCTTCTTCTCGAACACTACAAGGGCCACTATGTCGTTTCGTGTCATTGTTCATGCTTCAGCGCCATAGAGGAGCACGGGCAAGATGAGCGTCCTATAGAGTGCAAGTTATGTCGGTCGAGCGTCTCTACTTCTCAATTGCCTACCGAGACCGTAGTAGCACCTGTCGGCAAGAGTAACCCTCTGCTTTATCTCCAGGCTGACATCATTACTGCTGTTGATGGCGGTGCCAAGGTAGACGAATTCCTTGACAACTTCAAAGGTATACCTGTCGGCCTCGACGTGAGACCCAGCCGCTGCGAGTCCCTGCGTGTAGACAGCATATACTTCGTCTTGCCCTCATTTACCACCAGACCCATTGATTTTTTACTTTCAGATCAAAATCGATTCGAAATTGAATTGAGCGCTAAGCAAAATGGTGACCACATTGCGGGGCATTGACCTTAGCATGGACTGCATGATGCGTGTATTTGAAAATCTGAACGATGGCACAGAAACCATGTTTAGAGAAGCGTTCGGCTACCAACGAACATCGCTCAAACGCCTAAGTGCCGAAGTCAAAGCAATGTGTAGTGGTATTTTGCAAGAATATAAAGTGATTTACGACGAGTACCTTCAACACAAGTCGTTGTCCGAGGGATATCAGGCCCTGCAAAATGCCGCAGAGAATGGCTATGTGAACGAGCATGTGATACGTTTTTACGAACTGCATCCGAACGAAAAGTTTGTGTTGGACCATTTTCGGCAGAAACCGGCAACAGAATTGGAAATCATTAAATTTATGAATAGACCCTTTCAAACGTTGGATTGCTTGAAGCACTTTCAAGCCATGACCGTTGTTACACTCTCCGGTTGCAAGTTGACTGACGATGACATCAAGGCGCTGTCGTTGTTAGGAAACATGAAATTCCTAAACATATCGGCAAATTTCGATCTTACAGGTGCGTACCAGACGGTCTGGGGTGTGACAAATAGCGACCAGCTTCGGCTTGTTCTCTGGTGGCAATTCTTAACGGCAAGAATGTGCCATGCTGTGGGACAAAGATTTATCAGTGTCTAGGAGGGTTGTCCAACTCTCTCATAGAAGTTTCCAATGGTGACCTATTTGCTTTCAGGCAAATACATCTCCGAATGTCGCAAGGTTGTGGCTCTGGACATCGGTGTCTGCTTGGAGGTCACTTCGTTTCGGCTGAGCGAAATCGCCGAAGCACTTCGTCTCGAGCAATTAAACATAATCGGTTGCGAAACGCTGGTCGAAGAAATCAACTCGCACAACATCAACGAAATATTCCTGAACCTCAACAATCTGTACAAGTTGTGCGTGGACGCACGCATTGACCAATGCATTTTTCCTTTCATTGGCGGTTTAATGCCCAAACTGAAGATAATGAATTTTAATTCCAACAAAATCGACGTAAGAGCACTGCTCCGTGCTCTGACAAAGAACCGAAACATCGAAGCGTTGCGCATCAAAGGTGTGCGAAGCACAAACAGTGTCAACCGTCTGGATTGGACCTTAATAAGTAAAATACCGCGTTTAAAAAAACTATATATACATAATGGTTACTTGGAACCGTTGCGGAATGTGGTCTTGAATCCTATGCCACATTTGGAGGAAATCTATTTGGAGTCGTGCGATAATATCTCTCACACCAGCCTGGTTACTCTATACAATGCTTGTCGCAATCTGAATACTTTCTATGTGACTGGCTTCAATAATTTGAATATGATTTTTCGTATCATAAAAGCCAGACGCCAACAGACCGTAACGAGCGACATTCCGCTGTCTTTGCTCATCGACGCAGAATATGCCTATAAAATAATCATTAATGTGAGTAACAATTTGCGGTATTCACATTATGTGTTTTTCACCATTTAGAACAATGCAGGATAGAAGATACAAAACAGCTGTCGCCGCTGGACTTGTGAAGGTAGAGCTGGTTGAGATAGTAGTTCCCGATTGGATGCTCATTTCTGTAGACGAAGACGAAGACGAAGTTGAATGAGATGATTTCATATTTCAATGGATGCTGAGAATTTTGGCTACTTATGAGTTTCAAGTTTCAAGTTTATTTGTCAAATATAAAACTATATGTTAAAGTTGTTCTCATCAAGATTGGATTTTAAGAAAACTTTATGTCATATTTGCACTTAGTTCATTACGAGTAGTCTGTAAGTTCTATGCCATAAACTGAATAAAAAATTAAATAAAAATGAAAACTATGCGCTGAAAGCAGGGGCGGATTGAGAAAAAATATTTGGGGGTGGGGGGGTCAAAAAGTCATTCTTTAGCATTCATATGTAAAATGCCAAAAATGCCTTTTAATTTGTATGTTGTTTTAAATTCGACCCTAATATTTCGGGGGGTTTCAACCTCTCCCCCCTGAATCCGCCACTGGCTGAACGTGTTTAAACTTTTGCATATTGATTCGTTGAGAATTTACTGAAGCACTTGTCTGCATATTTCCACGACTGGTAGAGCGACTCATTTTCAAGTTTTTCATTTGATGTCATTGCATACAGGGTGCCTTGCCAAAGCCCAATTGCCGATTGTCCGAAACGCCTGACTGCTTGGAAATTGTTTGCCCATTGGGTTGGCTGTATAGGCCGTGTTGCTGCTACATCAAAAATAAAATAGTTGTTCAACACATTTATGCCATTTGCTGGCCGCTGCAAATGATGCAACTTTACATTGCGTAAATGGCGGGTTTTGGAAGCATAAATGCCGCAAGCGCACCAAATATGTGCAAAAGAAATTTATTTAAAAAAGCTTTTAAGAATTATGGATGATTTTGCCTGCGGTGCAGTCGATTTGAAACATATTTATTGGTGGGTAATTGTTGTTGGTTGTAGTTTTTTAATTTTTAATTTTTTGTTTTTTTTTAATTTTTTTCTTTTTATATTTTTCAAATTTTTTCGCTTGCAGTATGCAAGTCCACTTACATAGATAAGTCAGTCGCAAGGAAATCCTGCCTTGGTTACTGCAAGTATGCTTTGGCAACCCTAAAGAAATAACTAAGCAGCGCATTGTGCAAGTCACACATTAATAAAATCTACGCGTACAACATTTTCGCGTTGCATAGCGAAGCATGGAAATGTGCAACGTTCCATGGTGATCGCAGTGCGCTTGCGGGTTGCCGTCTATACGACATGTGTGTGTGTGTGTGTGTGTGTGTGTGTGTGTGTGTGTGAGTGAGTGTGCACTCCCTGTGGGAAATCGGACTGGTCCAAGTCTAGTTTTTCAACTGGTCGCTTGACAGTCATATATGACCTCAGAATCGACTCGTTTTCTTGTAGCAAACTCACCCTTTTAACATGGCGGTGTCCTAGGCGAGGGTCATTTGTCCCCGTCTGCATCCATTTGCAACTAGTCCAAGGTTAGTCCGAAGTAAACCAGTTTTCAAACCAGTTGCAAAGCGACTAGTTTGCAAACTAGTTTATTCTGGATTAGTTTTCTAACCACTCGATTTTTATGGGGAAAATAAAACAATGCATTTTTTAAATAATTATTTTATTTTAAAAATATTTAAAAATAAAAACAAAAAATCATCGCGAATAAAAAAATTGTTGGTGCATTTAAAGATGAACTGGAACTGTTTGGGGCCTGATGCAATACAACATCCTGACTTCGCCTGCAATAAATAAATAAATAAATGAATTAATAAATAATTACATAAATAAATAAATAAATATGTTAATAAACACCTTTCAGCTGCCGCTGCAATTCGTTGCTTTACGTAACCACGCAAAATTCTAACTGAAATCATTCAAGACAAAACGTGCAAATCGAGCAAACTTCGTGTCATAGAAACAGACAGTTCGAAAAATGCAAACATTTCTACGTTGTTGTTGTAGCAGAACAATCGCAAGATCAGCCTTAACAGTATTTTTTTGCTTCTCTCACCTCTGTTTCGTTTTTCTCATTTTTATGTGCTCTTCTCGCCTATGAACGCGCACACAGAACGTGAACGATTAGACGCGAACTGACTGACTTCTGCATCCGCTGACAGTCACTTGGACAACTAGTTGTCCAATTAACTACAAAAAACCAGTTGAAAGACCAATGAATTTTGGGAACTAGTTGTCTCAGGTCCGACAGGGCTGTAAGTGCGCATATTAACCGCACTCACACTGACGCGGTTATGATGTAGTGGCATACTTTAAGGCGCTTAAACTTAACAGCTGCAACGCCAACTGGCGGCATCATAAATAATGCGGCCTGCTAGTGCTGCATGCACAAGTTGCAGTCAGTTGCCGTCATTGTTGTTTTTTGTTTTTGCTGTTATTGTGCTTTTTCGTTGGCGCAGTGGCACAGCCTCTGCCAGCCACTCGGACAGATAAATCCGTGCTGAACTTTATAAAACTCGACAGAAGTCGACAACATAATCCAATAGCAACACACATATTTCTAGCAGAGCACACGACCAGACACGAGCAGACAGACAGAAACGAACGACTGGTTGTTGTTGTTAGAAATGGCACTTGTGAGTCTAACGTAGAAGCTCGACCGTTGTTGTAATTTTGACTGTGTTAATCTCTACAGCCAATAAGACAATATAACAGCTTATAATATTTTGTGCCAAAAAACTCAACTTCGTCTATTTAGTTTCAGTGAAATATGTTATGTATGATTTACGAACTATAGGCACGTGACTTTTGACTTTTTTAATTTTGAATACCTAGTATGCACGTTTGGAATTCTCTCCTCTTCCAAATTGGTGAATTTCACGCAAAAGAGAATTACATATCTTAACCCTTTCGTTACAGTTTTTTTACTGGGGAGAGTTAACATTTAAAATTCATTGAGTTAATCTTTTGTCCGGTTACAGCAACAACATCCCATAAAAATTTTTTTAATTTTTGTTACCGAACTCTGTTTTTTAGAGTGTTGTCACATGACAGCAACCATATCGTTCTGGCTGTAATAATTACTTAAACATAAAAATTAATAAATTAAAGATAGATAAATAATTAAAAATTGAATAGTTCTTCATTTGCTTGAGCCAAAATATTTAAAAAATGTATCTGAATGAAGTAAAAAGTCAAATTAAAAATTTCTCCAATTTTTTTCTGCTTCTTCTTTCTTTACTATGTACAGGTGTAACATTCAAAAAACGTGTATACCTACTTATCTTTTTTAAACTTAAATATTCATTTTTTTATTTTTGCAGTGTTCCTAAAGCTTCAAACCATTGTAAGGACCAATTTACAATTTATTCTTGAAATCATAGAGGGTTTAGACGTCCACAAAGTACCACGTTACCATATGGCAACAAAGTAACGAAAGGGTTAAGTAGGCACCTCATACGGTTGGTGGAAGTCTTAACGTTCTACAGGTTTGCTGGACTAAGCAAACGTCACCAACGTGAAACATTCCAGAAGATCAGAGCTTGGTGGCCAAAGCATTAGTCAATAGAATTACTCACTCGAGGCTCAGCTACACCGGAAATATGCTGAGGACACTTAGAGCGGTCGCGTGCACTCATCGATGAGCTAAACCTTATTTCACAACCTCAGAATAAACCTAACCCAATCTAAGCGAGCAGATGTGATTTATACTTTCAGATTAAAAGCGATTTGAATTGATCGAGTTGAGCGCCGAGCAAAATGGTGACCACATTGCAGGGCGTTGACCTTAATTTTGACTGCATGATGGGCGTATTTGCAAATCTGGATGCCGCAAGCGAATTTTGTTTTAGAGATGCATTATACAGTTTTCCGAACAGTGGTCTTTTGCAAGAATTTAAGGCAATTTACGAGGAGTACTGCGAACACAGATTTACGTCGACAAGTTATCTGAAATTGAAAAACGTCGCAGAGACCGGCATTGTAGACCAGTATGTGATATGTCTTTATGAGCTATATCCGAACAAAACTTTCGTTTTGGAACACTTTCAACACAAACCGCCAAAGAAATTGGAGATTTTACTACCAATCAGTTATATTCATTTAATGGATAAGGTGAATGTCTTTCTTCCATTCACTTGCGCATTCAGTGGACCAATCCGTCAAATTAATTTAATGGATGTGGTGAAAGACTTTCATGCATTGACTCACGTTACAATCACTAGCGGCATTTTGCTGGATGACGACATCAAACCGTTGCCTTTGTTAGACAATCTTAAATTCTTGGATTTATCGCAAAATATCTTACTTTCAGGTGCGTTTGGAAAATACTTGAAATTCCCTTGTTAAAAGGGCTTCTATGTCGAAGGCGGAAAACATACTTTTGGATACGGCATGCGTTGACCTATTTTTTTTTCAGGCAAATACATCTCCGAATGTCGTAAAGTTGTGGCTCTATACATCGAATCGTGCCAAGGAATCGATTCGTTTCATATGAGCCAAATCGCTGAAGCACTTCGTCTCGAGCGATTAAGCATAATGGGCTGTACACTACTTACGAAGGAAAGAAACTCGCACAGAATGAACGAAATTTTCCTGAACCTGGACTGTCTGTATGAGCTGAATGTGGACGCCAGGATTGATAAATGTATTTTTCCTTTTATCGGCGGTTTAATGCCCAAGTTGAAGAAATTGCGCATCAATACCTACCAAATCAATCTGAACGAGCTGCTCAGCGCTTTGGCGAACAACCGAAATATCGAAAAAATTTGTATTGCTGGTACAGAAAAGGACGAGTCAAGTAGTATGGATTGGAGTACAATAAGTAAAATACCGCGTTTCAGAAAACTGTACATCGTTCCTGGCCGTTCAAAGCCGTTTCGGAATGAGGTCTTGAATCCTATGCCACATTTGGAGGAATTCTATTTGGAGGCGTGCGATAATTTCTCTCACACCAGCCTGGTTACTCTATACAATGCTTGTCCCAATCTGAATACTTGGTGTGTAACAGACTTTAGACATGTGAATACGATCTTTCATATTATTAAAGCTAGACGCCAAGAAACCAGGGCCAGAGATATCCCACTGACTTTTTTCATCAACAACGAAATTGATTTTGAAGCTATCATAAATGTGAGTATTTTTCGTTGTTCACAATATTCATGGTTTTCATTGTTTTTAATCGATGCAGGATAAAAGGTATACGTCAGCGGCTGCAGCTGGACTTGTCGATGCTAGACTGACTAGGGATTTTCCGACTCCTGATTGGACAATAATTTCTCCGAACGTAATTGAATGAGACAACGATTTGCAAGGGTAAACATTTTTGGCTATTTAGAAGGAAAACTTTCACATTACATACTTGGTTAGTTAGTGAGGGAAAATGTGCGTAAAAATTGAGGCTTTTATATGTCCTAACCACACTTGGATTTTACGTTTGTTATGACTAGTCTGTAAGGTCAAGGTTCTAGCTTGAATAAAGAAAATAAAACTGAATATTTTAAGCTTAAAATTGTGCCTACTGTATTACTCGTATAAATATGTAAGTAATTTAACTATCGAACATTGTAAACATGGTATCTTTTTGTATCTTAATTAGAAGCACACAGTGGTTTGAATATTGAGAGCAAAGTGGTGCTTTTCTTTTCTTACTTTTTGTCAAAGGCAGGCACCATAAACTCTCAAATGATTAAACAAAATTTTAATTTTGAATATTCTCTGCACGCGTTCAATAATAATTTCACAAACAAAAACGAAATGAAACTGTTAATTTACTTAAATTAATATTCGTGTCCAATATTGACGCTAACCGCAACGAAAATCCGAATAGGCTTTAAACGTTAATTAGAGCAATTGAACCGCAAAGGACGTCCACGCGCACCGGCCGCCACCCGCACGCCGCATTGCCTGCGCGGAATACGAAATTGTCGTCACGTAAGGATAAAGCAAACGCCTGCAATTTTATGTCGATTTCCTTTTATTGTCGTTGGCGTCTTTGCTGTTCGTCGTTGTTGGTTTTGCTGGCTTGGCTTCTTTTTATATACTATATTTTCGGCACAGCACCGGATGAGCCGCGACACTGTCGGGCAACAGTCGCCTGAGATGGCGAGATGGTGTGCGGAGCCGAAACTGAACGGAGTGAACCTGTACGAAAGGCGAATAAACAAACTTGAAATGGGAGAGCAACTTGCAACATTATCGCTTAAAATCGATTTCGATTTTTACGACATTATGCGGCAATTTCCATTTCGCCAGCATTTGTGTACTTGCGTTGTTTGTGTACACGAATGTCTGTATGTGTGTGTGTGTGTGTGTGTGTGTGTGTGTGCGTGTATTCAAAATACAAAGGATAAAGTTTTCTTCGATTGAACATTGACTGGGGATGCCGATGCCGATGCCAATGTCACAAAATGCAATGTGACGCGACCATCTTCTGCCATTTCTCTGTTCGTTTTCTCTTCTTTGTTTGTAAATTTTTTTTTTTAAATTTAGTGTTTTTAGACTTAGAAGCTGTATAAACATGTGAGAGGTGAATATTTTGCAAATTTATTCGGTAGGAATTTCTAAGATTTTATTTAAAATAATTTTAAAATAAATGATAGATTCTCAAAATATGTTGAAACGATACTATTCTTTGCTGCTTTTTATGTATTGGTCAGGCATCCTGAATGCTTTGCGCCGGTCTGTTAGTCTCGTCTCTTAGTATTTTGAACTTTCATTTAGTACATTCGTTCATTTTTCAGTCTATCGACCGGTGTTTCAGCTTGTCATTGGTTTTCCAGTCGTTTTGTTGGTCTCAAAGTCCATTTAAAGGAATTTGACCATGATTGCTGAGTGAATCTTTCAATTCGGCAGTTAGTCTCTTACTTGGCTCATGGATCTTCCACTTTGTCTATGCTCTCTCAGTTCGTTTGATGTTATTTCCATCTATCAGTATTTAGATTTGTCTATCAATATCCGTGACTAGTTGTGCTTGCCCAGTGTCCCAATCGATATCTTGGCAACTTTTTGGTTTCTTTAAATATTCAAAACGATTTCTAAAATCGTGCGAAAATCTCGCAGAATGTTTATTGATTGGTCACTTCGCTCAGCGATCTTTGTTCAAGTCAAATTGTTCATCACGCGGTGTTTCGGTCAATGGCTCCCTTAACCCTTTCGCTATTCTGTTGCTCTATGTCAACATGCTACTTTGTGGACGTCTGAACCCTTTAAGATTTCATGAATAATTTATTTTAAGGGTTATTAGAACAGTTTAAAGTTTTAGGAATAATACAAAATTAATAAACTGCATTGGAGGACTGGAGGACTGAACTGGACTGGACTGGAGAAAAGTATACAAATTTTTTGGAGCAAAAAAAAAAAAAGGAAAATTTTTAAATTTGCTGTTTTACTTCAATTCAGATACATTTTGTAAATAATTTTAGCCGCAGTAAATGAGGAAACATTTATTTTTCAATTACGCTTAAACAATTTTATGTTTAGGTAAATATTACAGCCACAACGATATGGTTGCTGTCATATGACTACACTCTTAAAAAAGAGATCGGTAACAAAAATTAACCCTAATCCGTCGTTCGGGTGATTTTTCACCCATTTTCCACTTTGGGATGCTATAACTTTCCTATATATTTATCAAAATGATTAAAGTTTCTTGTATTTGTAGCAAACCAATATAAGTTTTAGAAATTATCTACAACATTTTGATTATTTCATTATAACGGTGATTACAAAAAAAGTTACGTGGGCGACGTTCGGGTGAAATTTCACCCATATACAAATTGTATGGAAATTTATCGCAACACATATAGAAAATGCCATAAAATTACGTCACTGGATTGCAAGTTTTGAACTGCTTTTATAGGAAAAACCTTTTTATGGATCAATGGGCTCCTGAACTCAACGGAAAAGTAAGAGCCAATTATATTATTTCAACTAAAGTTGGTATAACTCGCTATGCTTGAAATCGTGCGTCAGCAATAAAAGATGCCAATAAAGAGCAATGTTAAAGATAATAACTGACAAAACTAATGTTGAAGGTTTGCGAGTTTTTCGCAGTGCATGGATCAACGTCGGTGATATTCAGGCATATTTTGGTATTTTATTTTGAGTGGTGTTTATAAGTCGAATGGATAATCTCTTGATAATCTGAAAAGTTACACAACAGGCAGACGAATTTTACGTTCTGTCGGTGACAAAACCACTCGCCAAGAACGTAACGATTGTAATGAAGAATGAAGCTCGTTAACACCCATAAGAGATATATGAGAAAAGTGGGTTTAGCGACAACTGCTATGTACTTCCTATGAAAAGGACACACTAAGTAAACAATTGCTGGCTTTTCCCGGAAGATGCCCCTTTGAGCACTTTTCATCATAACCAGGGAATGTGGGTGAAAAAAATTATCAGAAATGATATCGTTTTACAATAAGTCAAAAGCAGTAGTTGACACTTTAGACCAATTGATTGTTCACTATACCGTCAAGCGAAAAACTAATCGCTGTCGATCCCAGCTGGAATCACAACAAAAAGTACAAGCGGCGAATTTTTCTTGAAGACTTAGATCTTAGTTTAGTAAAGCTAAAGATTTTGCGTAGAGCAACGTTACCGAAAGGAAAATCTTCATGCTGACTTCTTATCTCAATACAGCCAATTTCCCAAACCTTGTCAGAAAATCAGAGCGTAAAAAAGTAAAAAACTATTGAAACACGGTGCCAATTCGGTATCAAAAACGACCGAAAGACATAATCTGCTTGCAATTCTTTAAAAAAGTATACATGTGGTGAACACAAAGTTTTAGTTAACTACTGCAATTCCTTCCCCCCTTTCCCCATCCGCTTGAAATGTGTGCTGTAACATATGTTGGAAAAAACAGTGTTACATACACATTTAAGAACGGGTGAAATTTTTGGTATAATAGGCCTCCGAGTGTGTCTCTTACAGATGCAGCCACCTAACCTAACCAAAGACAATTAAACAATAAGATGTCTTACGTCCATACAACCGAATGGCATATGGCGAGCTCGAATTTGCAAAATTTTCATTATCGAGAGCAAGCAAGCGTCGGTACAGTGAGAGCGTAAAAATATTAACGCTCTTTGTTTTGCTCACAGAAAGCACAACGGCTTTGATCACTGCCAAGCAAAAGAAAAATTATGTGCGCTCACTTCACATGCGTTGAAGTCAGTGGCGCAGGCAGAATTTATTTTTGGAGGGATATTCCACTACTATTTTTTGTATTTGAGGGGGTTTGAATCCTTAAATGTTCCTGTCCCGTGTGCGCTACTGATTAAAACAATCAACCACCAAAAAAATCAACACAAGAGCACATAGAGATCACACGCATATTCACATCTCTGCCGACTGCAAGCAGAGAGAGTTGCTTGCGTGGCTTCATTGTTGCTCTCCGGATGTGGCGCTGCTGTAAAAACCACTCTCACGTGGCTTTATTGAAAAAGCCACGGCAAATTTTTGAAGCGCCACTGATTTGTATGAACGTAAGACATCTTATAGTTTAATTGTCTTTGACCTAACCTAACCTAGTTGCCCTAATTGGAAATAAATATAGAAAAATTGGTTAACTTATTTATCTGTAAGATAACAAAGATAATAAAGATTAAAGATAACAAATGATTTTTTATTATAATTGGTCAAAAAATTCATTAAAACAATACAAAGTACCATATGGGTGAAATTTCACCCGAACATCTTATGTGTGAGTTTTTTTGAACGTCGGATGAGGGTTAAAAAAATTATAATAGTATGAGATGTTTTGATATAACCACAAACAAGATTTCATCGATAAATTTAAATTTTTAACTTTCCCCAGTAAAAATCTGTAGCGAAAGGGTTAATAGAAGAATAAAAGAGCCACTTGGTGGTTTCACTGAATTTCCAGTAATATCTAAATTCGTGCCTAAATCTCTCAGATGGTTTTTTGATCCCCTCTTTTCGTGTATGGGTCTTTTAGTCCACTTGTTAGTCTTCTAATCTGGCGTACATCTGACGGTGCTTTAATTGGTCCATGGTTCCCTTAGTTATTCATCTATCGATCTTCGAGTTACCATTTCGTTTTGTTTGGGGCGTTTTCTCTGTTTTGTATTCTTTCTTAAATGTTTTTAATGAAAACAAACGCACGCACTTACACATCCTAAGACACCGATTGTCGTCTGCATCTGATACGAGAAGAAAATTTGTAGCGTAATTAAGCAAATTTTCGCATAAGTGCTCGTGTCAGTTTGTTGGTGTGTGGTTTGTTTGTTGTTTTGTTTGTTTGTTGTTGTTTACTCAGCTAAATACTTACTGAAGTATGTCACGTTCGTAACAATGAGTGCGACGTGTCTGGGCTTGTTTATTTTCTCGAATTGTAATTACGATAAAAACAACAACAACAATAGCAACAACAACACCACCCCCAGCAACCCAACAAAACCAGCAAAATATACGAGCAAACATTCCGAACTGACAGCTTGTCTCGGTGGCCACCGAAGGCATTCGTACAACAGCTTCCTTTGTGGTTTTACTTGGAAGAGGTTTCTTTATTTTCCTCGTCGCAAGGCTTTTGTTGGGTTTGAAGTTCTGTGCTCAAAAGTTTTTTACAATTTTTTCAGATTCGACAAAGTGTGGTGTGTTGTGTACACAAATGTCTGCCTATGACTCAGGGAAGTGTTTGATTAAGTTTGTTCACCAAAAATAGATTTTAGTTTCCTGAAAATACAAAAAACTATAACATTTTCTGGATTTCAGATCTTCCAGGTGCGAGATCTTTTATTGAGTCTTAAGTTTGATATAGATTTAAGAATCTAAAAAATAAGAATCCTTAGGCTTTTTTTCAAGACTGTGGCCAGTGTTGGTAAAGATTTAAAATTCAGTGGGTGTTTCATCGCAATAAGATTTGCTTAGGCTTTTTCTTCAAGACTTTGACAAGGTAGATCTTTTCTCTTGTGTCCAAATTTTTTGAAGATCTGAATTTCAGTGGAAATTTCGTAGCAATAAGAGTTCTTAGGGCTCAGTTATTAGGCGATTGGATCTTGTGAACAAATTTCATAAGGACATAATTTCGATTTTGATCACAGAAGGTAATCCAGCCAGCAGGTTGTCGGGTTAAGCTTTAACCTATTGCAAAAAAAAAAATATTTAAACTCCTGACAAACAGGCAAGAACTATGGGGAAAATAATTTGCATTAAAAAGCCTTCGCATGAAATTCTAAATGCAAATGATTTCTTGAACTCATTCAGGTAAATATCTTTGCAACATACACTCACACACACGCACACATAGGCAGTTTATTTGCAATCATTATCTGCGGCATAAATTCATTATCCTTTCAGCGGTGTAAGTACACGTCGACAACCAGCTAAATGCCGTGTGAGTTCATATTATCTGCTGTGATAAAATTTCAAGTGGTGTAATTTTCATTCGCTCGCTCTCGCACTCACACATACTTGCATGCATACATATGGGCGCATATAGCTGTGCCGACGTGATGGGACGAGCTGCTTACAAGTGTGCAAGTGTGTTAATTATCTGCTTGCATGGCTTTTTAATGGCTACCCATCAATATAAACGCATTTACGCTCTTTATTACTTGTACTCATGCGGCAATTGTGTGCCGCTTGCTGAACATACATGTACATATGTATTTATAATAGAGAGCTGCATCGGATCACTTTTTACTGCACATGAGAAGTTTGGTGTCGGATACGTATACTTCACTTACTCGATCGCCGTCGAGTATGTATACTGCTCTTACTCGCTCACTTGCTCACGCGTAGAGAAGAGAAGAGAAGCACAGAATTTCGGATAACAACGAGAAGGAAGCCGCAAAAAAGCGGTAGCCGAAAAATCGGAACATGAAAAAATAGGAACATGTAAAAATAGGAACATAATAGCAAAACTTCCGCGAGTATGAGGTACCTTCCTACGGAAGCTCGAGAATTTTTGCAGCTTCAAGGTCAACGGCAGACCAG
The DNA here is from genome assembly GCA_964056695.1 of Melieria picta. Classification (NCBI taxonomy): domain Eukaryota; kingdom Metazoa; phylum Arthropoda; class Insecta; order Diptera; family Ulidiidae; genus Melieria; species Melieria picta. The sequence continues at coordinate 69,926,610 of OZ057399.1, forward strand.
ATATTGCTGCTGCTAATGGCGTTGTGGTTGGACTTAGAATGTTTTTGCTATGTTTATGCAGTAAATTGATTTAAAATCTTAAAATATAGTTGTATTATTTATTATAGTTATATTATTAATTTTTCAATACTTATTATAATTAAATATATTTTAATCTATATAAATCAAAATTAAAATATTTATTTATTAGTTATTTTATTTACTTATTCATTTATCATCCCGTAATCAAAATTCGAGCGATTACGCGTGGAAGCTGAAATCAATGAATGTTGTTAATGTGGGAAGGGAAAGGTTTTTATAAATTAATATTTACAATAACATATATTTGTTCATATTATTCGTTATAAATAAATAAATAAATATAAAATAAAAAAAATTATGCTTCGCGCAATGCGCACAATGCTTTGCAACATTCCTTTGAAGCACATTCAACTCAAACTTCACAAAGTATTTGCGGTACCTCATGCAGTTTCAAATCTTCCGACATACTCGACACCTTCCGCGAGTATTTGCGGTACCTCATGCAGTTTCAAACCTTCCGATATACTCGACACCTTCCGCGAGTATTTGCGTAACAACGAGAAGGAAGTCTGCTAGCGTCGAGTAGCAACGAGAAGCTGCTCGCTCAGCGTCGAGTAACAACGTGCAGTTACTCGACAATTTAGAGGTACCGAAAAATGAGTACCTTTTTTCGGCTTCTCTTCGGATACGTGTTCCGTTTTTGAAACTGCACGTGAAGGCATCGAGTATAAATGGATTTATGCAGCTCTCTAATATATATGAATAAGTGAATGCAGTTTACCGCATGGCAGTAATTATCGCCGCATTTAAATTATGATTTCCAGCTTGAATTACGTACGGAAAATATGTGAGTGAAGCGGCGGTTAGTCCTCGGAGATAGACTGAGTTTTGAGTCAGGACTCCGCATTACCCTAAGTTGAGATGGATGCAAATTGCGAGATTCTTGTGTTTCAGAGACAGCGATTAATTTCGAGGAATACTCAATGCTGAAAAAGAGCTTTCAATGGCTTGAAAAATCTCTGTAACAAGTAGTGAAAAGACATAGGACGATTGGGTTGCAGTGTTGAGTGGTTGAGTGGGAGTATAAAACATCGCTGAAGAAACCATTCATTGAACCCATATATGTCATAAATATTGTTGGTTTTTTTCTAGTGTCCGACCGAAACCACTTTTTTGGGCCGAAACCGAATATTCGGTCGGACACTTTTTTTCAGTTAAATTTAATAAAAAATACGGCCTTTCGATTCGATTCAAATAATCGACATTAATTTTAATAAAAAAAAATCGAAAAAATGTATTTAAAGTAATCTACAAAAAACATTTTAATAAAAATAAATTTTTGTTCTGCTTAACAATTTTATATAAATAAATCTTTCTTCTGCTTAACTGATAAACAAATCATTCTCAAAAATGGCATCGTTATTAAAAATAAAAAAAAAAATTTCACACTGAAAAAAATCCATATGGGCGTGAAACTAGGGACCAAACATAGTAATACTACGTACTCAGTTTTTTATTTCTACATCCTTTGTCCTTTTAAAATGACTTTAAAATTTTGAAGGGGATACAAAATATAAAAAAGGCTTATCCTCGTTAGAATATGGCGATATGTATATCAAATGAAAGAGGAAAGGCTCAAAAATATAATTAAAATTAATTTTTTTTCTCATTGTAAAAAAAGGATATGAAAAAGGTCCTTTGAAAATTTAATCGCAAAAAATCTCCTTCATCACGTGTAAAAATGTCATTATTCTCGCTTCATTGATTTTGCATCTTTTTAATAGGGGTACCGGTTATTTCGTGTGGTTTTTTTTGGGAAAATTGAAGCTTTATTGTGAAAAAATGGTTACAAATTTAATATTCAAAGTATTGACCATCACTAGCTATAACTTTTTCCCATTTTTCTGGCAATTCACGAATACCCTTTCTGAAAAATTCGGCCGGCTTTTCCGCTATCCACGAATCGATCCAATTTTTGACTTCTTCATAATTGGAGAAGTGCTCTTCAGCCAGGCCATGTTGCATTGATCGGAAGAGATAGTAATCGGATGGCGCAAGGTCTGGACTATACGGCGGGTGGGGTAGGACATCCCATTTGAGCGTTTCAAGGTAGGTTTTGACGACCTGTGCAACATGTGGCCGAGCATTGTCATGTTGCAAAATTACCTTGCCGTGCCTTTGTCCATATTCCGGCCGTTTTTCGCGCAGTGCTCGGCTCAAACGCATCAATTGTCGTCGGTAGACTTCCCCTGTGATCGTTTCATTCGAGCAATGTCTACAATTCGTGATCTTCAAACTTTTTTGGCTGTCCGGGCCGTTCATCATCCTCCAAGTCAAATTTGTCACTTTTGAACCGTGCAAACCACTTCTGGCACGTACGCTCAGCTCAGCTCAGCACACCATACACTTCCACCAAAATACGATGACTTTCGGCAGCCTTTTTCTTCATATTGAAGTAATGAAGAAGTACTGCCCGCAAAAACACTTTATTCGGCACAAAATTCGACATTTTCAGAGTAAAAAAAAGTATTGTTGTTTACGCTTCAGCTAAATGACACATACTGATTCTGAAACTATATGACAATAGCTTTCCAACACATATTTGGAAAACCGCACGAAACCGCACTGTTAGAAAACCGCACGAAATAACCGGTACCCCTATTATTATTTAAAATACTGATACTCAAATAAATTATAATTTTTCATTAGAATTGCAGCTTCCGCCTCTTTTTTAATAACTTTCGAACCAATAAAGTTAAAGTAATGAAATTTTTACACGTGATCAAGGATGTTTTGGGTTTTAACATTCTTACGTTTCAAGAAAATTCTATATTAATTTTCAAAGATATAAAGGATTCAAATTTTCAAAGGACCTTTTTCATATCCTTTTTTACAACTAGATAAAAAATCAATTTTAATTAAATTTTTGAGCCTTTCTTCTTTCATTTGATATACATATCGCCATATTCTAACGAGGTTAAGTATTTTTTATATTTTTTTTATTTTTTATTCCCTTCAAAATTTTGAAGTCCTTTTTAAAAGACAAGGGATGTAGAAATGAAAAACTGAGTACGCAGTATTACTATATTTGGTCTCTAGGAAAAAAAAGGATTTTTCCCGGTGTCAGAAATGCTGTGGCACGGTGTTATCACTCCACTTACACTTGTACACACACACACACATATGTACACAGGGACTCACAGGAGGAGGATACCAGGGAGGTTGGTTTAGTACGTAGGCGCTGGTAGCTAATCACTACCAGTGAATCGTGCAGGCTGTCTTGTATGGACATGACAGTTTCTTTCGAAGATTCCAACCTTCCTACGTAAATCAAATAAAAAAAAAAAAAAAAAAACACACATATGTACTGTGCGAGTATCTGCATTCCTAACGATTTCTCTCCGCCTTGTCACCGGTTAATTTCTCTCGCTTCTGAACCATTATTCACAATTTCCAGCGTGTTTCACTTTATTGCAAATGTAAGCTACTACTCGAAATAACAACAACAGCAAAAACGGCAAGAAGTAAACAACGAGTTTATGGTGCAGCTGTTAATGAGACGTTAATTTTTTGACAATCACTGCCGTGTGTTCTCAAGCGTTTTATGTTTATAGCCTACAACTCGCTGCGATTCATTTAATATGTCATTGGCTGTGGTTGTTGTTGTTCGCCAAGTTGTGTTTTAATTCATAAACATTTTAAGACCAGAGGGTTGCAGAAGTTGCCGACTTTGGAAGCCTCTTTATTTCTAGTAAAGTTTATTTATTTCCTTAACTCTCTAGCAGGCCAATTTTGTATTGCTGTAAAAAAATTACAGTTAGTTAATTTCGTCATGAGAAAGACGAAAATGATATTAACTTTTGTCTTAGGCGAATAGTTTCCTCGCTAGGTGTGTTTAAAGGTGTTAGGTGTGTTTTCTGGAGGCGGGGCCTGGAGGCGGGGCTGCCGAAATTACAGCATATTCAGGTGCATAGAAGCAAGTGCAGAGAAGGTAGAAAAATTTGAAATTACTTACTAAAATTTTCTGCAGCTTCAAACTCCAAGATTTACTATTCTATGATTTACTATGAAAAACTCATACTTGCGAAAATAATTATTTTCGTCCGAATTCGACAAATTCTCACTTCAAATGGGTTTAAACCCGAAAGTAGCTCACTTATGGTCACAAAATTTATACCGTTAGTTAAAGGGAACTTTTCCAAATCATTATCAGCCATATTTAAATTAATAAAGTCCGTCGCCTACTCAGCGAACGCATTTTGGTGTACCCCGCCTGGAGGCGGGCTTGCCCGCTAGAGGGTTAAAGCACACAGCAACTTTAAATTAAGAAAGGTGTACATTTAAGTGAAAAGCAGTACATAATTTTTTTTTATAAGACAAACCACCATCTGGTACTCGCAAGTTTACATATCGATCCGCGAACTAGACCTCAGACTTCAGGCAGTACGCATTAGATCCAAATATTTGTTGCTATAAATCATTAAGAATAGTGTGTGAAACTAAATATTCTATTCTTTTCTAACTATTAATATGCACCCCACATTCTCCGCCACTTAACAGATGCAGATATGGCAACTTTCTTCTTGTAGTCGAAGCACAGCATTTACAGCATTCATGTCGATTTATTACGCACATAATTAATATTCAACGCTCGGCGGCAGTCATTTTTCGTATGGTAGTTGCCGAGGACGATGTGATGTGGCGACATGCTTGCATTTGCTGCACATAGATCGAGAAACAGCAACAACAGATTTCATTTTGAAGTGAGTTTAACGAAAAGATTTCTTGCAATTCTCTGACTTGTAATCCAAGACACAAACCGCTGATTCACTGCGGCAACCATTCGTGTCGAGTGAGCCAGTCTTTACTAAATAGCAATGAAAAGAACCTACATATAGTTTGAGGTCATCTCTGTAGGATGTTTATGGAAGCTTTTCATAAGGAATTATTTTCAAAACCGTAAAATTTTTCCATTACCTGCTATGAGAGATATTTTGTAGTTATTTTTATTTGTTTGTTTCTTTTGCTTTTTGTTGTCGTTGTTACAATTGTCATTGTCACGTTCAAAGCACATTGCTTGCATTTTTCATAATGGAAATTAGGTTACCTTCCGGTTCCGGTTGCGGTGCTGGTTCAGCTGCAATTTTATTTTTTACTTGTATCTTTCGGTGCCCATACTCTTCGTCTAATGCTGGGTTTTTTGCACGTACATATACGCTCTGTATACCTGTGCATGTGTTGGTGTTTATAGATAGATGCTCGTAGATAGATTTGTAGCGAACTATGAAAGTTGTCGACGCGCACTTTGGCTTTAGCGCTTCATGCTGGTTGTTGAAACATAAATGTATGCATATATATATATATACATACATGCATGAAACATTAACTGTAAAGCGAAATGGCTTGCATGCTTAGAAAGTCATGGACACTGCATAATTTGTAGCACATCAGAGAGATCTATAAATTTTTAAATTGGTTCCTTTGGTCTCCATTTTTTATAAGCGAACAAACTTGGAGTTTACTTTATAGAGGCATGTGCAATGTTTGGACTTACAGCTACCTACATAAAAAATCAAGAAGCTTCAAGACGGTGTGAATTGGACAAATGGCCCATTGGAACATTGCAGGCGGAATTTGAAAAAAGCATTTATGTGCATAAACACAAAATTTGTGTGGCTCTTTGATATACAATTTTCTATTTGGTTTTGTTGTATTGTTAACTGAAAATAAGTAACTACAAAAACAAAATATATATTTTTGAAATGATTCACATCTATACACGTAAACCTAATTTATAATTGAATAAACAACAATTAATGGTTTTAATTTAATTTTAATTTTTATTTTTATTTTTGAAAGTGAAAGTTGCAATAACAAAAAAGGTTTGAATTGACTTCTTATTTACCCAAAAATAATTTCATGTGCGCCCTAAAGTATGCTTCAAAGCATTGTGTTTGGAAATAATTGAGTATGGAGGCATTTATAGTTTCTTGATTTTTTTAAGCATAGTTCCAGGCTAACTTTGATCCGCAAAACCCACACACACACACACACATATAGTTTGAACTGTGTGGTGCTGACCATAAGCATTTGTTTGTTTATGTGTGTGTGTGTGTGCCTGCGTTATTTATGTCCACATTGTGACTGTAATCCTGTCCGCATTCTGCGGTTGCATTGATTTCTGCTTGGCAATTTATTTGCTGTGCTATTCTGTGTGTGTCCCCATTGCTGTCGTCGTTTAGTGTTGGGTCCTTTGACAGGAGTTGAGCCCGTGCGTGACTCCTGTGTGTGTGTTTGTATGTGGTTTAATGGGGTTTGGCGCACAACCGCAAAATGCTAATTTAAATAATTAACAAAGCAATTTTGCAGCTACGTAATGTTGGTTTGCGCAATGCATTTAATTTGTTAACAGCTTTTCGCAACCGTTTTTGTTGTTGTGTATTGGCGCACTACCTTTAAGCGATGATTGTGTATATGTGTGTGTGTGTGTGTGTGTGATAGTGTTGCGCATTTATTTGTACAGCATGTTTGATTTATTGCATGCAAATGCGGTGTGAAATAAATAAAGTTCGGATATTCTCATTTGGGTTTTTGTTTGTCTCGGCTGGGATGGGCAAATTTATTTGTAACTGTCAAAATGATTTTGAAATATTGTCATGTCATGTTTTTTGACAAGTTAATAGCTTTAGGGTTTCGTTGACGTATTTCGTGTCGCTGAATGCATATCTCATTTGGGGCTGACACGGTATTTAATTTTTATTTAAATCCATTTCTCATTATAGCTTCGAAATACACACACACACACGTACAGTTAAATGTATGTGTGTATTGAAATAATAGGCAGAAATGTGAAAGCATAAAATCACAAAATGTTTAAAATTGTATGAAATCTGTTTTGCAAGTCGGTGGCCATGACTCTCTGGTAGATATAAAGTTTTTTTCTTACTGAGGATAGTGAAATTGTGACAGTCAAAAATGCATTATTGAGACACCAATGAGTGTATAGAGGACAAAAATTCGCCACTATTCGCAAATGAGTCAAATCCAGCAGTAATCTTGCTTTATTTCTTATATTATTAGTTTCATAGGTCCATACGCATCTGGGACTCTGTAAATAAATAAAGAGAAATTTTTTAGTAGATTAAAAAAGAATTATCTTGAGCCATTCTAAGAAGTTATATGAATGAAAACCATAAAATAAAAAATATTTCCAAACCAAAATGAGCAAAATATATAACAAAAAATATGTAAATAAATAAAGAGAAATTTTTTAGTATATTAAAGAAAAAGAATAATCTTGAGCCATTCTAAGAAGTTGAAGAAGAATGAAAACCATAAAATTAAAAATATTTCCAAACCAAAATGAGCAAAATATTTAACAACAAATATGTAAGTTGGAAAACCCTAAATTGTAGTTGCAGGCCAACAATCTCAGGTTTAAGTTTTCAGTTGAAGCAATACAATTGAATTTTTGTTCATTATATTCAAAAAATGCGCGAAAAAGCAAACGCCAAGCAACCGTCACGCTGGTGCTGTCTATCTGTTTCGATGGTCTGGCAAGCGGCCGATCAATGCTCATTAAAAATGTCCCCACTGACATTCACTCAGCCGGTCAGTTTTGGTGAAATTAAACTCGAGGATATTGTCGACCGGGCAGAGCGACAGCATAGCTCGTTCGGCTGCCGCAGGACGAAACGCTGTTGTGCACAATTAATGCGTCGACTGTACAGTGTCGCTGCTGGTCGAAGACAACGATGGGCGGCCGGGCCAGACGCCGTATGCGACTGCATTAGGCCGATGGGTCACATTTAGGCCGGTGAAAAGGTGATTGCAGCAATTCCAGCTAATTGCTGTGGGATGCCGCAAGTAAATTGTATGTACAAGTAATGCAGCTGACAGTGTACAAACACACAAACACAACTCAATAGCTACGTATTTACTATTTAGAGAATAAGACTGACAGCGAAAAACTTTATGAGAAAAAATAAATATGTACGCAAACAAATAGTTTTTATTTTAACTTGTTTCAAAACAAACATTTATTTATATTTATTTTTATATTTACTGTGCACAAAAATGTATTTTTAGAATATTAACTATTGTACAAAAATTATTATAACATAAAATAAAATACGTAAATATATAAATTTAAAAAAGAAAATTTTTAGCTAAATAATTTCGAATTCCATGTCGCTGTTGCATCTTATTAAAAATTGTCATTTTTTAATTTAAAATAAAATAATTGTATGATTAATTGTATCTCCTAGTTAAGAGCTAATAATTTAAATAAATAAATTTAATAAATTTAAAATAATGAAAGAATATTATAAATAATTGTATCTCCTAGTTGAAAGCTAACAACTGTTTTAATTTTTAGTTTAGAATGAAAAAAAATTAACAAATAAATTTATAATATTAAACGACATCATGTTTGTTAGCATTTTATAGCTTTTTTTTCATTAAGGGGGTGGTCAGGTAGATTTTTTTCAAAAAATCGAAAAATTTTTTTTGCAGTTTTGGTCTAGTTAAACCTTTAGGAATCATGTAGAAACCTACCTTTACCTCGGATAGTATCCGAAAGCGATTGAAAATGAGGTTAGATGTAAGGGCTCGCGCGCTCGAATCGCACACCTGGCGCGTGAAGTAGTGTTGAAATCCAGCCATGTGGCAACTCACATATCAATGCTAGATTTTCGAGTTCGAAAGTACCATTTTGTGTAAAAGGACGGTTGCTCGGCACTCGCTATTTGGATGTCACGCGATGCGGAGCTGAGCCGAGTCAGTTGAATTCTTACAATAAAGAAAACTTTTGTTACAACAATCCCCTTCTAGTCGATTTATTGGAATTTATTGCAACAGGTTATGGGCCCAGGCAGGCACATAATCCCATAATCGCGTATTTAAAAATGAGTTCGGCGTTGTTTAATATTGAAAAACTGGATGAGTCCAACTACGACTCATGGTGCATCCAGGTAAAAAGTGTTCTGGTGCATCAGGAGCTGTGGTCAGTGGTGTCTGGACAGAAAGCAGAACCAGTAGCAGTCGGCGGAAATGAAGCGGAATTGGAAGCGTGGAGAGCAAAGGACCAAAAGGCTATAGCAACGATCATATTGAGCATAACGCCGATGCAAATTGCTTATGTCAGGAATGCGCTACGTGAGGTCCATCGTCCCAAAGGACCGGTCAGGAAAGTAACCTTGTTTAAAGAACTTATCAATATGCGCATGAGTGATGGCGATTGCACACAGCTGTACATTTGCAGGTTCAGTTCAGTGGCAGAGAAGCTGGCTGAAATTGGAGTGTGTCTCCAAGAAGAACTTTTTGTAATAATGCTCTTAGCAAGTTTACCGTCGTCGTATGAGAATTTGGTTGTCGCACTTGAATCTCGGGACAGTCTTCCTACACTTAATGCAGTAAAAATAAAATTAGTAGAAGAAGGAGAGCGGCGAAGAGTGTCCAAGTCGACCAGTGCAGAGTGTAGTGAACAAGCATTTATGGCCCGCAACAACAACGTAAAGCAGAACTTTTCAGCGAGTAGCAAAAACGGCGAAAGTGGTACCGTTACCGCGAATGTGAGCGGCAACAACAAAAACAACAAACGTTTCAAGTGCTATAACTGCGGTAAAAACGGCCACTATGCAGCTTCGTGTAAAGAAAAAACGCGTGATCGAAGAGGAGAACAAAACAGCAGCAACAACAACCAGAGGAACGGTTTATTCGCAGCTGTAGGCAGCAACGTGTTGCACGCCAACGCTTGGTGCATTGATAGCGGTGCATCGTCTCATCTGTGTTGCCGTCGCAACATGTTCGATGTGTTCGAAAAGTTCGAAGAGACGATCATACTTCCTGGTGAGAACAAGTTGACAGCAACTGGAAAGGGAACAGTACGATTGAAGACAAATGAGTATGACGTTACGCTGGTGGACGTTCTGTTTGTTCCTGATTTGAAGTGCAACTTCATCTCGGTTGCGAGGGCAGCGAACAAAGGCTACACTGTCAAATTTAACACGAATATGGCGACGATTGCAGACGGACAAGGCAGAGTGATTCTGCGTGCGGACAAAGTGAGCGATTTATTTTTCTTTATGCCAAACAACAACAAATTGTTCCTAGCAACGACTACAAGTGAAGAAGCGATGAAATGGCATGGTCGTTACGGACACCCACATTTTGCGAGTCTACGGGAACTAGTGAACAAACAGATGGTGCGAGGGTTAAAAGTGAACATTCCGTCAAACTTAAACTGCACAGTGTGTATGACATGTAAGTGCAGTCAGAGACCATTCAGCAGCAGTGAAAGCCGTGCGTCAGAGCTATTAGAAATCGTGCATACCGACCTGTGTGGACCTGTAAGACATGTCTCAATTGGGGCGCCAGATATGTGTTGACGTTTATTGATGACAAATCGCGCTACGTGTTTACATATTTTTGCAAAGCTAAAGATGAAGTTTTTGAAAAGTTTAAAGAATTTAAAACAATGGCTGAGTGCCAAACTGGTAAAAGGATGAAGTGCCTACGGAGTGACAATGGCACGGAGTTTGTCAACACTGCGTTCGACATGTTCTTGAAGCAAAACGGAATCCTGAGGCAGCTCACAGTACCATATACGCCACAACAAAACGGCGTCGCGGAGAGATTTAACCGGACTTTAATTGAGATGGCAAGATGTATGCTGGTCGGCGCGGGTATTGAAGACGAATCACTGTGGGCAGAAGCGATCCATATGGCAGCGTATCTGCGAAATAGAGCGCCAACCAAGGCGTTGAATGGTGGAACTCCGTATGAGGTGTGGCATGGCCACAAGCCAACAGTGGCACATTTAAGAACGTTCGGCTCAGTGGCAGTTGCTTTGGACAAGCGGCAGCGAGGCAAGTTCAAACCAAGGGGGAAGGAATACATAATGGTCGGTTACTCTGAAACTTCGAAAGCATACAGGTTGTTTGACCAGAAAGTGCGACAATTGATAATTAGCCGAGATGTATACTTCCTCGAGCCCGGTACAACGAAATATCGCAATGAAGTGGATATGCAGCTACTATTAGAAACATCAATCAGCAAGCCAAGTAATGACGAGGAAACACCAATCAGCAAGCCAAGTAATGACGAGGAAGCGAGGACGGCCAAAGGCGATTCCACAAACGAAGACGAAGGTGATTTCGAGTCAGCAGAGGAAGAACTAAATGTAAGACAAGAAAAAAGGGGGCCAGGTAGACCAACAATTATTCGAAAAGGGGAGCGAGGTAGGCCCAAGCGTCAGTATAATGTTTTAAGTTTGATGCGTTCAGACATAGTAAAAATACCTGAGACAGTGCAAGAAGCATTAATGAGTAAAAATGCAAGTGAATGGTGGAATGCCATGCAGGAAGAGTATAGGGCATTGTTAGAAAATGGTACTTGGTGTTTAGCGAAACTGCCTAAAGGGCAGAGGGTAGTTGGAAATAAATGGGTATACGCAGTAAAGAAAGATAAAGATGGGAACGTAGAACGGTTCAAGGCAAGGTTAGTAGCGAAAGGCTGCTCACAGGTATACGGTGTAAATTATACAGAGACTTTTTCGCCCGTAGTGAGATATAGCACAATCAGAATGATTTTTGCCATTGCGGCAGAATATGGTTTGCATTTACACCAAATGGACGTGTCCAATGCATACCTTAATAGTACATTGAGCGATGAAATTTATATGGCGCAGCCTAAGGAGTTCGTAGATCAGAAATTTCCAAATCATGTGCTTAAATTACAGAAAGCACTTTATGGGCTAAAACAGTCCGGGCGCGAATGGAATAAAAGTTTGGACGATATTTTGAAAAAAATAGGTTTTCGTCAGTGTGACAGTGAACCATGTGTATATACCAATCACAAAAATGGTAAATTAAACTTTATAGCAGTCTATGTCGACGATCTTCTCTTGGCAAGTTCAGATAAAAACGAAATGCAGAAGTTTAAGAAGCAAATTTCAGAACAGGTGAATGTAGTGGACAAAGGTCCAGTGAAACATTTTTTAAGCATAGGTGTTGAAAGAGAAGGTGAAACAGGGGCGATAGCAATTAGCCAGAAGGCGCAAATAACAAAATTGCTTCGAGACCAGAATATGGAAGTTTGTCGGCCTATAGCGACCCCACTAGATGCGGGACATCAAGTAAATTGTAGTCGAGAAGGTTGTAAAAGGGTTGATTCCACACAATACCAGTCGTTAGTTGGCTCGCTAATGTATTTGGCGGTTTGCACTAGGCCAGATATATTGCACTCTGTGTGCAAATTATCGCAGAGAAATAAAGACCCACATAACGAGCATATGGCCGCGGCGAAACGCATACTAAGATATTGTTACGAATACCAGTTCTATCTGGATTGTGCAATTTAAAATAAAAACACACTTAATTTCTCAAACGCAGTCAATAACAACCAACAGTCACTTTATTTTACAGGTTTACACTTTACGGTCTTTACACTTAATTACTCCGTGTGGCACCTTCACTAGTCAAAATCAGACTGACTCGCTGCGCCGCACCCGGCTGTCTTTTATACCTGTCCGGTCATCGCGCAGATCGTTCTCGCACATTCCGGAGTGGACTAAAGGTTTCCATGATGATCGCGACCATCATTGCCAGATTGGACTAAAAGTTGCCATCATTGCCAGGTTGGACTAAAAGTTGCCATCACTGCCAGGTCGAATTATGGCACGGCGCGTAGCGACAGGGTTCCTTTGCACAGCGACAAACTGTCTTATCGTTACACTGCCCACCACTTAGACTTGTTCGTCCCGAACAAGTGCCGAGGTTCCGCTGTGATAAGGTGCCAGGCGCTGCAAATGGACTACCTTCAGCTTAGCGCCTTTATTGCTGCAACGTTGAATCCTGTATACCACGTCGTTTATCCTAGTCACGACTTCGTAAGGTCCTTCCCATTACGCTTGAAGTTTCGGAGACAAACCTTTCCTCCGCTGTGGGTTGTAGATCATTACCAGATCGCCTTCTTGGAACCCTGCTGAGTTGGCCCGTAGATCATATCTGGCTTTCGCCTTATCGCTGACCAGTTTGGTGCGGCTCCTTATAAACTGGTGAATTTCCTCCAGTTCCGCCCGCTTATTGACCACGTAGTCCGTCTTAGCGCCTCCCGTCGTGCTGACTACCCCGAACTTCAAGTCGGCGGGTAACCGCAACTCAGTGCCGAACACTGCTCGGGCTGGAGTGAGTGATGTCGTGTCGTGCGGGGCTGACCTATACGCCATCAGGAACAGGGGGATATGCGTGTCCCAATCCTTTTGATTCCTGCCTACCACTTTCCGCAGGTATTCCTCCAGTGTCCGGTTAAAGCGTTCCACCATGCCGTCGGACTGTGGGTGCAAAGGAGTGGTACGTGTTTTCTTTATTCCCAGCAGCTCACACACTTCCTTGAATACCGCAGACTCGAAATTCCGGCCTTGATCCGAGTGCAACTCCAATTGAACTCCGAACCTGGCTACCCAGTTGTTTACCAGCTTTTCCGAGATCGTAGTGGCCTCCTGGTTAGGAATAGGGTACACTTCGGGCCATTTGCTGAAGTAATCCATTACCACCAGCACATATTTGTTGCCTTGAGTGCTAGTTGGGAATGGGCCGGCGACGTCCATAGCAATCCGTTCGAAGGGCGCTCCCACGTTGTACTGCTGCATGCGGCCTCGAGATCTTCTTGTCGGCCCTTTCGCGGCTGAACATCGGTCGCAGCTCTTAATCCACTCTGCTACAGACTCCTGACATCCTACCCAGTAGAATCGTCTTTTTATTTTGGCGACGGTTTTGGTGATGCCCAGGTGCCCTCCACTGGAGTCGTTATGGTATGCCTCGATGACCTCGTTGATTCTGCATTTCGGCACTACCATTAGGGAGTTGCTGGTCCGACCATCCGCGCTCTCCCATTCGCGATACAGGCATCCTTCTTTCAGCCGCAGACTTTTCCACTGTGCCCACTAAGCCTTAGCGATCGGGCTTTCACCGGCCATCTCCTGCCAGTCTGGACGTGCGCCTTGCTCTTTGCCTTCGACGATTTTTGCAAGATCCGCATCCTCACGCTGGTCTTTTCGTAGCCTCTCCGCAGACCACTCTTCCTCTGGCATAACGCTTATCAACCGGACGTCCACTATCTGTTCTTTGCTTTCGGATCGCGAGCACTGCCTGCATTCGACTTTGCACGGACGGCGTGATAGCGCGTCAGCACATCTTGGTGACGCCTGTTCTCCGGAACGATTCTCTCGCAGATGGCAGTCTCGTGAAATGTGGCCTTGCTTGCCACATCGCCAGCAACTGATTCTAGATGTCATTGCCCGCAGCCTCGTTGGTACCTCTGAGCTCACTGGCTGGCTTTGCGTGGCACGTCCAGATTGGACTCGACGCCTTTCCGCAGATGAATGCCTAAAACTTCCCCTCCAGGCAGCTTCATACATCAATGCACTTGTCACCGTCTCCTGGAACGTCGGCTTCATCATCATCAAGGTACTCACACGAGTCTCCGGGTCAAGAATGCCTTCGATAAACGCCTCGATCTTCAGCCTTTCCAAAACTTCCATGCTGAATTCTGGGTAGGTCAGCGGTACCAGCCGCTCAATATCTGCCGCATACGCCTGCAGTGCCTCGTTGGCTCTTTGTCTACGGTTCTTCAGCTCGCAGTAATACACCATTTTGTTGTGCTCGTCACCGTATTTGGCTGCCAGCGCCCTTATGACGGTCTCGTAATCACCTCTCAAACTTTCCGGCACTGTTTTTATTACCTCAGCCGCAGGACCTCTTAGAGCCAGTATCAGTCTCCGACCTTTCCTGATATTGGTCCACTGATTTTCCAGAGCAGCCAGGTCGAACTGTAGTTTGAATGTGTCGAACGACGTAGTACCATCATAAGTAGGCACTTCTATGGCAAAACTTTCCTCAACAGACCGCACCCTTGCTCGCAGCTGAATCTCTCTAAGCCGCTCGTCCATTTTTCTGTTCATCGAGTCCTCCAGACTATCAACTCGTTTGTTCAGGGAATCATCAAGATCGTCGACTCGTTTATCCAAGTGTTCCACTCGAGTTCCCAGGTGCTCCACCTTCACATTTAGCTGGTTGGCGATTTCTTCCACTTTCTGCTCCCAGCGCGCAGAATTTTCCTGAAGCTTGTTTTCCATTCGCTCTGCCATTTCCCGATTCGTAGGTTCCAATTTCGCTGACATTTCGCGATTTTCATTTTCCATTTTGGCTGCCATTTCACGGTTGGAAGTCTCGAACATGCCTTTAAGTGCAACCAATAGCTGACTCATGTCCAATGCTTGTGGTGGCGCAGCCGCTGCAGCCGTACTTTGCATCGACGCAGCACCCGCAGGCGATTCCTCCACTTTGGCCGACGAATCTAGCTCCTGCGTCCCGAACTCGTGCGCAGTCCAATCAATGCCTCGTGATTCACACGCCTCTCGCAAGCGCAGCTGCAACTCCACCTTTCCGCCAGCAGTGGGCAAATTCCAAGCGGCCAGCTCCTTCTTCAGCTGGTCCACCTTCAGTTGCTCCAGTCTAACCATGTCTGCGTTTTATAATTAATTTTTATTTTTTTTACTTTCAGTAACACAATCCCACTTCTGACACCAAATGTTACGAATACCAGTTCTAGTGGGATAGTACGTATCTCTGGATTGTGCAATTTAAAATAAAAACACACTTTATTTCTCAAACGCAGTCAATAACAACCAACAGTCACTTTATTTTACAAGTTTACACTTTACGGTCTTTACACTTAATTACTCCGTGTGGCACCTTCACTAGTCAAAATCAGACTGACTCGCTGCGCCGCACCCGGCTGTCTTTTATACCTGTCCGGCCATCGCGCAGATCGTTCTCGCACATTCCGGAGTGGACTAAAGGTTTCCATCATGATACAAAAATAGAAGGTAGAGCCGATGCTTCTTCTCAGCCGCCATATTGCGCATCTGACACTAAAGGTCTTTTTGACGTTCTTCTTTGAAAATGTGCTACCGTACTGTTGCTAGAAAATCCCTTGAACATTTTTTTAATACAGCAATATATTATCTGCTGTTGAATGTGCATTAACATTTTTAAACTTTCGCCCAAAATGTATTAGTTACAGTGAAATGTCTATTCCGTGTTTATTTTAAAAAAGATCTTAAAATTCCAAGAACCTTAAATATTTCTAATTTAATATTACATCGAAGTGGCATCACGGCTCAAGCTTTTGACAAATACGAAAAACGTCAATAAGCACGTTTAGTGTCAAAACAATTGACAGCGGTTCTACCTTCTATTATTGTATCATGGTTTCCATGATGATCGCGACCATCATTGCCAGATTGGACTAAAAGTTGCCATCATTGCCAGGTTGAACTAAAAGTTGCCATCATTGCCAGGTCGAATTATGGCACGGCGCGTGGCGACAGGGTTGCTTTGCACAGCGACAAACTGTCTTATCGTTACAATATTTATACGCAACTCAAAGTAAACAAATAAGATATAGCAAAACAGGTAGGCCGATAGAGTTCTACGTCGATGCGGACTGGGGCGGCGACGTAACTGATCGCAAGTCATATACGGGGTATACATTTTTTATGGCAGGCAGTGTATTCTCATACGAGTCGAAAAAACAGACTACCGTAGCACTTAGTAGTACAGAGGCAGAATACATGGCCTTAGCGTCTGCAGTAAAGGAGGCAGTGTATCTGAAGAAGCTGTTAGGTGAGATGCAGATAAAATGTCCCAAAGCAATAGCCATAAACGGGGATAATATGAGTGCTATGAATTTAGTAAAGAATCCTGTATATCATGCCCGTAGCAAACACATCGATGTAAAATATCATTTCGTTAGAGATTTGTATAAAACGGGGGAAATTGAATTGAACTATTGTAGTAGCAGCGATATGGTGGCAGACATTTTGACTAAGAATTTACCAAAGGTCAGCCATGAGAAATTTACCGAATTGATGGGTTTATGTTTTACTTAAATTAATATCATATTTTTTGTAAAGCATGGATATGTTCCTTGAGGAAGAGTGTTGAAATCCAGCCATGTGGCAACTCACATATCAATGCTAGATTTTCGAGTTCGAAAGTACCATTTTGTGTAAAAGGACGGTTGTTCGGCACTCGCTATTTGGATGTCACGCGATGCGGAGCTGAGCCGAGTCAGTTGAATTCTTACAATAAAGAAAACTTTTGTTACAACAATCCCCTTCGAGTCGATTTATTGGAATTTATTGCAACAAGTAGATGCTGTTGTTTTGAGCTGGCTGACACGAGTAATTGCCGATCGCCGTAAGGCCGA
Organism: Melieria picta; assembly: GCA_964056695.1. Classification (NCBI taxonomy): domain Eukaryota; kingdom Metazoa; phylum Arthropoda; class Insecta; order Diptera; family Ulidiidae; genus Melieria; species Melieria picta. The sequence goes on from OZ057399.1 coordinate 69,943,905, forward strand.
TCTACTGCACCGATTTGCTTAAACTTTTTTTTTATATTTTCAGAAAAGGTTTGGCTATCGCGTGAACTACGATCATTATTGTCCATTTCTATGTAACAACGTTATGACACAATTATTAACAAAAAACAAGCAAAAAAAGAGGAAAAAACTTTACAATTGCACTAAATGTTTATTTATTAATATTTTTTTACAGTTATAGTTCAAACGAGAGCCATTCATTTGTACTTCAAAATGAAATTTGTTTGGTATGTCTCAGATCATCCAAAATGGAGAAATCGTGTCAGCCAGATTTCAAAATGGCGTCTTCCGGTCGCCCATATCTCCCCCGGATGTAAACGAAAATTTATAAAAAAAATTTTGTTCAGTACTCAAAACTATGTACAATAACATATAAAAAAATTTTTAATGTGGAATAAAAATTTGTATGAAAAAAAAAATTAAAAACATGGTCGATTCTACCTGACTACCCCCTTAAGGTGTGCACCTTTTTAGTTGTTCGACAATCGATTTAAATAATTTAAGCGCCGCCATGTTCATTTACTTCTTGAACGTCATTGATGCGCATTCGATATCCTTCGCAACTCTTTCCGTTTGACACGACTGTTCCTTGATGCACTCAATTTGAAAACGTCGAGTTGTTGAAAATGTCTTTCGCACATCTCTCTTTGTCTGCAGATTTTAACATTATTCTTTTGCTCGGTACAAGCGCATCCGAGTGCACACATCGACACTTCCTCCATGGAAACGGCGCACGATTGCACTCATTGACAGCTCCTGACACGACCAAGCAAGATAATGCTTTACAAGTTGGTAAATTTAATTTTAATGTAAACTTTATTTTGAATCCATTAAGACAAGAAGCACTTGCGGGTTAAAAATTATAATTTCATGTTCAATTGAGAATCCATCCCAACGAATCGAATATGACAAGAAAACTAATAACATTTTGACAACTTTTGAGTTGTTAAAGTTTCTATAAAAATGATATTGTAAGAGTAAATTTTCTAAAAAAAATTTTTTTCTTGGGTTGGTCATTGTCAAATCGCTGCTCAAATTCGCTAAAAACACAAACATCCTAAGCGATCATTATTTCAGCATCTCGTAATGTCTAAGGATGGAGTTCTGGTTTCGATTGGGACCCAAAAGGATTTTTGCGTGGCCAAATCGCTAGTAACCTAACATAACCTAAGGACAAAACTCATCTGTAGGTTGAAGATCGAAGTAGGACATATTTTCTGGACATTGGTAGCTTCATAATAGGTTGGGTTAGAAAAGCTGGCTGGCCAAGTTAGCCACGCATAGACCTTGTTGTATCCCTAACGATACCAGTTAGAGCCTCTTAGTGTTGCGGATCGACGTTAAAGTGAAAGTGAAGTTCAGCAACGACTTAATGCCATGTTGGGGAACTTCTTGCAACTTAGTGAAGAAAGAGTCCCCTTAGTAAGAAAGTCGTAGTCTCGAGATGGCCGGAAAGCAGAAAAATTTTAGAATTTTTGCGCATCCAGCATACGAAAATGTCAAGAGTTAGGAGCCTGGTATTTTCGAGTGAAAGTATCTATAAATATTGCGGTTTCTTGCTAAATTAGTCAATTACATCTTGGATCTACTTTAGTCAACATGTCCAGCCCACCAGAACGCTGCCGCAAATTAATACTGGACATTTACTTGACTGATAAGACGAAGTCTAGACTAAGCATTGCAAGGGAAAGCAAAGCGAGCGTAGCGACGGTTTATAATGTTATAAACATCTACAACGCGGGAAACTTCATTTACAGAACCGAAGGATCAGGCAAAAAAAGGGTCCAAGTAACCCAGAAGTGCTGAAAAAGGTTGTTAGCACATATCGGAATAAGCCCACGAGGTCGACTCGAGATGTTGCAGCTGCAGCAGGCACATCGCAATCAACTGTGATGCGATATAACCGAAGTCAAGGATTAAGGACCTACAAACAGCAGAAAGTGCCTGACCGGTCGGAAGCAAAAGAAAAAATAGCGAAGACGCGGTCTCGAAAACTGTATGACAATTACGTAACCAGGTTCGATTGCGTGATTCTCGATGATGAAACCTACTGTAAGGCGGACTTCAAGCAGTTGCCTATTTCACTACAACGAATAAGGATGGAACACATAGAAAATACTCCGAAGTGAAATACACCAAATTTCCAAAACGCTTCATGGTTTGGCAAGGTTTTTGCTCCTGCGGTCTGCGGAGCAAGGCGTTCTTTACGACAGGAACAACAAACTCTAGAATTTATATAGAAGAATGCCTGCAAAAACGTCTTCTACCATTTATTGAACAGCGCAAAGGAACAGTTTTGTTTTGGGCAGACCTAGCGACAAGCCACTACTCCAGGTCAACTATGGAATGGTATGAAGAAAATTGTGTCACGGTGGTCCCAAAAGAGGCAAAACCTCCCAACCGCCTGCCGCCGCCGCCGAAACCAAGCAAGCCTGTGCAGTAGTCACCGAACGTACTGTCCAGTCTCTAACTAAGAACTTTAAGAAAAATATAAAAAATTTTGCAACCGCTAATTATATTTTTTTTTTTTTTTTTTTCATTCCCCATTTATTTATACAACTGTCGTTGACATCAAGTATTTGGTTAAACAGTTAGGTAGGAAGATCAATAAAAACATCACAATAAGGCCAGTGCCAAGAGCGATACAGTCAGGATTGGAATTTACAATTGTTTCTTAATATTTAGGTAACAGATTTTTAGTTTAGGGACAATAGGTCACATGGTCGATTCCTTTTTAGCCGTCGTCTTGTCTGGTTTTCGCGTTGCAAGAGTGAGTTGATTTCTGTGTTCTTGTGTTTTTTAAGTACGTCAAAATGCCTTGTTGTTACTTTTTTCACCTCGTCATCAACTGTTGATATTTTTAGCATTTCATGGATGTCGGCGTTTGTAGTGTAACGGTCTGATAGTGTTATTATACGTAGGATTTTTGATTGTTGTCGTTGTATTTTTGTTAAGTGCGTCTTCTTAGCAGTTCCCCATATTTGCAGTCCATATAGCCAAATTGGTTTAATAACTGTTTTATATAGCAGCAGTTTATTGTCAATACTGAGTTTAGATCTCTTAGCCAAAAGCCAGTGAAGTTGTCTGCATTTCTCTTTTATCTGTTTGATTTTTTGTTTAATATGGTAGTGCCAGTGCAGTTTTGAGTCCAAATGTATACCAAGATATTTTGCTGTTTGTTCTATGGTTATATTTTTGTCATTGATTTTTATTGGAGCGCCTGTGTATTTTGTTTTTGTTGTAAATATCACTTGAACAGTCTTGTCCTCGTTTATTTTCAAACTCCATTTGTCAAACCAGTTCTTAACTGCGTCGGTGTACTTTTGTAGTTTTTCCGTAGCAACTGCTAGGTTCTTGTCGGAAGCCAATAAAATTGTGTCGTCAGCAAAAGTAGCAATAGCCGAATTTACGTTGTCTGGTTTTGGTATGTCTGAAGTGAACAAAACATATAACAGTGGTCCTAGGACGCTACCTTGTGGGACTCCTGCTGTTATCGAGTGAATATGCGAGTACTTGTCATTGTATTTGATGTAGAAGGTACGGTCACTGATATAGCTTTTGATGATGAGGTAATAGTCAAGTGGTAAGATCATGCTCAGTTTGTATAATAGTCCTTTATGCCATACTTTGTCAGATGCTTTTGCTACGTCTAGGAACACAGCGACACAGTAACGTTTATTTTCGAAATCAGTCATGATCTTATTTGTTATGCGATGAATCTGCTGTATTGTAGAATGCTCTTTTCTGAATCCAAATTGGTGGTCAGGTATTACATGTTTTTTGTCAAGTATTTCGCTGAGTCTATCATGTAGTAGCTTTTCTGCAATCTTGGATATTGTCGGTAGTAGGCTTATTGGTCTATAAGATGCTACGTCAGTGGGATCCTTTCCTGGTTTCGGAAGCGCGATGATTTCCGCCACTTTATTTCATTAAATTTTTTTGTGAATTAGAGTTTAAGAAATGTATAATAAACTGCAGTTCATCTTAGTCAAATCAGACTATTACTTTTTTTTTAATGTGTCCTTAAAAATTCTAAATTTTTTCTGGTTCACCTCTTACATACATCAAGTGGCTTGATTGAACTTTTTTCTTAACGTTTAACTTTAATATTATTCTTTTTCAGAACTTGACACAAAAATATATTAAAAAATTAATGACATTGGTGCCAACAAATTTATTGGATTATGCGACACGAGTTTTCTTTGTCAACAACGAGAATTACTTGCAGGCTGCTGCTGCATTCCATCATTAAATTCTTGCACATTAATGATTCCGCAAATGAATGATACATCGAATAGTTAATGCCATGGCAATGTTGCAAAACAAAAAAGCAAAATTGACGGATTGACTGGACAACAGGCACGTGCACAACTAACAAAAGCAATGTACGAATGATAGAAATAGCAACTAAAAATAAAAAAGAAAAATAAAAAGTGTGTAAATCTTGTAAATAGCAAAAGAAAGAAAAACAAATGAATTGTAAAAGCTAAGCGCCAAAGCAGGATTTGGGGCAGCAAAGCGTTTGGGGAGCAGGAGAACAATTTTAGAAGTGAACAAAAATCAGTAAAAATAAAGAAGAAATTCAATGCGAGAATAGTTGTGGACAAAAGTGAGATTCGCTACCAGAGGGGAGAGGGTGGGAGAGATGATGCCAAGAAAGGCCGCTTGACAGTATGGCAACACTGGACGCAGCTACACCCTCAAGCAGAAAACTACCCACATACGAGTGAATGTAACTATGTATATAAATGATACTATGTACACCTATACATGTACATATGTTTGTATGTATATATGTAATTTGGTTTGTCTGCTTGTTGCTGAGTAGCTAAGCGTTGACTAACAAAAGAACGCTACATGTGTACAACTTTCGAGCCCACGAGCAGACGACCCATACAAACATACAAACCTACACACTAAATTGAAAGCTACGTGACAAACATTTAAAGCATTTTTTCGGTTGTCGTGTGGCGTCGTTGCATTGTCGTTGTTGGCATTGTTAGAGGTTGTCAGTGGCTACCGGCGAAGCCCGGTGCCAATGTTACAAATTTACAATTCAATTGTTCTAATTTAGTTTCATTACGTCGGTATGTGTGCGCGTGTGTGTGTGTGGGTGTCTGATGTTTACATGTCCACGAACATAGGAGATGGTAAATTAAATTGACACAACCATTGCCAGTGCACACGAGACTGGTTCCATTGTTACATTGCAGCGAGTGGATATCACAGCCAAGCAATGCTCAGGTGCGAGAGGCTGATAATGAGACATGTAAATGGGGTGTTTATCCTTTTCAAAGCTGCGCCTCGATTGTACTTATTGACAGTTTCTTTGTGTTTTGTTTGTATATGAAATGCAGCCTTAAATGTATGCAATTTAACGCACATAATTAAGTTTTAAGGGATCGTTTTGCTAAAGCTTTGGAAGGGACACACAGGTTCCATAGTTCCCTGAGTGAGTTAAGCCTAGTTACTCCATACTTATGTCTCTAACCATACTTATGTCTCACCACTGCAACCTGTTAATGCCGATTAGTGCGTATATTATTTAATATTGTTTTTACTCTCATCATATGCACACACACACCCACTCACACATTTAAAATTTAGAAAGTGCTACCGCCGTCAGCATAATTCCCTACTTTAGCAGCCAATTTATGTGCTGCGGCTTGGTCGCTGTGCGCGAGCGTTCATTAACCACATGTAGTGGCAACATAAATGGCCGCAATCTCGACCAGCACCGCGCCAACGATGCCATTTATTCGATTTAAATGGCAACACATAAATTCAAATTTATTGCGCACTGATTTCCGCTCGCAGTCGCCATTGCTGTGCGCGACTTTGTATCTGTCACACTGTGCACAAAGTGTTTGCAGTCGGCCACAAATGTTTGTTTCTTATGCGGCAAGCGATTTTATTGCCTCGCATTTCTATTAATAAATAAGAAAGAACTCGTATTTTTTTGTGGACCGTATAATCAATGCAAATATACTAAATCATCAAATTGCAACAAGCAAAGTAGGGTTAATGTTTTTAGCAAAGCTTTTGCGCATTAATTGATTCAAGAAAGAGGTTAGGTTAGGTTAACACTTTCGCTATTTTGTTGCCATAAGGTTTCAAGAATAAATTTGTTTTTGGTCCTTAGAATAGTTTGAAGTTCTAGGAAAAATACGAAATTAATAAACTGAATATTTAAGTTTGAAGAAGAGAAGTATACACGTTTTTTAATGGTATATCTTGACATAGTAAAGGAAGAAGAAGCAGAAAAAATTAGAGAACTTTTTAATTTTACGTTTTCTTTCAATTTATACACTTTTTTTTCATTTTGGCTGCAGTAAATGAAGAAATATTCAAATTTTCGTTATGCGTAAAAAGTTGTATGTTCAAGTAATTATTACAGCCACAACGATGTGGTTGCTCTCATAGAAAAACACTCTAAAATACAGGGTCCGAGTATAAAAATTAAAAAATTGTTTATGGAATGTTGCTAATATAACCACACAGAAGCCTAAAACGTAAAATTTCTAATTTTAACTTTCCCCAGTAAAAATCTGTAGCGAAAGGGTTAAAGTGGATGTCTGGGCACTGAACTTTTCCAAAGACGAAAGACACAATTGGGGAATCTGGAGAATCTGCCCGTTATGATGCCTCTAGAAAAGAGTGTTCTGACTTACTGCAAGTCGGAGTCTACACAAAAGCCAATTTACTTTGTGAACAAACCTTAGCAAGTTTCTGATGTTGACTGATCTGAGGTTATCCAAGTTTTCGAAGTAAGGAGAGCCTAACTATTTCCTGCTTCCCGATAGAGTCGGACAGTGATAGAGAAGATGACTTATGGTCTCTTCCTCTTTTTCATTGTGGCAACTGTGGAAAACGTCCCAGCTGTCAAGGCCCAGTCGGTAGGCATGACATCCGAATAGAATTTTTTCCATAAACGAAATATTACACCGTGCGACAAAAATGAAAAAAAATTTTCACACTGGAAAAAATCCATATGGGTGTGAAACTAGAGACCAAACATAGTAATACTGTGAACTCAGTTTTTCATTTCTACATCTTTGTGCTTTTAAAAGGACTTCAAAATTTTGAAATTGATAAAAAATAAAAACAAACTTAATCTCGTTAGAATATGGCGATGTGTATATCAAATGAAAGAGGAAAGGCTCAAGAATTTAAATAAAATTGATTTTTTATCTATTTGTAAAAAAGGATATGGAAAAGGTCCTTTCAAAATTTTAATCCTTTATATCCTTGAAAATTTATATCGGATTTTCTTGAAAGGTAAGTATGTTAAAACCCGAAATCTCCTTGATCACCTGAAAAATTTCATTATTCTCGCTTGATTAATTTTGTATCTTTTTATTATTTAAAATACTGATACTCAAATAAACTGGAATTTTTGTACTTTATTAGAATTGCAGCTTCCGCCTTTTTTAAATAACTTTCGAACCAATAAAGTTAGAGAATGGAATTTTTACACGTCAACAAGGAGATTTGGGGTTTTAACATTTTTTTTTCAAGAAAATTCTATATAAATTTTTAAGGATATAAAGGATTACAATTTTCAAAGGACCTTTTTCATATCCTTTTTTTACAAATAGATGAAAAATCAATTTTATTTAAATTCTTGAGCCGTTCCTCTTTCTTTTGATATATGTACATATCGCCATATTCTAACGAAGTTAAGTAATTTTTTATTTTTTATCCCCTTCAAAAGTGTGAAGTCCTTTTAAAAGGACAAAGGATGTAGAAATGAAAAACTGAGTACGCAGTATTACTATGTTTGGCCTCTAGTTTCACGCACATATGGATTTTTTCCAGTGTGAAAAATGCTGTCGCACGGTGTTATTGTCTAATAATAATAACGATTATTTTTTTTGGTTATTTTGGTTTATGCTTAAAAGTTGTTTCCTCATAAAAACTAAAAAGCTTTCAAAGACACCCACGTGTCTTGTTACTATATAAGTTGGTATCAAAGATTTAGACTAAACACGAAACACCGGCGTCTCTAATTCGTCAGCCTCCCAGTTACCCGACTTGACCCTCCTCGCACTTTGGCTATCAAGCAGTTAAGTGCCACGGATACAGTAGGCAACAAGGCAACGCCACACGCCTCGCAACTTGCCCCACACTGCTCAGCTCGTGCGCCATCAGAAGACTCTGTAAAGTTAGTGCAAACTATTAAAATCCGCGCATCCGCTGCACGCGCTCTACTCGCTCTACTCGCTCTACTCGCTCCATGCGTCCGTCCCTTCATTCAGCATTCAGTTTGTGTGTCTGTACGTACGTCTGTGCTGCACGCACTACGTTGAAATTTTTCCAAAGTCGGTGCCTGGTTTTCCGCAAAACTTTTGCGCAAAGCAGTTCTTTTTTTTGCGCTGCCACCGGCCGCAGCGCAGCCTAACGCAGCTTTTGTAGGAAGTGAAAACTTTGCGTTTATTATTAACACCGCCCAAAATGGTGTAGCATAAGTTTACGGTTTTTGTTGCTTATATATTTTTTTGCTCAAATTTATGTTGTTGCTGTCGCCGCTATGCGCATTTATATTTACTCTGTTTATATATGTTTTGTATGATTTCTTGTACTTTGCACTAAAAGTTATGACTTGATAAAAGTTTGCGCCCGCACACAGAGCGCTGTGCCGGCGCAGAAAGATAGGCGAGGAGTTAGACGTGGCCAAGTTAGAAGGAGTTCGAGTCTCGTGGCTCGAGTCTTTCATATGCGACAGGCGGCATGTGACAAAATTTGCAAATAAATCAACCAAGGAGTTGCGCCCAGCTGGCGAGCTGAGTTAGTATTTAGCGGTGACAATCTTAAATATGTGCAACTAAAAAGTTGGCAATTTTTTGTATACGTGCGGCGCCGCCTAAAAATCAAAAGCTCAACACGTTTCTGGGCGGCGCAGAGCGTCTGTCAGATCTGTGTTGGTGTTAGTTGTTTGAAACTGCAGCAAAGACTTGTAAGCCTCTGTGTAGTTGTTGAATGGTGGAAAGAGGTTTGCGAGAGGTGTGCAACTCTGGTTAGGACACGAAGCGCATTGAAATTTTAGCAACTGCAAAATTGTGTAACGTTGACAGAATAATAATCAATGAACTGTGTGTTCGAGAACCAAATATATTATTGGCAACTTTTTGGTTGGTATTGAAATGTAAGTATTAGCTGATTGGCGATGTTCTGATCTCCAATTGGCACGTTGCACAGTGATTCGACTCCATACAAACGCGGGACAAAATTAAAACGAGTGTTCCGTTCTTCATAAAATTTGGTATACTACTAATCATGGTCTGCTGAATTGAAATCTAAATTTGGTTTTTCTTAAACTGTTGTAGTTTGGCAATGCCTGAGACTTAAATTTGCAAATTTCGTCATTTTTGGAGAGCTATAGCACCAAGTGTGTTGGTTAGATTTTTCAGATTTTACATTTAATCGGTAACGTCAACATTGATTATTCCAAAGAGTAACAGAAATTGTCTTAGGACCCTCTGGTTTTGCAATAAAAACGATAATAATAGATTGCATTTTTGCAGATTTGATCATTTTTCATGCTGATTGCATACTTTTAGGCATAAATAAAATTAATTTTGTCGAAAAATACGTGTTTAGACCACTTTTCAAATTGAATTAATTTCTGAGATCGGAAGATATCGGAGGATGTAATTACATTATACGACAAAAGAAGAATGCTTCTTAAAATAAAAAAAAAATCCAGGAACATACTTTCACATACTTTTTAGATATTTTCCTCTAAGTTTTGCCAATTTTCAGATTTTTAATTTAGAAAAATATTTTGAATTAAAAGTGAAGTAAAAGCCTCAACTGTAGAAATTTTGAGAAAACATTAAAAGCGAAAATGGCCACATTATTTCTTATTTTGTATTGGAAGTTTAAGCAACTTCTTGGTAACCGTGTATTTTTCAAATTTTTTTCACTCAATAGACTAAAAAACAGAAAATATGAGTTTCAATTTTTTTGAGAAAAAAGTTTCAACTTTGAGCCGCTTTTGCACACACACTAATTCATTTTTTGCACAGATTTTTTGGGGTTTTCTTAGTTAGAGTTTTTTATTTCAAATTACATCAAAATCGTTAAATTCTGAGACCATAAATTTTTTGAATTTTGTCTATGGAACGAATCACTGTGCGTTGGCGCTGTTTTTAAACCACTGTTAAGGTTTATGATGTGCTGTCTTTTGGACTATATACATATATCCTCTATATCCAGTCCCAGAGGTTAAGGAAGGAGAGTAGCAATTTCTTCTCGAACTGGAATGTGTAGTTCAGCAAATACATTTTGCACAAGTTTCCTCTGTTTGAATTTAATTTTTATATAAACGGAGCAAGCTGTATGTGTCTTTTTAATGGAGGACAAAAGTTATGCCAGAAAGTTCCTAGTGCAAAAAAAAATATTCGCGGCATCAACGTCAAATCATTAGCTTGGAATAAGCTTTTTGCTAGAAGAAGAAGAAGAGAAAAAGTAGAAGACGAAGAAATAATTTTATGTGCCAATGTTTTTCCCTATTCAGAAAATTTTTGACTATCCCATACAATGATTGACTGAACAAGTTGTCTGCCTTTTGCTCCTTGAAATCAAACGTTGACTCCAAAAGTCCCTATAGTAAAAAAAATTACTACAAATTATTACCACAATTATTACAAACCATTACCTTGAAATTAGCTTGAGATAAGAAAAAAAATAAACTACTCTTCACTCTCTTCATTAATGTTTGTTCCAAGCCACGAAAATATCTTAAATTCTTTAACTCTTCCTTCGATATATTTCTGACAGAGCTTTCAACTTTGAATACCAAGGATATGTGTTCAGATTGAAATCTTGATGCTTTCCATTGCGCTAAAAGGATGAATCGTGCTCTTCCAAAGTTGACCGCATTTTTAACTAATTGTTTTTTTTTTAATACACCTTTTCAGGAAAACTTGTTATATAAATTAGACAACAATTTTTCTTTTTACTTACATATATTTTTTATTTCTATTTATTCAAGAATATTCTTGTTATGTATTGTTGAAATCGTTGAATTTGGCTTTTTTTTTAAATTGTATAAAATACTTCAATAGGTAATTGAAGATTTGACAATGTTAAACCAACCGCACTCACAGACTTCAAGAGTTAAGTGCCGTTAATACATCAAAGATAAGCAAAGGCCAACATATCACAAAAACACAAAACTAGTGTCCGATCGAAACCACTTTTTTGGATCGAAACCGAAACCGACTTTCGGTTTGTTTTTAATATTCGGCCGAAACCGAAACTCTCTAGTTGAAATAAAAACCACCACATCAAGCATCGAAATCACAATTTTTCAACAAACGAATTTTAATTAAGGTAAATAAAGTACAAACAAACAAACATAACATAAAAAAATAAATACTTATTAATAAAAAAAATTCTTTCTTTTTTTCAAACATAAACATAAAAAAATCACCCTTTCGTACCTTACTCGTTAATATTCAAAATTAAATAGTTTAAGATTATATTCTAAAAAAAGAAGTTTATTTACATTGGTGGCATCTAAAATCTCTTCTAAATACAAAAAATTAAAAAAATAAAAAAATTAATAATAAATAAAAAAATAAAATAATAAACCGTTTCGGCCGTTCGGGCATTTTTTGGCCGAAACTGAAACCGAAACACTTATTTGGGCCGAACCCGAAACCGAATATTTGGTCGGACACTACACAAAACCCTCGCAAATTTCAACCATAGATTCACATTCACAAAAAGGTTTCTAAGAAAAACAGAAAAAATATTTCAGATCTTCAAAAAAACAATGTCTAAACTTTCGTTTTAATACTTAATCGAATTAGTGAAAATTACTCGTCAAAGCTCCTAATGTCACCCGATTTCACCCACACACACACACACACACGTTGTCTAAATATTTGATGCAAGTCTAATGGCAAACACGAAAAAGAAAATAACAACAAATGAAACAGCAAGCACAACTGGACACAACCGAACAGGGCAGCGTGAAAAAGTTTTCGAACATTTTAAAGCACTCAATTAGACAGCCGGGTATTCCAAATTGACCTCAGCGCAGTGAGCAGTCTTGACTTGAGTGCTGTGAGTGAATGAGTGTGTGGAATTTTCCCCTGAACTTCAACTTCACATGTAACTTTGATGACCAAATGGCCAGCTGCCCTTCAAATGTTCATCCCCCCCGCAATCATGTCTACCAATTCACAGCCAACTATTTGCTGAGCCAACCCCAAACGACGCGTCGAACAGCGAGCGACAGTTCACAGAAAAGTTCATGAAAAGTCCAAACAAAAAGTCCAAAAAAGAGATAAAATAAAATGAAGTTAACAACTTTTGGCAATTATCTTGTGAGATTAAAAAGTTGTTGCATGCTCCTTAAACGAATGAGAACCAAAATAAAATCAAATCAACCAAAAGCAAAAGAACAACGCGCAGAAAAGCGAATTTTCGTGCGAGTCCACAACGAACTCTTTTGCACGCTGCGACAGAGATGAAGCACAGCTGAGGCAAAACGAACTGAATATTTTCAGTGCAGAATTGGTTTGTTCAACAACAAACAAAGCTGTGGACTGTCAACAACGTCCACAAGTGGTCTTAGCGCTGCATTAGCTCATTTGTTTCAGTTAAGTGAGGTAAAATACTTGCGGGGTAAACCCTTTCCCTTAGTTGAATGAATATAACCGACTGCCGAACTGTAGGTTAAGTGTAGCAAGTTTAGGCGTTGCCATATTTGACCTCACATGCCACGACCCAAACGACGGCACTCGAGCCGCCATGTGTTGCCGCAACAACTGCGCGCGTCCTGCTCGCTTAGGTGCTGGAATTCGTTGGGCTGTGTGAGTGCTGGTATGCTTGGCTTTGTATTGGTGCGTGTGTGGGTGTGCGGGCGTGTGCTGGCAACCCATACGTGATGAACGCATTAAATGCGTTTGTTTGAAAAACTCTAGTCGAGCATGCCTCAAAATGGCAGCACAGCGAACTCGTGCACATGTCGAACTTAAAGTGGGCGCCCGCACGTGCTCGGACAGTTATTTTATTTTCAATTTTTTTTCTTACATTGGCTTTTTTATGGTAAATTGATTTAAGAAGCATGAAATCGGTTGGAATTTTTAAAGCTACACAACACAATTTGTTGTTTATTTCAGTTATGCGGGAACCCTTTCGGGTTTATAGATAAATAAATAAATGCGCAAATAAATAACAAATAAATAAAAATATAAATAATAAAATAAATAAATAAATACAGAAATAAATCAATAAAAAAATAAAAATCTATAAATTAATTATTTGGTGAATAAATATTTTAACCCTAATTCCCAGAAGTGACCCTCACAGTCTCACTAAAGATTTCAAATGGTGACAAATGCAAAAGATTTTCGATTCCATTATTTTATGTAATCCTCTAATGGAATGTTAGAATTATATTGCATTTATAAATGTAACATTTTAGACAGTTTTTGTACTTTTTAAACAAATGTTTTCAGTAATGTTTTATAAGCCTGACAGTCTCACTTCTAGGTTTACGTTACTTTAAAATTCTGGGAATTAGGGTTAAAAAAAGAAATTAAATTAATTAATTACTTTATTAGAAAAATAATAACAAATAAATAATTAAAATAAATAAAGAAAGAATTCAATAAATAAATACAAATAAATAAATGAAATAATTAATTAATTTGTATTTATTCTTATTATTTTTTTAAAATATTAATTAATTAATTTATTTATTTATTTTTATTTATTTATTGAATTATTTCTGTATTTTCTTATTCTCTTTATTTACTTATTTATTTTAATTTTTGTTATAAATGTTTAATATTTTTAAAATTATTAATTAATTAATTTATAACAAAAATTATAAATAAGTAAATAAGATGAACAAATAAATAAATAGTAAAATATATAAATAAATACATAAATAAATAAATAAATAATTAAGTAAACAAATAATGAAATAAATAAGTAAATAAATAAATAAATGGAACAATAAATTAATAAATTATGTAATTATTAAATAAATAAAAATATAAGTAACTAAGTAAATAAATAAATAGAACAATAAATTAAGTAATTAACTAATTATTAATAAATAAATAAAAAGATTTTTAAATAAGTAAATAAATAAATAAATAAAAATTAATAAATAAATAAAAAAAATTTATAATTAAATAAATACAAAAATAAAAATAAATAAATAAATAATGAAATACTTAAATAAATAAATAAAAACAGTAAATAAATTAATAAATTAATAATGAAATAAATACATAATTAAAATGCATGTACTTGTATAAATAAATAAATAAAAATAAATAAATTTTAAAAAAATGAATTAAATAAAAAAATATATAAAACAATGAATAAATAAATTAATAATAAATAAATAATTAAATAAATGAATAAATAAAATAAATTAATGGAAAATAAATTAATGAATTACTTAATAAATTAATCAATAAATAAATACCTACATAAATAGAAATAAATAATAAATTTTTAAATAAATAAATAAAAAATAAATAAATAAAAGATAATAATAATTAAATAAATGCATAAATAAAAATAAATAAACAAATAATTAATTAAAAAAATAATTAAAAAAAGTAATAAATAATCCAATAAGTAACTAATGAACAAAATTAAGACATACATAAAATTCCGAAAAATATCACAGACTAGTAAAGTAGATGAACATAAACTCTCTTAGTAACAAATTTCTTCAATTCATTTGTCGTATGTTGCTTCAGTCGCATCGCCCATAACCAATTACAGAATAATACATTTAAAAAATTGCTCGCATTCCAGCAACAATTCGCCAACTAATTAAGCGATTACTGCAAGCATAAGCAAAGTATGCCCCAAAAAGGATATTAGCATAAAAGGATATGGCCACAAGCAGCTTCAAGTGCCTCATTTGCAATACGTTTATGCACGAACATGTACTTGTGTGTGTATGTATATTTATGTCTATGTGTGTGTGTGTGTGTCGCATATTTGCATCATTAGAAGCTACGAAAAAGAAATAAGCGCTCTCATTCAACGCTACCGCCTTCCACTCGATAAAAGTTTAATGCGATTTTTGCATACAACAACAACAACTACAACAGCAGCAGCACAGCCAAAAGTAAATAAACCGTCAGCCAATTCAATTGAATTGCATTGAGTTGAGCTGAGTTGAGTTGAGCTGCATTGAATGCAATGCATTGAATGGCAATTTCGAACGCTGACCGCATAGTAAAATTGCAATTCTTTAGCGAAAATATCCAAAGCCTTGATTAAAATTGCAGTTTCCTTGGCCTTTCCTGCCTTCATTATTCCTGCCGTTATTCAACGCAATTGCAATAAATTGAGTTCTCCCGCTTTCTGGCGAACGTTGACGTCGTGGCTGCGCTGCGATTCCTGTGAAGTGCAACGTGGACTGGTGCAGTTGAGTTGAGTTGAGGTTGAGATGGAGTTTGAATAATGGGCCAAGATTTTAGGTAGCTAAATTTCAAATCACAAGTCGACTTAAATGCAGTAAACATCCGTTTCGACAACTTTTTTGCTTAGCGGTTGATTTAAACTCAAAATGTTGGCTCTGCCTTTGCATTTGTTGCTCCCCAGTGTGTGATGGAACATTAAACTAAACTTTTGCAACATTTTTACTCTCCGTCGGTCTGTGTATGCCACTTGCGCGCCGCTTCGAAAACATTGCAACCGCACTGCGATGCGCTGCATGCTGCCAGCCATGGCCGCTGTGGTCTTTGACGGTCGCTTCCGGCTACTGCGCCACTTTAATGCATGGTTGATTCGTTTCCAGTGTCGGCTCGTAACATTTTGCCGCACAATCAAACGCCACCCAAGACGGCTCGACACACTCAAGTGCACACACGCACACAGGCACACACACACAACGACGCTCAGTTGCCGCCTCAGCAGAATGCTTGCATACGCTGGGGCGCTGACGCTGGGCGCGCAAGTTAATTTAATAAATCTTCAACAACTGAATAAGCTTTAAATTAATGATGCTGTAAAGTTCAAATAAATTACAGTGTTATCTCGCACAGGCGCAGGCCGAATGCGGCCACTTGTCGGCCGTCACTTCGATTGCGCCCGCGCGCCTTCGCCCGCCGATGTGCACAGTTTGCGTTGAGACGGTTCGCTGGCGCTGTCATTAGGTTAACGAGAACGCACCCGCACACACACACACACACACACACAGATACACAAACGGCAATTTATATGCGTGTATTTGTGCTCGTGAGCGTGCGTGTGGGTGCGTGTGCGTGTGGGTGCGTTCATCCAGGCACTGCGGCCGTTGCTAACATATGCTTTCAATTTGGCGTTTGTGCACAATGCTGGCGATGTTTTTTTTGCGCTCGTCTCTTGCCATGGCCGAGAAATCAGGTTAGTATCAATTACAATTGCATTTGAACAAAAAATTAACAGCGTGCGTGCTTTGGTGTCCGATGGCAATTAGGTTGAACGTGGCCGAAATTAACTTTCACTTAACGCGGCGCATCTCGTCGGCTGTTGCCAATAGTTCGAGCTGTTACAGTGTTGTGCGGTGCGAAATTAAATGCAGAGCCACAATGTTGTGATGTTGTAATAGATAACGGGTAGCATGTTACGTTAGTTAAAGTTCATTTGTTGTATAATGTAAGAAAGGAATTGAAACTAGAAGGAAATTGTTAGTTTTATGGGCCTCGGATTGACGAGTGGAAGAGGGGATGGATGATTCATAGGAAGGTTAACCCTTTCGGTTATTCTATGCCATATGGCATAGTCTCTTTTCAGTGCCTGTTTTAGGTCTAAAAACTTGTGGATACTATATTTTTATATACTTTGTATTTTTCTCTAAAGTTTTCCTATCGAGCTGCGTATTTTACAAAAAAAGATCACTTCGTACTTTTATTTATTCTGTTACAAAAATCAATTTATTTCATAGCTTTGTGTAAGTAATCTAGTAGGTATTTATTGCTTTAGTAAGTGTAAAAAAGTTAGATCCCAAATATAGCTCACCAAGGCTGTACGATTTTTTTATTTCTTACTATGCCATATGGCATAGATTTTACCCAACGGAAATAACATTTTTGATTTGATTGAATAGCGGCAGTGGCTGCACGCTTCATTTATAAGCAATACAATTTTTCTTTTTTATCTTTTTTTATTGTATTTTGTGAACTATTAAGTTATTATTGGCGGGGAATGTGCACTGCGACCTAAATATCTATTGTGCCCCCTTCTTGGCCTTCACAGTTCGTCCGTGAGTCCAGTATCCAAGAGGAATCTTAATACATTTTCTAATCCTCTGGAAACTTAGTCCGAACCTGGTATAATAAAATCACCCAGATGCTTTTTTTCTTTTGTATATTAGTGCAGGGCATATGCCTAGTATGTGTATTACCGTTTCATTGTCCTGCGAACAGAACCTACAGAGTTCGTTCACCCTGATACCTAGTTTGGTTAGATGATAGTTCAGTCTACAATGCCCTGTCAATATACCTGTGATAATCCTTAGATTATTCTTTGAGAGACTTATACATTCCTCGCAACTTTTCTTGTTGGCCAAGTTCGGCCAAGTTCGTTCAGCTTCTCAAGGCATTCCGGCACCAGTTTCGAGGATACCTGGTAGGATCTTAATGCCTTGATTGCCGCTTGGCTGTCTGACAGGATTGTGATTTTCCGGTTCCGGTATTTCCTCACCAGATTGAAGTGAGCGCACCTTTCAATGGCGTATATTTCCGCCTGGCAAATGGTGGTCTGCTTTCCTGTAGGTTCCGAGTATCTAATCCCAGGTCCATAGACCCCGATTCCGGTACCTTCCTCCGTTAGGGAGCCATCTGTGTACCAGGAAATCATGTACTGATCTATCAGATATGTCTTTGATATACCTACCCAGCTTATTTTATTAGTAAGTTCTGTTTTAAATCTAATAAATAAATCTTAATAATTAAAAATAATAATTTTTTTTCCCTTTAAGTACATTCTATGCCATATGGCATGATGCCCAAAAACCACTTTTTCGAACAATATTTAAAAAAATTACTTTTGATTATTCATTATGTAGGCTTAAACAGTAATAAAATGGAAAAGAATGATTTTTAAAGTCTAAAACAAAAAAGAAGTACCGAAAGGGTTAAGTGAAAGAGACAATAATTAATTTTTTTTGCAGGGACCGTAAAAATTATAAGCTAAAAATAAAAATCAAAACATAAAACTAATTTTTCGATTTTTACTTTGCGCTCGCCGAAAAAAAATTATTTGTTGATTTTTTTTATCAGAAAATAAAAATTATTTGTTGAGTTTTATTTTTTGGGGGAAAAATAAAAATTATGCGGTGAGATTGAGATTTATGAGAATTTATTTTTCAGTTTAATTTTTTTTTTTCACAAAATAAAAATTACGGGGCGAGTTTTTGTTTTTTATTTCAAAATAAGCCTCATGTGGTAAGTTCAATTTTTCAAATTGTGTTCTGAAAATTATTTTCTGAGCAATACTTTTTGCTCATGAAATAAAAATTCTACTATGAATTCCAAATATTTGATGCATATAGTTTATACTCTTTTAAGTTTTTCTTGTTCTCGGTAGTGGACAGAGCTCATGAAATTTTGCTACAATAAAGCCTTGGAATTTCAGTAAAATTTTGGTGACTTATAAAAATATAAAATATGTCACTTTAGAGAATTGTCTTCAACTTTGACTTACTTCATGCTTTGCGTTCGTATTTTTTGAATTTTAAACTCACTTTCAAAAGCTCAAAGAAGTTTCTAAAACTATTTCATAGCCTAGGACCCCTAGTGGTGGTTTCCATAGTCAATTGTTTAGTATGAATTTTCAATTCACCTCATCTTAATTACTTTCATTCACCCTCACCCAAACATTATCTGAAGAGTATTGGAAATTTTTATTGCGCTGATTTGCAGCTTCATCAATATGCCGCCACCGATAAACTGAACCTCTGGCATTCCTCACCGCACCCCTTCTTCCACACGGAAACACAAACATATTTACATTTCTCATTGCCGCTATAGAGCTAAATTATACTAATTAATGCAAATTAAATTTCATATAAAGAGCGAACAAGACGAGCGAATACCAACAACGCCACACCAGACGTAAATGCGGTTTTCATTGGCTTAAACGTTCCACCTCGACAGCATAATTAGGCGGCTGGAATGTGACTTTCTCCTTCGTTTGTTGGCTAATGTTGTTGTTGTGTATTGTTGTTGTTGTTGTCGTTGTTGATTGCGGGTTGGCTCAGCGGCGATTGTGGTAAGTGGGTGCCGAAATGCGGCCCCACGGCAGCGTTATTAAATGTTGTTGTTGTTGCGGCATTGCTGGCTCGCATTTCGTTCGTTGTTTGGACGTTCCGGCGCTAATTAGTGTAAAATGTTTGCCGTTCTTTATTTTTTTGTTTCGGTTTTGGTTTGTTTAATTTTATAGTGTTTTTGTTTTAGGTTTCGCTGTTTCTATTTGCTCACTTTGCCGTCCAGCCTCCTCGCCTCGCTTCGCTTACAGTTTGTGCTTAATGTTATATGTAAAAGTCGGTTTTGTTGGCGTTTGTTTTTGTAATTTAGTCAGCTGTACGTGACTGGTGTCTCAATTATTTAGCTTAAGTGTGCCGAAATTGTTAACTGACTGTGACGCACTGAGGGCAAACGCACCCCTCGAAATGGCCAACATTAGGCAGGTACACATATTAACCGGGCGCCCCAGTGCTCGCTTGCGAAGAAGTAAATTAAAACGCGTTCATTGCATTTTAGTGGACTCTCGACTGATGAGCAGTCGCAGTGACAATAGGCCGCGACAGCCGAGCAGCGGCGCGTTGATGGCGGCTTTTTGGGATCCAGTTGGCTGAAATGTTGTGCATTGAAATTGTTGAGACATCAAATTTCAGCGTTATGTCCATAGTGGGTGTTTTAATAGTCATGATTCCACCCGGCAGAGGGACGAGTACTTAGCTCAACAAATGGAGGAATCAAACATGACTGAATTGAGGGTTGTTTAAGATGTATATCTGTCTGTCTTTTAGTGGTCATTGCTATATTTGGTGATTTTTCTTGTCTATAAAGTTTGTTTGTCTTCAATGTCGTAGATGAAAAACTTAAAATGAAATGCATGAATGCTCCTCATATCATAATTTGACTTCTTAATGTCTGAGATGAACTTGTCTGGACACTTTTTATTAATCTGTCTGCTTCAGTGATTTCTCTTCTATAGACTGAACAGCTTGGCTGCTATTCCTTGAAAGTGGTCTCTTTTGCTTGTCTACCTGTGTATGCATCGTCTGTGCTAAAGTCAGTGTCATTATGTCTCTGCATCTGTATGATTTGTCTGACTCTTTGTGAGTTGCATGTACCTATTTATACCTTTGTCTGTCTGTGCAGTTATCCAGCTGTCTGGTCAAAAATTTTTTTTGTCATTTGTCTGACCCTTTATTTGGTTTTTCGTCGAATAATAGATTGACTTCTTCGGTTATTACTGTAACCCTTACAGAACTGTGCTTCAGTTTATTACAGATTTTTGAATTTTTAGAATGATTGAAATTTACATAATGCAGCATTTTAGAGAGGTAAGCAGACCTCATAGACATACCACCTTCCTTCCAACTATTTTCTGTCCATCCATCTCGTTGTAAACTAATAAATATGTCAAATACATATCTGAGATCAATTTTCAGTATTTCCCTATATATGTGTTAGTGTGTTCATACACACTTATACACACACAATTGCAACCAGTTGACTTTCAAATAAATGCAAATAGGCCAAAGACCACAACAGCCAATGAAACTTTCAGGTACGAACGCCAACTTTGCCATCAACTTTGACAAAGTCAACACACAAGTGCGACCGCAAACACACACACACACACACACACACACATGCATACCAGCACACCTAAGTATGCATGAAGTGAAGGCGGGCCAAACATAATCAGGCAATAACCGACGTGTGGCAAAAGTAATAACGGCCGCTGCAAGCAGTCGATGCTGCTAATTGTTTTCCACGCAGTGACGTTGGCGACTGACAGCGGCCTCTGTAAGTGGCAGTTGGCAAATTGCCATTTGTAACTGTTCAACTTGAGAGCGTCGCGCGAACGGATGTGGCTCGCCGGAAGCTGAATTAGGGTGGGCGCGGAGAAATTCAATTAAATTCAATTAAGATTACCATGGCGAAAGTTTTCAGTCGGTTCAATGTCAATTTGTCCGGCGATGCACCGCAAGCGGCTGCAGCCAGCACTCCGGGCGCATCGTCTTATCATTTATTGCACAACTTTGATGAAGCTCGTTTAAAACAATTATAAATCTTTCATGTCTTTGGGGAAATTAGTAATGCCGGCGCATGCAAAATGACAAACTCAAGCAGAGTATAACAAAAAAATATAAAAAATATAGAATTCGAGTAAGCGGAGCGATGAGGGGAAGCGCGCAACGCTGAGACAAGTTTGTCCTCGACTGGCTTTTGTAGTTAACCAAACTGCCTGGCAGGCAGTGTTGACACTGAAGTGAAAGACAGACATTGTTGGCGCTGCTGTGGCCGTGCAACCGACACTAACACACACACACACACACATACATACATGTCGAGTTGTGCTGGTCGCCGCTGACTGGCCGAATTCGGAATGCAGCAAACGCTGCTGCGGCCACTCTCGGCGCTACCCAGCACACTAATTTCATTCATTAAAACTTTTCACATTCAATTTCGACACAAAAAGCGAGATTCCTTTGGGCGCGTTGTGCAGCCGCAGCAATAGAGATGGCGTAGAAAATGACGGGGAAAATGCATTTGTGTTTTGTGTGTGTGTAGGTGGATGTAAGCAGCAAAAAGTCTGTCAATTAATTAATTGATAAAAAAAATTTGCAAACGCTAATCTAAACTAAGCAGAATCAGAGTAAATCAATTAGATTTGTTAAGAATAAAATGATATTAAAAAATATATAAAATAAATTAAAATGTAAAATAATTCATAATTAAAATATAATTGAACTAAAATATAGCAATAAAATTTAAAACAAAAAAAATTATTAAATCTAAACTTTAAATTATAAAATATGCAATATTTAACATACAACATAAAATATTAGATATTAACTTAAATAAATGGTTTAAATATTCAATTTAAAATATCTAATAAAATAAAAATATTAATTAAAAATATTTATAAAAAAATAAAATATTAAATCTAAACTTTTAAGTATAAAATATAAAATATGCAATATTAAACATACAACTAAAAATATTGGATACTAAAATATCTAATAAATTCAAAATATTAATTAACAATATTTATAAAAAGAAATAAAATATTAAATCTAAACTTTTAACTTACAACTTAAAATTTTGGATACTAAAATATCTAGTAAATTCAAAATATTAATTAAAAATATTTATAAAAATTAATAAAATATAAAATCTAAAGTTTTAAGTATGAAATATGAAATTTTAAACATACAACGTAAAATATTAGATACTAAATTTAATAAATGGTTTAAATATTAAACATAAAATATCTAATAAATTCAAAATACATATGATTAAAAATATTTATAAAAATAAATAAAATATTAAATCTAAACTTTTAAGTATAAAATATGCAATATTAACCCTTTCGCTATTTTGTTGCCATATGGCACATTGCTACTTTGTGGACGTCTGAGCCCTCTGTGGTTTCAAGAATACATTTTTTGTTGGTCCTTAGAATAGTTTGAAGTTTTAGGAAAAATTGAAAATTAATAAACTGAATATTAAAGTTTAAAGAAGAGAAGTATACACGTTTTTCACTGGTATATCTTGACATAGTAAAGGAAGAAGAAGCAGAAAACTTTAGATCACTTTTTAATTTGACGTTTTATTTCAATTTAGATACTTTTTTTTTAATTTTGGCTGAAATAAATGAAGAAATATTCAAATTTCGTTATGTGTAAAAAGTTTTATGTTTAAGTAATTATTACAGCTACAACGATGTGGTTGCTCTCATAGAAAAACACTCTGAGATACAGCGTCCGAGTATAAAAATTTAAAAATTTATTTTGGAATGTTGCTAATATAACCACAGAGAAGCCTAAAACGTAAAATTAAAAAATTTTAACCTTCCCCAGTAAAAACCTGTAGCGAAAGGGTTAAGCATAAAACATAAAATATAAGATACTGAATTTAATAAATGGTTTAAATATTACATTTCAAATACAGTGCAAGCTCGGTATTCGCGATTACCCATTATCGCGACGGCCCGGTTATCGCGACGGCTTAATTTTTAACATTGCAGGTTCTATAATCGCGACAGTTTACGAAAAACGAGGTTCTATTTTCGCGACTTTTATCTGTTTTTTTTAATTTTATTACAATGTCTTTAACCAAAAAAACGGAAATCGCCGCCTTTTGGTATATTAACCTTTTTGGATTTTAAAGCCGACAACAGCACTCTATGAACTACGTGATTCAGCTGTTATTTTAAAAAATTATTTGCCAAAAAAGCAATTCAAAATCTCCAACTTCTTTAAAAATGTTTAAAATGTAAATATATCAGTTAAAACAATTGTAATTTAAAAAATTACATACAATTTTTCAACAAAAAATTTTGGGTTCTGTTATCGCGAAAATTCGCGACATGTCTGGTTTTTAATTAGTCGCGAAAATCGAGCTTGCACTGTATCTAATAAGTTCAAAATATTAATTAAAAATATTTATAACAATTAAAAAAATATTAAATCTCAACTTTTAAGTATAAAATATGCAATATTCAACATACAACATAATATTTGATACTAAATTTTATAAGTGGTTTCAATATTTAATAAAAAATATCTAATAAATTCAAATTATTCATTATAGATATTTATAAAAATAAATGAAATATTAAATTTAATAAATGTTAAAATTAGATATATAAAAAATACAATAAATTCAAAATATTCAATAAAAATATTTATAAAAAAATATTACATATAAAATTATTGATAAATATAAGACAAAAAATACGAAAACCTGAACCAATTTAGAATATAAATTCATTATTTAGCATCAAAGTTAAGAAAAAATATTAAATAAAAAGTTTGTATTTATGTACAAATACCAGCAAATATTTGTCACAAAACAATTCACCAAAAGAAAAATTCTGCTCCAGCTCAGCTGATTAGAGACACATTGACGCGTCCCCGCAACGCGCTCACACACGAGTACGCACCGTAATAGCTTCCAATTTTCACTCAATTTTCCGCGTATACACATAATTTGTTGCTTTCGGCGCTCATCTCCGCTGCGCGGTTCGCCGCATTGGGTGCTATGATTCGTGCCGACGGAATGCGTTTACAGGAAACGGATGTGTGCTGTTACCAAGGATTTTGTTATTCAAGTATTCAAGTGCAAAAGAAAGCAAGAAAGCGAAAAAAGTAATAAAAACAGCAACAAAATTGCAAACATCTTGAATTGATGCGACTGTGATTTGGCTTTGATGTGCGCTGCGACGTTTGCGGCTGCGACGACGGCATTGTTGTGCACATATAGTATTTGTTGTTGTTGTTGTTGTTGTTGTGAGCATAGCGTAAATCAAAGCAATTTGTACAACAATTGCGCCAAGTAAATTATCGCCGCAGGATTTCGTGCGAATTTCAGCGCGCACGCGGATATTACAGGCGGAGAGTACGTGTGCGCTCGAGGTTGCAGGCACACAATGCGCACACGCACACACGGGTTCTTGCATTTATTTATGTGTTTGTAGGGATGGGTGTTTGGTGTTACTGAACACATGAGCTGAAGTTTGTCTTCAAAGTCCTACAGGTAGCAGGAGGGGAAGCAAACCAGAGGATGCACCGTGAAAAGGATAACAGAGAACGTTGCAAAGGAAAGCATGCGAACGAGTGAGTGCGAGCGGTTAACAAGGTACAAGAGGGTAACAATTTTATGGTGCAAAGACTTCGAGGTTAGATAGAAGAGACATAAAGTTTAAGTAACAGATTTTTTGGGTAAAATGTGAAGAAAGTAGAGAAAATCTGGTTCAAGGACGAAGAAACAGCAGATGGAGAAACAAAAAGCAACGCTGAGGAGAGATAAAAATTATTGAGTACATAATGTAAAGCAGGAGAAGAAAAGATTGACTGTTAAGGAGATATCAACTCAAAACCATAAACCAAATTAAGGCCCAAAATTCACATGAGAACGAAAATCAAAGGTGAAAGGTAAATTGCAAGATGAAAAGGAAAATGAATAAGTAAGAAAGAGGGCGGAAATTGGGGAAAGAAGGATGTGCATCCTACCGGCCAGTGGAGCACACAGAATTTTATTTATTTTGGGGGGTTCCATTCACACGCACTTACAATTGAACAAAACTGACTTGGAGCGGTAGAAGTGGCTTGCCCACATATGTTTAGTTTAGTTTAGGGAAATTAATAAAATCAAAGAGAAAAACGACTGTCATCCAAATCAATGTATGACTCAGACTGACAATGCAGTAAGCCACATGAAGGAGGAAAACAGTATTGAAAAAACATTTCAGGGGAAAGGAAAATGAATTACGAAATGTAAGCTTGAACCAAATGTCAGGTAAACATCAAAGTGAACAAATTGTTCCGAGTTTAGCTTAAGTTAGGTTATAGAAGTGGCATGCACTTCTACTCGAAGACCCTACTGGGTGTTGTTCATTCATTTTTTCAGGGTTTTGTACGAAACATTTTTAAGCATCCGAACATTCATAAATTATTTTAAAAAGCGATTTCATGATTATGAAAGTAATTATTTTACCTTATTTTTTACCTAATTGTTTCTTTTATTTTATTTATTAAAAAACAGGATTTTTTGATTTAGAAATATGGTATTCGTGATTGAGAAATAAATTTACATTTATGTATTAAAAGAAATTTTTAGTTATTGAGAAGCTAATTTTTTTACATTTGTTCAAAAAATTAAAAAATATTATATAAATTAAATAAAAAATTAAATAAATAAATAAAAAGAACAATAAATTTAGTGAAAATTTGTGCATAAGAAAATAATTTGATAATTCATTAATAATTAATATTAAATTAAAATCTCCGTCTCACTTTCTATTTTCAAACAATACTAAAAAATAATATATATCTATGTATGTTTATGTATCAGATGATTGGAAAAATATGCTAGTAAGCAGCTGATTTAAGGCGAATTTATAATACAATCGCCTACGAATCGACTACTTAATAATACATTCTTTCGTCCAAACTCTTCAAGGCCTCAAAAATTGTAGGTATACCAAATCCATTCAAACACGCTCACACAACACAAAACAAACCTTTGACATTTTTGTAGTTTGAAATTTATTTATATAAAGCAGTCAACAAGAGGCAATATTACGATATATAAATTGCCTACTTCTTCACTACTTAATATAAACAAACTCGCACCGTCTAAACTATTCAATATAAAGTTTATAACAAATTGGAATGTTTTAAAACTGTTTAAGGATCTTGAAAATTTTAACAAAACTATTTCCACTCAACCTTCAGCTGGAACCACGAAGCTGCGAGTGAATTTGCATCTCACAATGAACGGATTTTTATACTCGCTGTCGATATGGGACCCGTCTGGCTTAGTAGGTAAATACAAAGTGCACTGCTGACGATCACAGCAACAAAGCAACTATGCGAAATCCTTATCAAGTAAAACTTTGAACTATGGATTTTGACCTGCTGGCGGCGTCTGACTTTTCTGTCTGCTTGCTTGCCTGCGCGCATGCGTGTTGTTTGTTGTTGCTCGAGAATGTTTGACAAAAATTAAGTGGAGGCGATCCACGTTGCAGACAACTTTAGAGCGATTAAGTGCAGATTTATTACATTGTATAGGTAAACAACAACAATTGCGGACTTGAGACTTTGTCGCGACTGTATTTATAATTTTGTGAGCAATAACTGATACTCAGATTTGTAAAGATGAAAAGTCATAAATTAGTTCATATCGGAGAGAATTTCCAACGACGAGTTGGCGTGAAAGACAAGAATATATTTTGTTTTTAAAATGTGAGATCAAATTTTAAGAATCTTTGCATGTAATTAGAACTTAAGCCTTTAGCCTTTTTGAGTGAAACTTTGAGGCACCAAAAGTCAACTGAAATTCTTGGAAAAAATTCTGGATACTTGGAATGAAAAATTATATATAAAAATAGATTTTTTTAATTATGATTATCGATGATAATTGGCTTTGATTCTGATCTTTAATAAGGACTTTAAATTTCTTATGATCCCGGTTCGAGTTATGACTGAGTTTCCGGTCCATTATGGTTGTGCTGCCTCTTGAGTTTTTATTTAAATCTTTGCTTTGGAACTGTGTTTGGTTTTTCAAATATTGTTAGGAGTACTTTGCCTTCTCATTACCAGTCTATATTTTCAGTTTCTTCTGCAACAAATCTAAAAACTCGACCAATCAACTGAGTCTCAGGTCTGAAAGTTTTGAATGAAAAGTAATCAAGGCAGTGATGCCAACCGTAGGGAAAAGAAGCTACATGTAGGGAAATTCAGCTTTAAATTTGCGATGTAGAGAAAAAAAGGACAGATTTTTAATATTTACTTAAATGTAGGGAATTTAAAAATCTTAAATTGTCTCTATATTAAAAAAAAAATTTTATTTTTCTGTTCGAATATAATTTATTTTTATGATTAATGCGTTGAAATTTTTTCAATGTGGCAATCTTGGCAAGTAAAATCTTTATATATCCTTAAACACACCCACTGGCTAGCAAGGATTTTCATGTATTTTGTCAGTGCTTGAACATACACTTTTGTCAGCATATTTGCTTAACCCTCTACTGCCCCATACGGCCTTAAGGCACGGTCCACAAAAACCTAGAAAATTCCACATAAATATTAATTTTTTTTAATGAAATTTTTAGGGCATGTTTTAGATAAATTAAGTTGTTATTTCTTTAATGTTGCACGGCTGTAAGCATCACATGTTTCCCAATATTATCAGTTGAAAGTTGAACTTCGTGCAAATTAGTAGAAATAATTATTTCGTGAAAAGTAAAGAAAAGAAAAAAATATTAAAAATACTTTTCGTTAAAAGATTAAAACAAGATAATTATGAGTGAGTACCTTGTAATGTAATTTATTGATTTCAAGTGTTTTATAGTGGAAAAAAAAGGATTTACAGTAACTTTTTCGGTTTGGGAAAGCAGACTGCCTTTAGGCAGCATCAGGCACCAAAGCGAAAAGATTTAATGCATTTGGTCACTAAGGTACACTTGTATGTGGTTTCCGTTTTATAGATATAAATCGGCATTTAAAAACAAATTGTCGGTTTTATGGGACAAAGAAGTACAGAAAGTTTTAGAAAACTTGGATTTCGATGTTTTCGAAGAAACTGATGAAGAAACTGATGAAGAAAATGATGAAGAAACTGATGAAGATATCGTTAATGAAGTGTTAGCTATGTTAGATTCAAAGTTCAAAATAGGACATTTAGTTAAAAGGAGAAATTTTTCCTCTTTCATTTGATACTCATATCTTCATCATTGCACAACGGCAAATATTTAAAAAAATATTTGAAATATGTATGTCCTTAAAATTTTAAAGTCCTTTAAAAAGGACTTTGGGTCAAAAAATGAAAAAATGACTACGCCAGGATATTATAAATGATCTCTAGTTTCACGTCTATATCAACATTTGGATGGGTCTCGGCAAACATTTTTTTTTTTGTCGCACGGTGTAATAAATGTAAAGTTGGTGTTCACTCACTGCTTCATAACTTTGTCATTTTTCTTTCGATTCTATTGATGTTAGGCTTCATATTTGCTCAAATAATATATCTTTCATCTTAGATTTTAAAACTAGAGCAGATAATTTATTTTATCCATAAAAAAATCATTCAAAAATTTATGATATTGAAAATGGTCGAAAAATTCACTTTTTTACAACTTTCACCGTCAGTAACTTCCCCAAATCTCATCTGATTTGGGCAATCTAAGGCTAAGGCTAAGGTATTATCTTCTGACCGCCGGACCGCTTGTGTTAGTCGGATGATTCGTTTACGAGATATGTGCTCATAACTGAAACAATAGGGAAAAAACTGTTTTTTTCGAAGATTTTTCGAAAACGCTTTTGAAAAAAATTTTTTGATTTTCAGTTTCGTGTTCAGCGGCCCAAAGTTAGTCTAGAAAACACTTTTATTTTTAGGTTAATTTTTCGTGTCGAGTAGTGTAATCAATAAAACGTGAAACTGTTCATCAGCCTATGTGGCCAGTACGGCCTTAAGGCACGCAAATTTTTCAATTTAAAAAATTTTCCCTTCTTATATGATTCTAAAACTACATGGTGAACAATTTTTCGACTTAAAAAAAAATTGGGGCAGTAGGGGGTTAATTTCACTTTTGTTGCGTTTTCGAGTATATTTTTCAATTTATTTTATTTATTAACCAGATTCTGAATTAAGGAGAGAAAATCGTAAGTTTCTTCAAATATTATACTTTTTTAATTTTCAATACTTAAAATTGTTTATAGAACAATGAGCATTCTTCCAATTCATCTTTTTTTTGGAAATGGGTTCTACGAAGCGAGCAAAAGTTAAGTATCGAAAGCAAAAATTTAACGACAGCTGGCTGGAAATGGAAGAATTCAAGGGATGGCTTGAAAAAATCGAAACGAATAATTTCAATTGCAAGTGTGCAGCTTGCGACGTTTGATTTCGATTTTTGAAAATATATTTAGGGAAACTTGTAGGGAAAATTTATATTTGCGTAAGGAAAAATAGGGATTTTCCTGAGATGCGGTAGGGATTTTTTCAAAAATTTGTTGGCATCACTGAAGCCCCAGGAATGTTTCTAAAAAATTAATGTTAGAAACGACATCCACAGAGTACGATAGAATGCACAACTTTGACTCTTCTTTTGATTTTCAATCTCTAAAATAAAAATGTAAAGAAGTTTTCATGTTTTTGTATATCTTTGCGAGTATTTATGAGGAAATATGATTCTGAAAAGAATTTTAAAGAATATTGTTGTTATTGAATTTCAAAGAATATTCTTGTATTGGGGTTTTAAGCCACTAGAATCTTTAAGAGATTGCAAACAGAAATGCACAAATTGTGTTTATTTGCTGATCGGTTTTGTCTACCACAACGACTAATTCAGATACATTTGGTTCTTACGAGGTCAATGCATAATGCAGACATTATGTGGATCTCTTCTATATAGGAATTGTATGAGAATTTTATATATAAATACAGTCAAACCTGGATAAGTGAGAACTGGATAAGTGAGAAAACTCTATAAGTGAGAGTAATAGCCAGGACCCGTCATTTTAAGCTCCCAAAACCTCTATTAGCGAGAAACAGAAACCTCTGTAAGAGAGAGTCGTTTTTCCCTCATAGACCTCCGTTAGTGAGACTGCTACTTATCTATACCTCTATAAGCGACAGTCGAGCTTTATTTACAAATTTAACGTGTGCTATTTTATGACTCATTCTTAACTTTCGTGGAACTTCCTACCATTGTTTTTGTATTCTCGTCAATTTTGTATCTATTCTATTTCGTGAAACTAAATAATGTTGTTATTTTACCGCATTCTTTTCAAATGGACACGTGTGCCTGTGTACCGTCCTGTTTGTCGGACTTACTCAGTTTATAGTTATCAATTGCGAAGGAAAGTTGTGTTCTGCATCATGTCAAAACGGAAAATGAAAGTACTGTCATTAAGTGATAAACTTAAAATAGTGAATGCGTTTGAATCCGGAAAATCGCGAAATGAAATTCAGAGGGAGTTTAATTTACCAGAATCCACCTATTATAATCCACCTATTCGTAAGCATTTAAAAATATATATGTACATAATATATGTTGTGCATATCATGCACATAATTTTATCATATTACATATTTACTACATTTGTACTTGCTGTGACTTGTTATTGCTGCGTACCTCTATAAGAGAGAAACGCTACCCATGTACCTGCTTTAGTGAGAAACTCGGGTTAGTGAGAAACCTCTATAAGCGAGAATGAGATTGTGCTCCCTTGAACTCTCGCTTATCCAGGTTTGACTGTATATAAATTTGTATCTTGTTGTACTTTGACAAAACATATAAAATATAATGCCATTTGTAAACTCTGAAAAAATAATGAAACAACTTGCAGTTTTCCAAAATATTTTGTTAAAAATATTTGTTCAGAAATAAATAACTTGTCACCTCATTCAATTTACTGCAATAAATACACAACACATGGCATACAACTTAAAGCATCGCTCAACCAACTAAACTCTCTCCCATCCTTCGTCCTACAGTGGCGACAATATATTTCATCGCAATGATTTACAATAACTTACAGTAATTTACTCATCATTTATAAACACACATAGACACACACACAAACATACATACAAATGTAATAACCTCCACTAACGGCCAACTGCTATGGCGACCCCCCCACCAGTGCCACCGACCAGCACCGTCATCAGTGCTGGCACCGCGGCCATCAGCAACAATTACCGAGCGGAGGTGTTGAAGCGCAAAGATTGATGATAACTTTTGCTTAAAGTACACTTCATAATGTTGACGTTTCCTTTTTCCGTTGGGCGAGTGCGGGGGGTCGACGGCAGCGCCCAGGATGTCGCGTCGCATCGCATCTTCTGGCATGTTGGATGATGATGATTTCACTGCCCACATTTGCGGCCCTAAAACTGAGGCCTGCCGCGGTAGACATCTCGTTCTTGTTGTTGTTGTTGCTGTTGATGACTGTCAGTTGTGTTTGTCGTTTGTTGCTTTGTCATCATTTACAAGAGGCCGCGCGTCGCACGACGTCGCTGTCGACACAAAGCATATTTTCGATGTTATTTTCTCGTCATTATCTGCAAAATGCCAGCACGCCGAAGACTCCGAGGACGATGAAGATGTCGACGTTGATTTGATTTTGTTTTTCGCCAGCCGTTTCGTTGTTGGCATTGTTTTGTTTTCTTATGTTGTGTTGTGTTGTGATGAGGCCACATTTGCCGCTGTCTTCATTTGACAGCCATCACAGCACAATTGTTGTCGTTGTTGTTGCGGGGGAAGAGGACAGCATCGGCATCGTTGTTGTTGTTGTTGTTGTTGTTCGAGCGACGGGCGGCCAAACGTCCGCGACATTGTGGGCAAACGATGCCCGTTATACTTGAATTCTGCATTTGGCGTCTTCTTCTTATGGCTAGGAAAATCATCTTTTAATTAGCTGTAAGCTGCTTCTATGTTTTATTGATTTGTTGACATTGTCATTGCGGCCAATTGCGGCCGATGTTATTTAATAATGCGAGGCTGTCAATGGCGCTGATGCTGTCAATGTTGCTGAAGCTGTCATCAATCCGAATACAATGGACACGTCATTGCATTCGCTTTTTTGTTTGTGGCAGCTTTGCGGGCATTTAGTGAAGATTTGACAATGACACTGACACCGACGCTCGTTGATTGTTCATCCATTGTTGGGGTTTTTTTTTTAAATATGCCAGATTTTGGTAGACAGTTTTTTTTGGAAAAATTATTTAGCGGTCTGCTGGAATGACAGATTTGTGCTTCTTGTTGAATTCTGTGGAATTGGGTCCTTCATGCAGGATTATGGAGGATGAATAATATTCATGAGGGACATTTACACTTTGTGGCTTCTTAAGTGTTCTAAAGGGTTGAAGGGGATATGTTAACATTCTTGAACAGTGTCATTAATCAGTGAAACAGAAAAAATCTTCAATAAATTAATATGTATTTTACAAGAGAAAGGAGTCAGGATTGGAAGCCTGTGCGTCCCGAATTCGCGACACTGATGAAGAAGGATTGAGACTGGAGACTGGGAAGTGAATGGACCTAGTCACTAAGCAGATTCCAATCACACAATTCCATAGAAATCAGTCAGTGTTGCCAGATACATGAAATGACTTTCTCCTAAATCTTAAAAAAAATACTGAAATTTCCTCCAAAAAGTTAAAAAATCTCCTTAAAGTGTTTTTATAACACTGTGCGACAGCTTTTTCTAACCCGGAACAAACCAATGCCAATCGATAGTACTCTTATAGAGTAACAAAACCCTAGCTGGGTTCTGCAAAGTTAGTTGCCTTTTAAAAGTTACAGCCGTGTAAAGTTTCTGTGTATTAGGGTTTTTATAACCAGATTTTTCTTTATAAGTCTTAATATATTCAAAATTTTGTATTGCTGTCTTCAGCAAACTTGCTGCTAATGCTTAGGTGAACAAATTCTCTGAACACTCTGTAACAAAATTATTACACCTTATCGAAATTTTGGGGGGTCAATGTAAAAAAATCGACTTTTTTTGATTGTAATAAAAAAAGTGTTTTTTACTCTATTAATATTAATGCAAAAACGCATTTGTTTTGCCAAAAATAACAAAAATATGCTAAACCCTTTAACGTCACAAAGACATGTTTTTTGCAAAATAAAGTGAAAAAATTTTCAAACGATTCCGAGCAACAAAAATACATTTTACCGATATAGGACAACAAAACAATGAAAAAAGGGGGGTGGCACCTTACAAAGAAAAAAAGGTGGCACTTTACATTTTTATGCCATTTTGGAAATCATTGTATAAATTTTTTCCTTTTACGATATGCTCGGATATCATTTCGGATTATGAAAAACCATTCAAAATGATGTCCAACACTGATATTTACCTTAGTTTTTTATTTTTGGTTACTTTTATGTTTTTTGGTTTAAGTTTTTGGTTACTTTTTCACCGCAAGAAAAACTTTCAGTTTTAATTTTTAAGTTTTTTCTTAACCAAATTTGACACTTTTTTACCCAGACCGTGTTATTGCGTCTGTTCCCTCAAAAACCACATTAAAATTGATGTTGTCATATATACCTTAAATGACGATAGGAATTTTTTTGCTTGGATTGCTGAAACGTCGAAATCGAGCAGGGGTGGCACCTTACAAAGAGTGGGTGCTTTGACTATTAAAACAGTTGCCAATTATGTTTTCTTGCCAGTGTTCCCAACACTTCGTTATCCGAAAATCTCCCAACAATCCACTAAGGATCCGAAAAATCCACTAACATAAAATATAAATCTCCTAAACTATCTCCTAAACAATTCTTCCCCCTAAAAATTCTCCTAAAAGGCCAATAATCTCCTAAATCTAGAAGGAAATCTCCAGATCTGGCTACACTGAAAGCGGTATCCACAGTTGAAAACTATTCTCTACAAATTCGTCTCCAGACAATTCCAATAAGTGCACTTTTTATAGACAGTTGCTATCTTATTGAAGGGGTTGAGTCCAAAAAGTAGTTTCTATGTCGATACCCAGAAATAAGTTAGGTTAGAGAGCGCACATGGGCCAGTACAGGTCCCCTGTGATGCCACAAAGCGGAAGAAGAAGCCTGTAACTAAGCCCCGAGTGGAAAAGGGAAGCCACTGTGACTTCCTTGTGACAATTTCCCGAAACGCTGTTAGTGTTGATGGTTCACAGGTTAACCAGAAAAGCGTCCCAAGGTGAAACAATCTCCTTCAAGCCGTCGCTGGACAGTGGCGTAATGTCCTCTACTCAGTGGTGCACATAGGATTTCATTTGGGGGCGTTCCCAATTCCATTCGAAACCATAGTTTGCAACAGCAATTTTTATATTTAGGGGTTTGAACCCCAAACCCCTTCCCTGTGTGCACCACTGCCTCTACTTCATATATCATGACGCAGCTGTTGCAGCGCTCATTGAAAGGACCGTCCTAAAAAATTGAAAAAAATATATGCAACACATGTTCCCCGATGGTGAAAGGGTTAAATATGAATGGCCTAAATGTGCCTTTGACAGTTTTCATAATGTTATTTTTCTTTATTAGTATTCAAATTCAAAGTAAAAGCGCAGCCAGATATGAAAAGTAGCGCACAATAAATTCGACTTCATGCATGCGTGTGTGTTTGTGTGTCTGTGTGATTGTGCTTTCGTACATACATTTCGTGCAAGGCATATTTTCCCAACACCAAACAAATCTCTTCACCTGCACTGTAAATATTTTTCCAATAAATAATCACAATCACAAAAAAAAATGAGCAGAAAAACACGAGGCAGGAAGAATAAACATTTGCCTTGACTCGGGTCGTCGCTTCGACGCAATAGCCGAAAACTGTTGACACTGTGTTAGGCGCGCGGCCGGGTAAATGGTGTAAAAAAATGTCGCACACACTCATCATTGTCAGCGTGCGCAGGAATTTCTCAACGCAGATTTTACAGCATTTTGTTACGACTCGTGTTGTTGTTGTTGTTGTCAGCAACATTGTACTGTATTATGCCGTCCCGATGCGGAAAATCGTGCTTCCCCCGCCAACTCAACGCGCCACACACGAGCGACTCGTGCGACTCCAGTGGCGCCGCTTTTCATGCTTTTTTTAGGTCCCCGAGCGCAGTGTTGTTGGCATTTGTTCGGCACGGTTGGTTGGGTAAGTTGTTGTTATAAATGTTTGCTTTTTTTTGTGTTTTTTGCTGCCTTGTGATTTTTTATGCGTTAAGGAAATCTTGTCAATTTAATTTCGCACAATAGAGAAAGCGAAGTATAAACATTTTCCTGCCAGCGGACGTGATGACTCGCAACACTTCACGCCCGCAGTTGACTCGCTGCGTCGAGGGTGCGAGTGTTGCTGTGTGCATTGGTGTGCGAGTGTTTGTGTGTGCGGGGCTGGGCTGAACAAAAGGCATTTCCCGTTGTCTCGCACTGCTGCAGCTGGGAAGTCCTGCTGGCGCAGCGCCGATTTCCTTCCAGCATTATTGCAATGCATTGATTTATTTGCACATTTATTTTTGAGTGTGCCAGCGCTTGCTTGACTGCGCCGGTCGAGGGGTTCGACATAACGCACACGCACCCACGCACAGACCCACTGCTACACACACACACATATACACAATGCAGAGGGTGCAAAAGTCTCGTAAAGGTGACAAATGTCGATAATGTGCCGTAATTTAGTTGAAGGATTTCGAGTGGCGTTTCACCACCTTTCGTTCGCCACTCGAAAACGCACCGCTGAATATGATAAAAGTTTAAAAAGATCGACAAAAGCGCCCGAGGCGCCAAATCCACCAACACACATAAGCAATTTAGTTGTCCTTTTTTTTTAGCAGTTTGATCGATGTTTGCCGTTTGTCCTACGAAGAGTTCTTTATTTGAAGTGACAGGCGCCAAGGGATAAATTGAGTGCGAATGCTTCGAGTGTGGGTCCTTTTGAAAATGTCAAAGGACTTTTGAGCTGCACACAAGAGCAAAAAGTATTCGAAAAAATATAAAAGAAAATCTGTTTGATAGAGTTTTTCAAGCTTAACAAATCTACAGATTTTCAAGGACTCCATAGAGGGTCAAAAGTCCAAGTATTGAAATTTTATATTAAAGTTTTTCTTGAAAGAGAAAAGTGAAAGTTTTTATGATGATTCAAAATCTCATATTGCAGCAAAAAAGCATAAAAATAATAGATATCTGAAAAAATATATGAACTGAAGTAAAAATAGCTTTACCGCACGAAACTAATTTTCAACAAGTCAAAGGATCATAGGCGGATTCAGAAAAATAGTTCGGGGGGTTTCAAAACGTTTTTCTTTAATACAGTACTTTTCGTTTATAACGAACCCGTTTAAAACGATTTTCCGCCTAAAACGAACCAATTTCAAAAGTACGCGCTTTATGTTTTCGCTTATTACGGACCCCTTTTAAAGCGAACTTTCGGTTAAAACGAACCATTTTGCCCAGTCCCTCGAAGTTCGCTTTAAGCGAAAAGTACTGTATTTATAAAATGCCGAAAATGCCTTTTAATTTGTATGTAGTTTTAAACTCAATCCTAATATTTTGTGGGGTTTCAACCCCCAAACCCGCCCCCCTGGCTGCGCCACTGCAAAAGATCAATCACGCTTGTATAGAGGGACCAATGCTTCTTTCATTTAGCCGAGAAGTAGTCAGCCAGCATTCTAAGTATGCAGTCATGTGATCTGTTCTGCTGACTTTGCATGATTTAGGTATAATATTTTTATGTATTTCAGTAGTTGTATCCAGTAGCGCATACAGAGGGTTTTGGGGTTCAAACCTCTTCAAATACAAAAATTGCTGGTGCAAAATATGGTTTTGAATGGAATTCGACTCAAAAGTTGTACGCATAACCTCCCAAAATGAAATTCTGTGTGCGTCATTGGTTCTATCATCTAGCAACTTTCAGAATTTATATCTCCTCTCATCTAATCCAACCTAAACTTACCTTACTTGATGTAACTTGACTCTAAGATGACCCAATGTTATGTGT
Organism: Melieria picta; assembly: GCA_964056695.1. NCBI lineage: Eukaryota > Metazoa > Arthropoda > Insecta > Diptera > Ulidiidae > Melieria > Melieria picta. The sequence continues at coordinate 69,981,100 of OZ057399.1, forward strand.
CTTGCCGAACTTGACTGGAATTAATATGATTTCAAGTGACCTTATATGACTTAACCTGCACTTATGAGTAGCAATCCTACTTCTTGACATCATCTAAGAATTTTTGTCTTGTTCTATCTTAGCCTCAACTAATTTTATCTCGTTTTAATAGATCAAACCTCATCAATCTTTGCTTCAATTGACTTTAACCATTCTTTATATAATTTAACAAGTATTGACTTGATCCATAATAGCCTCACACCACCTGACCTAACCTCAATACATCTGACCAAACCATAGCGAACTTAGAGTCACCTCGCTGATTTCGATTTAGTTGGTTTAGATTAATTTTGATTTCATTATCTACTATCATAAAATTACCTCAATTTACTTGACTAATCTTTTTATAATTTACAGATTTTTGACTTGATTCATCTTAGCCTCAGTTCAACTGACCTAACCTAATTTCTACTGACTCTACTTCGCCAGTCTTAAACTCAGCTGATCCAAAACTAAGAAGAATTATATTTGACTCTTTTTCACTTTATCCAAGTTTCACCTCAACTGACCTAACCTAATTTTACTTGACCAAACATCAATGAACTTAACCTCAATTGGGTTCAAATTGCCTTGATTTAGTTTGATTATTGTTGACTCTATCTTTCTTATTATAGCATTGCATTAATTAAATAGCCCGACCGCATTTCATTTAGTCCAACCACATCACACTTAATCTCATCTGACTTTAACTGATCTTGACTTAATTTATTCTAACCTAACCTTTAACCGAACGTAACCTAACCTAACTCGACCACGACCTTACCCAATTTCATTTGTTCACATCAAACGCAATTCACTTTTAGGAAAGTTTTCCATCAAACTTTCATACCCAATCGACATTTTCTCTTTCCGCCGCTCTTTGTTGCTCTCTTCAATACCGCACCAGCGTTTCGATAAATCAATGATAATGTCAGAGTGTCGAGAATCAGCATAAGCAATTTACAATTTAGCATTTACAATAACAATAACAATCTGTGCCGCTGCGTGCGTATTCTGGTGAATTGCTGTCGCCGTTGATGTGTCAAAATTGCTGACAATAAGAGCAAACACTGCTGCTTTCTCCATCCGCACGCACAGAGGACAGACGGACGGACGGACGGAGCGCCGATAAGCGCGCACTGGGAAATAGCGACGCTAACCTGCGAGCAATTTGCGATAAAACTCGCTATTTGTTTATTTGTTTGACAGATGCTGGCATAACATCGACGCCGAACTGTCGACTGTGCGCGGAGGGGCGAGGCCGCGGGGTGTGCGGCGAATGTCGTCGACAATTTGCGTTTTTGTCTTGAGTGCAGATATGACGGGGAATAAGTCGATGTGATGTGCAGATACGACGACGAGCAATCGCAATGCAAGTCATTGTGTGTGCTCACGCCCCAACACTGAAATGTTGCAAATGCGAAAATATTTATGGTGCGATGCGTAGCTCGATGCGCGTTTTACGAAATTACAAACGAATTACACTGGCAACAATGAGAACGTACATATGTACATACATATTTTGCCATTCAATCTTTAACGAACTTAAAGTTCCGTGTATAGATTTGAGTTGAAGTTTGAATAACAGAATTTTAGAACAAATATAATAGTAATGAGATTTTATTTTAAAGTTTTAAAGGAACCAAAAATAACCTAAAAAATGACAGGAAAAATTAGTTATGAAATAATGTTTTTGAAAGTATTTTTAATTAAAAGTGAAACTCTGGTTTCATACATTTTAGATTAAATATCAATAAAATTAAAATTGAAATCATTTAATTAAATATCAATAAATCTAATAAAATACATTTTAAATATCTACAAAGATAGCTACATATTTTAGATATATTTTTAAATATCAATAAAATTAATCATTCATTCATATTTCTAAAAAATGGATCTGTGCGAGTTAGAAAGACTTTTTATTAGCCAGGCTGACCATTGCTCATGTAGCTTTAAGTTAGAAAAGAAGTATCCCTAAGAAAAAGTAAAGTTAAAGTTTTAAAGGAACCAATACTAACCTAAAAAATGACAGGAAAAATTAGTTATTAAATAATGTTTTTGAAAGGATTTTTAATTAAAAGTGAAACTCTGATTTCATACATTTAGAGTTAATATCAATAAAATTAATCAAATATGAATAAAACTAAATATCAATAAAATTAAAATTAATTAATAAAATATCAATAAAACTAATAAAATACATTTTAGATTAAATATCAATAAAATTAATCAAAAATGTATTTATAAAAAATACAAATACAAAATTCTAACTTGCACAGGTCAAGTTAAAAAGCAATTGTTTTAGCCAGGCTGACCATTGCTCATGTAGTTTTAAGTTAGGAAAAAAGTATCCCTAAGAAAAAGTAAAGTTAAAGTTTTAAAGGAACCAAAAATAACAATAAAAATGACAGGCAAAATCAGTTATTAAATAAAGTTTTTGAAAGGATTTTTAACTAAAAGTCAAAGTCTAACTTCATACATTTTAGATTAAATATATAAAAAAGATTAATCAAATATCAATAAAATTAAAAATAAAATTAATTAATAAAATACCAATAAAATTAATAAAATACATTTTAGATTAAATATCAATAAAATTAATCAAAAATTTATTTATAAAAAATGGATCTGTGCGAGTTAGAAAGCACTTTTTATTGGCCAAGCTGACCATTGCTCATGTAGCTTTGAGTTAGAAAAAAAGTATTCCTAAGAAACCAGTAAATGAACCTTAACCCAACGACTGTAAGTTTTCTAAAGTTTTCAAATGACATCAAATATGTAATTATAAGAGTAGAGCCAACCCAATGCAGTTACAGATCAAAAATTTTTAAAATCAAACCGATCGACCTAGTTGGGACAATGCATGAGAACAATTTGAAGTAATTTTTCTGAGAAATTGTATTCTTAATTCTATAAGTATTTTTTATATAACTTAAGGAAGAATTATGGCCATGAAAATTTAAGTTTTAAGACAATTGAAATATTAATTTGTGTGTCTATAATTCGCTGAAAAACCCCTAACACCTAACTGTAATTGGGCAGGTTTTACCCTAAGAAGAAGAAGTGCTGCGCGGCATTTGCGGTTAGCGCTGACCAGCAAACAAAATATATGTGTGTGTATCAAAGCTTTGTTGCCGATTCATAGCTTTAATACCTAAGTAATCTATAATCTGCCAGAGAACGTAATGCAGCAACTACTTTGCTCACAGTTATCGCAGCACTCTTGGCATGATTCAGCTGTTGGAACCAATTTGTGCTTGATACCATTTTGTACCCGTAATTGCTTTCATTGCCATTGCGAAGAAAAGCTCAGCTCGAGACTAAGCTTTCGCAAGCATTGACGATGGCAGCAATTACAACATGATTCGAATATTTCCGATTGAATCGGCATCGAATAGAATGCATAAAGAAAACCAACCATCATTACTGTTATTACAGTCAGCAGCAGAAGTGCGCATGCAATTGTGGCTGAAAGGAAAATCGTCTCAATGCGCGTAGAAATTCGCAGGATGAGTGTGTGTCCTTGCGCTGGCGTGGAAGGATGCTGCATTGTTAGCAAGAAATGGCGGCGGTTGCATTGCCAGCTTAACGGCAAGTTTGTCAAGCAGTTTGTCTGTCTGTCTGTTTGTCGCTCTCCGGTGCATTCGATGGCCAACTGGATTTCTCAACGAACTCACTTGTTGAACGCGCCTCGCTTGCGAAATTCGAAAAGTGAACGTAGGGGAAATTATATTTTACACACACACGCACAAAAAAATCACAATTTTCCACATTTTTTTTTTACTGAAAAACAAAAAAACAAGTAGAGAAAATGTTGAAGAAAGAAGACATTACGAAATCGATCGATTTCGCTTACCGCACAATTTGCTGCAGTCGTTTCTTGGCCTTATCAGCGCTTGCAGCATGCACGCTGCAAGCAACCACAACAATGGCCGCATTTGTATGAAATTCTCTCTCTGCGTGTGTGTGTGTGTGTGCGATGTTTGTGTTGCTGCCACACGTTATCGTGCGGCACGTATGCTGCCAGCGTTCGCTTGCCAGCAAACAACGTTAAGCCGGCGAAATTTATGTACGGCATCTTGCAGTGCCGCATATGCCGCACCGCTCGGCGCCGGGTGGCAGCGCAACTTAAGATGTTACTTTGCCGATTTCAAAAGGTATCCAAAGGTTGGCGCTGTGCGTTTTTCGCTTCCCCGAGACAAATGCCATTTACCAATGCAAATTTAAATAAAAAACCCAGCAACAAAAACAATGCCAATGCAAAATCTGCACAAACTGCTGACTGCAGCCATGGCTTCTGTGTGTGTGTGTGTATGTGGAGAAAATGTAATTTTTGTCTTGCAATAACAGAAGAAAAAAATAGACACATGAATAGTTTCACGTGCTCGCTGCGTGTTCGAAGCGTTGTAGAACAGCGTCTTTTATCGCAGCCAACGCATCAGAAAATGCAGTTCACATTTTGCGAGCTGTGGCTGTTGGCATTGTGCTGGCATTTTACACACAAGAACAAACACACAGAAAAAATATAGGAAAAATAAAACTCCAGTGCCATCTGCGGCAGCAGTTTTCAAGAGCTGCAAGTGTGCGCCCTTAAAAGTTATAAATTGCACAGATATCAAGTACGAGTAAATATTATGTTTCAAGTCAACATCGCGAGGGCTAAATTACATTTTTTCTACAACCTCAAAGGGATTTTGAATAAAATGTGTCTGATTAACCTACACTGTAGTTTAAAATTAACTCTTCCATGAGAAATGCTGCATATGTGTGGGTACCATTTGCAATTTTTCATTTTTTTAATTTTTTCTTTTTTTTTTTTAATTTTTTTTATCATTTGTTAAATTTTTTGTTAAAATTTTTGTTAAATTTCTTAAATGTAAGAAAAAGTTAATCTTTTTTCTGTGATTGTCCGATGTTATAATAAATATTAGGAAAAAACCATAAACAGACTGTTAAAATTATGATAAATGGAAGAAAATAAATAAAAAATAAAATTAAAAAAATAAAATAACAAATAAAAAAAAATAATTGAAAAAATGTTAAATTTCTTAAATGTAAGAAAAAGTTAACATTTTTTCTGTGATTGTCCGATGTTATAATAAATATTAGGAAAAAACCATAAACAGACTGTTAAAATTATGATAAATGAAATGAAAATAAATAAAAAATAAAATTAAAAAAATAAAATAATAAATAAAAAAAAATAATTGAAAAAATTTTTAATTTCTTAAATGTAAGAAAAAGTTAATCTTTGTTCTGTGATTGTCCGAGGCTATAATAAATATTTGGAAAAAAACATAAATATGATAAATCAAATGAAAATAAATAAAAAATTCAATTAAAAAAATTTAATAATAAATAAAAATAAAATAAATCAAAAAAGTTAAATACTGAATGATTTGTTGGTGTTACCAAAATGGTTCTCATTTCAGGCCTAAGTGAGATCCTTGGAGCTGCCATTCTAGTCGAATATAACCTAACCTACGAGTCCCTATGCACTTAGTTAACTGGTCATAACAACTCGTTACTAAATTTTAGTCTGAAGAGAACCCCTAGTCACAGTCATATAGGACCACAGCAATATATTCTCTATTTGATCTTTCCAACCTAAATTCGACTGCACATTATCCCACAACTATCGCATCGGTTTCGTTCTACGTCAATTCTTATCATTCATCCAGTTGGATCCATCATAAAGACTGAGTTTTACTACTTTTAATTTTTAATTCCTAGATTGTCATTGGCCAAAAGCGGCGAGTTTACTTGAGTTAATACTTACAGGCATTAAACACGGGTTCTAATAGACAACTCTAATCATGAAATGCTTTAACTTGTCAATCTAACATATGATCGATTGCTTTGCATTTAACTGGACCCACTTCTGAAAAGGACTTTAGAAATCTACAGTTAATTTTCATTGGGACTTGTAATCAAGGTAAGGAATAGGACTTTACAAACTGCAAAGCACTTTGGGCAGGAATGAAAAAGAAGAAGTAATATAGAAGACAATGAAGATACATTTATAAACTCAAGGACACTTTGGGTATAAGAGAATGAACAAAGGGTTCTCTGATCACTGCGTAAAAAAGTGGCTCAGAAGACGAAAAACTGTCAGGCACTGAACAGAGCGAAGATAATAAAAAAGAAAATAGTTAAAATATTAATCTATGTTAATATTCTTTAGGTAAAAAATAATACCAAAGTCAAAGGCTATCTTTTACAGGTTGGTTTACAAGCTGCAAGAAACTTTGGGCACAACTAAAGGAATGAAGAAAGTGATCTCTGATCACTGGAAAAAAAATGGTTCAGAAGACGAAGAACACGGCTCTTGAAACTGTCAGCCACTGGACAGGGCGGAGATTATGACAAAAATAGCTCAAGTACTGTTCTGCTACTCTTTAGGAAAAAAATTACATAGAAGACAAAGAATAGAGGTTTAGAAACGGCAGGAAATTTTGAGCGCAACTTAGGGAATCAAGAAGGGGTTCTCTGATTACTAGGTGGAAGCAATTTAGAAGCCGAAGAATTTGTCTCTTGAAACTGTAAGGTATTTTTAGGTAGCACTAAGGAAATGGATTGAATGGCTTAGTTTTAGTATAAATGTTCAGTGGGTAGAAGGCTAAAGAGAAGACAAAGAATAGAGGAACTGCAGGAAACTTTATATGCACTGCTGAGAGAATGGAGAAATAAATCAGGCTCTGGCTTAAGCTTTTTGGGCAGCAAGTTGAAGAATAAAGTTCTTCAAACTTTCAGGACTTAAGGAATGAAACAATGGATCAATGGAATCAACAAGACAAAGAATAAAGTCTTTTAAGCTACAAAAATCTGAGACAGTACATTCACTGAGTAAAATAAGCCAATTTGAAAGCGATGAATAATTTTGTTTCGACGCCAAATAAGAGTCAGTTTCAAGTTGCCAGACTTTTCAGAGTTTTGAGCCAATAAATTCCAAGAAATCACATGCATTTATTTGCTCGTTTATGGCACTTGAAAACTTTATGACAGCCAGCAAATTACCATTTTCTTGTCATCCGTTTAAAAATGAGAATTTAATGGAATTTTCGAATATTTTTGTATTTAAATTCAATACATCAGCTGAATGCCAGCAAAGAGGCGTCAAAATGAAAATTCAAATTAAACTTGCAAAAGCATTGTCAAGTAAAATTCGCCACCAACAAGAATTGCAACAACAACATGACGGCACAGCGGCAAAGCCTGTTGTAATAACGGCACAGAGCCGCTGTCGCTGGGGAATAGTAGATGCCTAGGCGACTAACACAGCGACAGCGGCTGCCGAAGGAAATGATAATTGATGTGATATTAATACGATGACAGCGTCAAATGCGCTCAAATTGATGTGTGAGCCAGCCGGGAGGAATTTTAGTCATGCAGCAGCAGCAGCAACAGCAATCAATACGCACGCGCAAAGCAATATTCTGGGCGCAGCAGGGTTGTTCGCTGCAAAGGGTTGGCCGCATGGGCGACCGCAAATGGGGCACAGTAATTTCCCCAAATGACGTGCCAAACGGATTTAGCAGCTGAGCGCGGCAAATGCTGAATGCGGCAGAAAAATCGGTTATTGTAGCAGCAGTTGGCAGCATCAGTGCGGCTGACACTGACACTGATGCCGATGTTGCTGCTGCTGCTACTGATGCCGGTGATGATGATGGCTTTCGTCATTAATGTCAACAATGATGTCAGCGCATTTCAGTAGCGCACAACAACAACACTAACAACCAAATACTATTACAAATGTTGCGCCGATATCCTTTCGCTGATGGCCCTAACTGTTGTGTAGGCATTGGCTGCTTTTGCCTCTGTCTGTCTTTTTGTATATTTGTCCACGCGTTTGTGTATCTGTCTGTTCGTTGGTTTGTTTGTCTATTTGTTTATTTGCATTTGTGTTAGTGTTTTTCCTGCGAGCATTGCGTGGTAATTATTTGCCAATAAATCATGCCCGCTCGCTCGCAAATGCACACAAGACGATTGTATGCGTCGACGTGCTGTTGTTGTGTTGATTAGCTATGTGCGCACGTGCGTTGAAAATTTGAGCCTTGCCTGCCTGCGCTTGCTTGCCATCCTGGCAGTATTCTATAGATGTGTATGTGTGAGTGTGTTGTATGTTGTTTGTTGATTGATATCAATTTTATTCGCTCAATGTTTCAAATTCAATCTTATTTTCTTTTATGATATTTGGTTCAAGAAATTTGTGCAGTACGTTGCATTGATGTTGAATATATTTTTAAAAAATATAGGTATACATAACTAATTAAAACACATTTTTGAAAAGTGCCAGGACACGTTCAGAAGGTTGTAGTAGAATCCTAGAAAAAATTAAATATTGCAAAATTTCTGGAGGGAAAATAAATTAAATAAAATAACAAAACATTAATTAAAAACAATGAAAATATTCCAGAGAAAATAAAATGTTGAATATTTTTTGTAATTACTAAATATTTGACAGACATTTTTATAAAATCCAGAATCTATTCAGATAATTTTAGTTTGTATTGTTATTAAATTAAATATTACACAATTCCTGAAGAGAAAATAAATTAGTTAAAACAAAAAAATTAACTGGAGAAACAATATTACAGAGAAAATAAAATGTTAAATATTTTTTGGAATTACAGTATTTTTCGCTTAAAGCGAACTTCGAGGGACTGGGCAAAATGGTTCGTTTTAACCGAAAGTTCGCTTTAAAAGGGGTCCGTAATAAGCGAAAACATAAAGCGCGTACTTTTGAAATTGGTTCGTTTTAGGCGGAAAATCGTTTTAAACGGGTTCGTTATAAACGAAAAGTACTGTATTTATATTTCGCAGAAATTTTAATAAAAATCCAGAATCTTTTCAGAGAATTTTTGTTTGTATTGTGTTTGTGGTGGAAACTGCTTTTTTTAATTAAAATATTGCACAATTTCTGAAGAGAAAATAAAATATTTCAGAGAAAATAAAATGTTAAATATTTTTTGTAATTACTAAATATTTGGCAGACATTTTTGTAAAAATCCAGAATATCTTTTCAGAGAGTTTTGGTTTGTAGTATGTTTTTGCTGAAAACAGATTTTTATTTTGGAAATAAAATATTGCACAATTTCGGGTAAGAAAATAAATTAGTTAATATAATAAAAAATAAATAAGAAAATAAATTAAATTATTCCAGAGAAAATTATTTGTTAAATATTTTTTGTAATTACTAAATATTTGATAGACATAAAAAATTAAGAATCTGTCCATAGATTTTTAGTTTTTATTTGTTTTTGGTGGAAACAGTTTTTAAAATATTTAAATTAAAATATTTCAATATATTAAAATATTTCAAAATTTCTGGAGAGAAATTTTATTTTATTCCAGAGAAAGTAAAATGTTAATATATTTTTTTAATTACTAAATAATTGACAGACATTTTCATTGAGTTCCAAAATGTCTATTCAGAGAATTTTGGGTTGCGGTGTGTTTTTGGTGGAAATAGCTCTTTTTTTTTTGCACAAATTTGCACAATTTTGTAATTACTAAAAATTTGACACTCATTTTTGTAAAGAATAAAGAATACCAGAATTTTTTCAGAGAATTTTTATTTGCATTGTGTTTGTGGTGGAAAAACCTTTTTTTATTAAAATTTTGTACAATTTCTTGAGGGGAAAAAAATAATTCCAGTGAAAATAAAATCTTAAATTTTTTTTGGAATTATTACAATTTGGCAAAAAATTTTATAAAGATCCAGAGTCTAGAGAATTTTGGTTTGTGGTATGTTTTTGGTGGAACCAGCTTTTTTTTATATTTTTAAATTTCTGGAGGAAAAATAAATAAATAGTTTCAGTAAAAATAAAATGCTAAAAGTTTTTTGCAATTGTTTATATTTGCCAAATATGTTTATAAAGATCCCGAATCTATTGAGAGAATTTTGATTTGTGGTGTGTTTTTGGGGGAAATAGGTTTTTTTTTTAAATTAAATTATTACACAATTTATGGTGAAAAAATAATATAATAATATAATAAAAAAATAAATAATAAATAATAAAAAATAAAAATAATATAATACAAATCTTAAACTTTTTTGGGAATAATTTATATTTGGCAGACATTTTTATAAACAGAATCTGTTCAGAGAATTATGATAATTCACTCAACAACAGCAAATAACAATGGTAGCAGCTTCGTCTCCAATTCTGATTCTCTTGAATCCTTAAATAGATTTTGGACATAAAAACTCTGTTTTGCATAGATTATGCCAAAAATAGTCACAGATAAGAATCAATAGCGAACAATCACATTCAGACATATTGTTAAAACGGTTGTTACCTATGCAAATTTACACTGTGCTGCCTCGTTCTACTGCTAAGGCCACAAAGCGAGAATTCTGTCATTAGTTGGCACCTTTTTACAATGCTTTGCTTTCAGTATGCTTCACCTCATCCTATTTCTAAGGTGGACAGTAAAATAATGTATATTCAAACCCAAACCAAGTTGCCAATACAACCATAATTGTCTGTTCATTTCAAACTGCAGCATCACTTATATGCGCTACTGATTATAATCCAACTGAGCGTAGGTCTGTCAAGTGAGTCTTTGAATACACACTCAATTTATTTCGTCTTCATTCATTCATGCTTGACGCATATATTTGCATAGAGCGTGCTGCGGCCAAAGTTCACAGCAAAAAGGCCATCGTTTATCATAATGACAATTGTTAGTTGCGTTGACATTTCAAGTGATAATCCGCTTGTCGTTGTCACTTTTATTGATTTTTCACATCTTATGCTGTGTTATTCTTTGCCATTTGTTTTTCTCTCATACTATTTGCATTTATTTTCTCTCATTTTGATTTTTACTTTTTCTTCATAGTTGTTTACCCTACACTGGATTTTATGGAATTTAGTAGGTATGTACTTGTAGTTTGTAGTGTCTCAAAGGTATACTGGCTCTCTGTTATTTGGTTTCTAGAAAGTGTTCAAAAGATTTCCCCTTATTTCTTAACTCCCTGATTTATCATGTTTTCTTCTTTATCTTAACACCTAACTTTGCTTGATTATGGCGATCCGAATGGTGATAAGGTTAGATCACTTTGGGAGATGGCAAAGCAGGGGCGCAGCCAGAACTTGGTCATGGCGGGTTTTGAAAAATTTTGTTTGCCAATTTAATATTTAAGGGTGATTTTTTAGCACCTTTTTTTGCAACACTGTTTTTGGCAGCTTAGCTCTTTTCGTGTAACATGTTACTGTCAAACTTGTTCAGTCTTGTGACTAAATTTCGCACCAAATTTACGTTATTGGACATTTAACTACCAACACGCATACGTAGTTGCGGACAGAGGAAAATATCGTAGCTGTATCCGCCACACAGCACGCGAAACAATGGCCCAATTGAGAGGCGAGTTTGGAGAACAGTTTATTTCACGTTTGGGGCCGGACAATTGGCCGCCTAGATCGTGGGATTTAATGCCTTAAGACTATTTTTTGTGGGGCTATGTTAAGGCTCATGTCTATAGTGACAAGCCCGCAACGGTTGACGCACTGGAAGCCAATATTGAATAATTTATTCGTGAGATATCGGCCAATATGTTGGAGTATGCCAAAATTGGACCCAGCGTATGAATCATTTGAGGCGCAGCCGCGGTCAACATTTACATGGCATCATCTTTAAACATTGAATTATATAGATCTTTCTATCGACTCAAATAAAGATTTCGTACATTTCTCTAAATTGTATGTGTTTTTTAAAAATTAAATCCGAAGGCTCTTAAAAATCACCTTTTACATGCTTTTTAAAGTAAACTGCACTTTTCAAAGAGGGCATTTTGTGGTGGTGCCACCCATATGTGACTTAGTGCAATTAAAATTTCATGAAATTTCGTACGAAGCAAGAGTATGTTTTTGTCACTGGTACAAAAATTCGATGCTAATTTGCAAAAAGCAAATATTAAGTTTTGCTTTAAAGTTGGTAGAACTTTAAGCGAAACATTTCAATTGATGAACCAAGTTTATGGTGATGATCGCTTATCCCGTGGCAGAGTTCATGAGTGGTAGACGCGATTTAAACACAATTACCAGGACATAAATGATGACCAACGTGTAAGCCAACGGACATCCGCGACCACCAAAGATTCCATCAAAACTTGGCGGTACTTCATGGGAGATCAGCTAAAATCTACTTTATATTGGATTTTTCTTCGCTTTCCTTATACCCACCCGGGTGATCTTTTTAATATTTATTTTCAATATCTGCCAGAGTATTTATCCAATGTAGTTATGATTTCGACTTACTGAACAAATTCGAAAGCAGTTTTAAATAACATAAAATTTCAATTTTTTGGAAATATTATTCATGTTTTATTTGTTTGAACTTTTAGCTATCGAAAGACGCCATCTCATCGATAGACACTTGTGACTGATTTTTGGCTAAAAGTCGAATTTTAACTATCACCCCCTCCTCGTTTTCACCTAATGCGGCATCGTGCGACTTTCACCTTTTCAAAAAATGCATTTACCGATTAAACAAAGGCATTTTGAGGACGTAGAAGCCATCCAAAAGGCTTGCCATCCTGAAGGACATTCCAGCCGACGATCTAAAACACTCATTACACATGCTTTTAGATCATGCAAATAGCTGTACTGAGCCTGACTATTTAAAAAAATCATATCGGTTTCACCAACAAAATTGTTTGTTATTCTTTCAGATGTTTAAAGGTGAAAAGACCTTTCTGCTAATGTAAGAACGTACATACCATGCATAGTGATTACAAATTTTTAATAATTATAGGCCATGGGGGGGTTCTGACACCCAAAACCCCCTCCTTGTCTACGCCCCTGTGGTAAAGCCATTTTAACATAAACCAAAAACACATGAAATTTCAAAAATACGCTGAATGAAGTATTTCAAAAATTTTATTCATGTTTTTCTGGATAATGTAGTAGACATAGATTCCAGAAAGTTAGTGGTATTAGCCGAGAAAAAAGGTCAATTAAAGTTAGGTTAGGTTGAAGTGACTGTCTGAGCTCGTATATCCACTCAAAGTAGGAAATCTTGCTATCTGGGCACATAAATATACTAAAATTGCCTACTAAAATCTAAAAACATGTTCTTTAAAATTACGTATCCATGCAACTTTCGCAAAGCTCAAAACTATACAGTGAGGTAGTTGTCTTTGAAATTTAAATATAACCACAGGATCTTTAGTATATGTATCTTCATACAATATTTGGCCTTATATGAAATTTTTCTATCCATTAATGTATCTAAGAAATGTTCTTTGGTGTAGCGCCCAAACTAGTCGTTCAATGTTGACTGAATTACTCTGATATTCTGTGTATTTGTCCTGAGTGCGGCAGTCGTTTATGTAAATTTGTTTCTTGGTCCTGCTGCTGCGGCACAAATGAATAAAACGAAGTATGAAGTGGTCGATTATCATACTGAAGCGACATGAATCATTCACAATGGGATTTATTTTCAGGTTTTAAGGACCCGAGAGCGTGCGTCTCTTTTGCTCAAGGCACTTTTTTTACTGCAATGTATAACGAAAGTTTAAGCATTTAATAAATGTAAAATAATTTTTATTCAACTAGTTTAAACTAAACTAAAGGGGAATACAATTTCCAGGGGAGCTAAATGCTTGAAGTTTATTTTTAGGCCTAATCATGCAATTAATTTTAATGTTTACATGCTAAAAGATTAATTTTAATTTCAAATAATTCATGCACAAATTGTGTTTTTAATCTTTAAAGTTATAAAAGAAATATATTCAAAATTTTCTTTGATAATAAGAAGAAGAATTTTGTATTTCACATACTAAAAGCATAAATTATAATTTTGGATAATTGACCTCCAGCACTCTTTGGCATCTAAGGAATATTTAAGGATAGTACTGTAGAGTGATCCAGTTAACTGAGTACGCAGTGCTTCTGTAGATTCTCGAACAAAGCGATTTATCATAAATTCCACATTCCACATTTCACATTCAATTATAAGTACATTACACAACATTCTACGAACACCCAACCCGAGCTGTAGATATGTTTGACTAATCCCATCTTTGGCTGGCATCCTCAGTCTTATAACAAAATTAAGTATTGTACATTGATTATAACTCGAATATGGCTGCCAAACATTGTCTTTCTAATTTAAATGCGCACATTCAAACATTGCCATATACCATAACTACAAAAGGGAACACACATTGGTGTGATTTGGGGGGCGGGGCGGTAAGAAGACACATTGCCTTGACATGGCGACACCAATGGCTGAAACATAGCTCCCATATTTCGGCTCATATGTGGACCAATGTGCATTTGGCCTTTGCATGCGTATGGATATGTTTGTATGCATGTAGGTGTGTGTGTGTGTATGCCAACACAGTCGCAAGCATTGTTGCCACACTTGAACATGTTGGTCATGTTATGTTAATTAACAGCGCATGCAAATGCAATTTATTTCATAAGGCTTTAGCATTTGCATTAACTCACCACACATGCATCTATACACACACATATACATTTCCATATATTCATATTTAACACTAACGCAATCATTTCGGTTGCATTTCATACACTATCAGTGCAATTATTCAAACAATGAAGCTTCAATGCCTTTTACGTGTTTGTTGGCTTTTGGCCCTTTAAGATTGTCTATGTGTATGGGTGTGTGTGTGTAATGAAGATTTAGTGGATCTTGAATGAGTTATTTGTACAATAGCTGGCACATTTAGGACTTCGAAGAACGTTGTGGGCTTTACAAAATTAATTACTTGAATTTTAAAAAGAATGAAAAATTTGTTGAAAGGATAACTTACGCAACAAAAAGTAGCAATTGTCAATGGTTGATGGTAAATATTTAAAAAAAAATATTTTTCGTTTAAAGTTTGAGTATTTTTACGAAAGTTCCAGCTCTAGTTGCTTCTTCTATAGTCAACAGTTTTTAGTAATAATTTTCGTCGCATGTATAACTTTACAAAATTAATTACTTAAATTTTAAAAAGAGTCAAAAATTGGTTGAAAGGCTAACTTAGGCAACAATAAGTAACAATTGTCAATGGTTGATGGGAAATAACTTAAAAAAAATATTTTAGGTTTAAAGTTTGAGTATTTTTACTGACGTTCCAACTCTAGTTGCTTCTTCTATAGTCAAACAGTTTTAGAAATAATTTTCATTGAATGCATAACTTTACAAAATTAATTACTTGAATTTTAAAAAGAGTGAACATTTGTTGAAAGGATAACTTAGTCAAAAAAAGTAACAATTGTCAATGGGTGATCGTAAATAATTAAAAAAAAAAATTGTGGTTTAAAGTTTGACTATTTTTACTGACGTTCCAGCTCTAGTTGTTTCTTCTATAGCCAACAAACTTTAGTAATAATTTTCATCGAATGCATAGCTTTACAAAATTAATTACTTGCATTTTAAAAAGAGTGAAAATTTTTTTGAAAGGATAACTTAGTCAACAAAAAGTAAGTAAGTAAGTAAAGCTTTAAAAAAATATATTTGGTTTAAAGTTTGAGTATTTTTACTGACGTTCCAACTCTAGTTGCTTCTTCTATAGTCAAAAAATTTTAGTAATAATTTTCATCGAATGCATAACTTTACAAACTTAATTAATTTAAGTTTAAAAACAGTGAACATTTGTTGAAAGGATAATTTAGTCAACAAAAAGTAACAATTGTCAATGGTTGATGGTAAATAATTAAAAAAAAAATTGTGGTTTAAAATTTGAGTATTTTTACTGACGTTCCAACTCTAGTTGCTTCTTCTATAGTCAAAAAATTTTAGTAATAATTTTCATCGCATGCATAACTTTAAAGTCAAATTGCCGCATATTTTGTTCCTCTAAAAATATTTATTTCAACCAATTTCCGCCGTCCGACGTCAGCGTCCAAACAACCATAAATAAACTTTAATGCATCAGTGTCAACGTTGACCCATATTCAAAGCCCGTGTCACATTTTATATAATAAATAAATATTAAAGTCCTTAAAAAATGGCACAAAATCAATTATACGCGCATCGCATGCCTACAGTGGCCGCCAACAATTAATGCCACTAATAGTGTGACATTTTTTTTTGGCGCACTTCGTCTGCCGCCAGGGCGCAAATTTAATCAAAGCACCCACAGTGTGAGGCGGCTTAATAGCGCGCTAAATATGCGCCGGCGGCCATGGCGACCTGATGTCGCACGGGGCATGGCGACGGTGTGCGGCGAGCTGTGAATATTCTAAACAAAAGCATCCATTTTCATTACGGCGGCCGGCCATATGCGTGAGATTAATTTCCCGTGGGGTGTATCAACGGCATTTTGTGATGGCGCTACTGTTGTTGTTGTTGTCAGTGTCACTGTCAACGCCGCCATCGCCTCATAAACCACTACAACACAATGGAATGTCTTCATGTGTGGTGGGTTGGGCGTGGGCGGAGCGGGTCGCAACCTTTCAATTGTGCGCTGAAAATTCGCATAGACTGTTATGAAATATTTTACAAAAATAACATTTCAGCAATGCGCGCGGCCGCATGTGGCTGGCGACGGCAGTGACAGTGGCCGTGGCAGTTTGGAGGCGGCGAATGTGTTGAGCCCCGGGCGCGGTGGCACCGAGCAGAGAGTCGCAACACCAAACACCAAACGGCAACAGCTCTGACAATGACAATGACAACAACAACAGTAACAACTGTGTATGTGTATGCATCACCAAAAGCCTCAACTGTGGCGCAATATGAACTCGACTCACACAGACAGCGATAGCGACAGCGACACGGACACCATTCATCATTGTGTAGTTGGTGGCGCGAAATGTCAGCCACATGGCGGCGCAACACGCTGCCGGCCGGAAGTGGGCACTGACAATGGTCGGTTCAGCATTTCGGAAAATTTCAACGCACGTCAGCTGCGTTGACTTAAAAACTGATAGCTCGGAAAAGTGCAGCGTTTAGTTGTGAGGAGGCGCACAAAGTGGAGGCAGTGCCTTAACAATGCGAACTGGACCAAAGCTTTGACTTATTTTCGGGTTATACAGATTATAGAAAGGAGACTGTTGACAACTGAGTTGTAGATAAGATTGACAAAAGTTAAGCTGCCCTTTCGAAAGCATCTTAGTGAGCCACACATGTGTTTGGGTGGCCAGTACTGTGACAGAATATTTATGTTCTATGTAAAAAAGATTGCTTTTCTTTTTCAGAAAAATCTCAATAATAGAGTAATAATAACACTGTGCAAGTCGAAAATTCAGACAATAAATTTTTTAACATTAAATTGATTGCGAAGGTGAATATGAAATGGCTTTAGACCCAGAGTCAAGTTAGAAAAAAATTTAAAAAATATATTCAGAAGAAACAAAAGTATACATTTTTATATTTCATTGTAAAGGGAATTTCACAGGCTACAATGTGGTAGCAAACTTATTGTACCTTAGTAATGGATTTTTTCGAGAAAAAAATTCGTTAACAACAAATTTTAATGAAAAATGTTTTTTTCGCTTAAAACTTTTTATTAGTACATCTTACGTATCTAATGTTGCACATCAAAAGAAAGGTATGAAAACCTTTCGTTTGATACCCATATAGTGTAAATCAGTTGGAGATTAATTGAGTTTTTTTGATAAAAACTTTGAACTTTGACGCCGAGCCACGCCTTTTATGGGCGTTTCCCAGGCAAAATTTTTAGTTTGTTAGATGCAGGAGCCAACCCTCTATATGAAATGGAGTCCTGCACGAGTATGCATTTTTGCTATTCGAAAACATTCAAATGCTTTTGAATAGAATACTTCACTTCATCTCTGCGGACCGGTCCGAATGAATACGAGTACAGCTCTTCGAATATTTCGCAAAGTTCTCGATTACCGAATACGACCACTGCAGCATTCGCTTCTCACCGAATACGAGCCCTGCAGTGTTCGCTATTCACCGAATATGAATAGAAACGAGAAACGACGCTCACTGGTTCTCGTTTCTATTCCTTTCGTTGTACACATTCTTCGAATACCAAGTACCCGTACAGTATGTACAGTAGTGTAGCCGCCAAAATGAATATATTCATGCAGGACTTTAATATGAAAGCATACTCATTTATTTTTTCACGAGGGTTCGCTATACTGTTTTTATGCCTCGACGAAAGTGGGGGTTTTGGGACATTTTTGTCGACAACACAGTTTGAATGTATTTTTTATGGATTGGTGTCTTAAGCAAATTTGTTGGCCGTTAAAATATCTACAAACTTGCCGAAGACAGTAAAGCGATATTCGGAACGATTTAGGACCTATTAGCATTTAAACGTTCGAAGACTTAAGCGACGACTCGAACAAACTTCAAAGTCGGATTTCTCTTAAACTAATCCAGCCAAACGGCTGCTGGATCTCAACTCAGTATACCTATAGAAAAGTCCTCTGTAGGCCCCCCCAAATGTCTGAATTTTTGAGGGTAAATTTCACGCACAGTGTAATTTTCTACCTAATGTGCTATTCCTCAACCTTAGTTAAAATGAAACTCCATCTTCTCGGTAAGTGCTCTCTGGCGACTTGTTTAAACTACCGATGCTAAAAATCAACAACATTGTTTGCTCTAACAGGGAATGTGAAAGGTCTCACACTTTCGGTGGGTTCATAGTTCCACTAGCAGTCTTAACTTGTGCTAAAAAAGTGGTTCAACTTTGGTCTCACTCTCTTATCAGTAATGCCTCACCCATACCCATAATCCAATCGAATCAAATTCAAACTTTAAGTTCAGCTTTATGTCTAATATTCACCTGTGAGTTGTCCCTGCATATTAAAATTTTACACACAACGTATTCAAAATTATCTGTCATTCATTGGCCAAATTCTCAGCGTCTGTTCAACTAGACAGACGTTGAAACACAGAAACCTATGCGAGTAGTTAGTAGAGAGATGGAAAATTTCCACTAAGTGCATTTTCAATATTGATACAACGAGCTTTTGTGTGCTTAATTAACTGCCGCACAGACAGCTGCAGCAGCCGATAAAGTATGCTAATTTCCGGTTTTCTTGTTCGCTTGTTGCTGCTGTCGCATAGAATAGAATTTCTGCTGGTATTCCATCAGCCCGGCCTTTGTTTGGCTTTCATATGGAAAATTCATTTGATGCACTTAGACTATGGAAAAACGGCGCATTGAATGTGAAAGTGAAGTGAAGTGAGGAAGTGTGCATTGTTGGCATAAACGAGTAGCTATGTGTATATACATACAAGTACATACATATATACATGACTATGTGGAAGACAGTTTTTTGTATGCTCCTTACTTACCGCTTATGAGCATAGAAACTCTACAAGTCCCCTCATTCTTTTGGATTTAATGATTTTGCTTTGGCTTGAGACCAGATTTGTACAGGTTTTCCTTTTCTCAATATTGATGTTAAAATTGAGCCCAGTTGAGTATTACCCAAATGCTATGACATTTGTACTTATAGCAATATTTTTAAAACAGACATAACCTTAAGTACAAATTGTCGCAGCACTCAGATGTGTGAAGGGCACTTTTGGGTTATTTTTGAAAAAGAAATAATAATTTAATAAGTAGGAACAAATAGTTAATTGTTTGATTCTAGAACCGTCCTTCGATTTTTCAGCGCATATTTATAACTTTTTTTTCTTTTATATTCACATATATTTGGAATAAATTTTGAATAAATTAAGTGACTATTTGCTGGCTGCAATACAAATTAAAAGATTTTATTTATTGTTGAAGTTAGCTAGGGGAGGTCATCACCCCAAAGATAGTTCTGAGGTTAATGAAAATTAAGAATCATTTGGTTTAGAGTAATGAGTTCCCTCTGTATTATTTATTATTTATGTATTTATGTATTTATTTATTTATTTATTTATTTATTTATTTATTTATTTATTTTATTTATTTATTTATTTATTTATGTATTTATTTATTTATTTATTTATTTATTTATTTATTTATTTACTTATTTATTTATTTATGTATTTATTTATTTATTTATTCGTTTTTTTACTTGTATACTGATAATTTTTTTATTTCTTTTTTTTATCTATTATATTAATGTTTTAAAATTTTCTCCAGCACAAAGCATCTCTCTTCTCACTACATAACGCATTTTATAAAAATTATTTCAAAGCTTTTCTCAAAGATGAAAAAGTATGCTTTAGACAACTTCACTTAAGTCAACAAGCAGCTGAATGTTTTTAATTTGCATTGTCAACTTTAGTACATGGACTTCTAATAAATATATAAATATCACTGTAGAATGCTATTATATTTTTAAATAAATATGAAATTGTTTTCCAATTCCATCAACACTGAGAAAGCATTGTTTTACTGCAACATGTTTATTGTTGTTGCCCAATGAAAACCTCTCCATTAGTAAATAGTTTTCTGCTATTTTCGATTTTAAGAATTAAAACATGAAATAAACATTGCTGACTATTTGTTGTATTTGTTTTTCTTCTTTATCTTCTACATTTCTGCAGCAAGCTACCCGATTGAAATGGCTTCGCCCAGTCTGTGCATTGTGCTTGGCAATTTTAGGCAACAGTAGCAAGACTTTTCAACTCGCGTCAGCCCTGTCACACCGCAAATATTTACCTCTGCATTTTCCAATTCACAGATTTTTGTCGATTCTGTGTTGATTTTCTGTCGATTGTACGTAGGCTGGCAACACTTGCATATCAAATACGCGCGCCGTACAATAAAATTGACATTTTATTTAAACAACAACAAAAATAAGCAAAAACAATATGCACACACACACATTGGGGGGGGGGGGAAAGCCAAAGGAACAAAGCGCACAATTTCGCTCATTGTGATAAGTTAACAAAGGCAGTCAGTGCAGACGCACTGAAAAGGCAAAAGCGAGACAGAGAGAGAGTGAGACCGAAGTGGGTCGGATACATTTGCAATCTGTAAATTATCAGCAACAACAATAACGAGCACAAAATATATAAAAGAAAGAGGCAAGTTGGGTTTGTATTTTTGGTTGGCACTGTCGCCACTGAAACGGTGAGGGGAGCGTTGGCAGGTGGAAGGCAGATTTCAAACGGCAGGTCGCAGGGGTGGTGAGGGAGGTTGTGCTGTTATTTACAGCAGCACAAATAAAAACGGCATAATTTCAATGAGCGAAGGGAAATGTAATGGAAATAAATTTACATAAATACAATATGGCGCACACGATGGACATATTTCATGTACACATACACACATATATATATATAAATCTATGTATGCACACTGTTGCGACGTGAAGTGTGTGCTGATCTTAAATTTAGCACCACTGAATTTGCCATCTCTATCTACTACCTTTTTTTTTATCATTGTTACCTTTTACTACTTATACCATTTTCTTTGTATTGTATGAATTGAGAAAAGAAGGAAAATAAAACTCACTTCCGATCGAACCACCGCCATGTGCGCATCGTGTTTTTCAATTCAGTAAAAGGGGCCAAAAAATATCTCGCATCATCAATAGTCTTGAGGGTTGAAAACGCTCAGCCCCCCTTAAAACATTTGGAGGCCCCGGCGAGATATATATTTGAGGCCTACATTTGATCATTTTTTACTGAATTCGTTGCTGTGTAACATCGTGTGAAATGTCAGACTCCGAACAACAGCCTTCTTCAGGCAAGAAGTATGAGGGCGCAGTACCAGCGACTGTAGCAGCATCTAAGCAGCAAAAAACTACTGCTGCCCTCAAAACACGTCGCACCGTGTGCGAGCAGCAATTGGACCGTATGCGTGATTTCGTGGATCGTGTGAAGCAGGACCCTCAATCGACTTCAAAATCCGAGCTCACGATCCGTCTGGATGCACTGGAGCGTGCATTCACCAACTTTATTAATGTGCAAGGTAAAATTGAAGAACGTGATCCGGAGGAAATCAGCCAACACAACCGATCTACTTATGAGGAACTGTACTACCTGGCTGCGTCCGGAATCAAGGTTATGTTAAGCAAGATGGAACACGAAGGCAACCTTTCAATGATTGCGAGCCCTAGCTCTGAAAGGTATGAATCCATAAGGTTACCAAAAATTGAACTCCACACCTTTTCAGGAGAAATAACCGCATGGATGAGTTGGCATGACGAGTTTATCTCGCTGGTGCACAATAATCAGCACATAACCACACTTGCAAAATTTCATTACCTCGTGGCTAAGCTGGACGGCACTGCTAAAGCGACCATTGAAGGGCTGAAGATCGTATCCGAGAATTATGAGGTGGCATTAAATCGGCTACGCGAACGATTCGAAGACAAAAGGTTAATTGGCAAGAGGCACATTGAGTTAATGTTTCAGCACCCCAAAATTACAAAAACTAATTCTACCGATCTACGAAAACTCATCGACACAATGAACAACCATTTGGTGGGACTGAAGAATCTTAATCGTCCTGTCGATCAGTGGGACGACCTCATTGTGCATCTTATCACCTCGAAGCTGGATGCAGAAACTGCGTTGAAGTGGAATGAAGAATCTGCCACCGACCGTATGCCAACACTAAGCGCTATGTTGACGTTCCTGAAAAGGCGGTGTCAAATAATCGAAGGTAATGTACAAACACTATCACAAATCAATTTCGCGTCAACTGCAGGCAGCAGTTGCACTAATCAAAGGCAGCGTACAGTGCTCACTGCGACCAACTCCACATGCCATTACTGCAACAGGCAGGGGCATCTCATTTATAGATGCATAGCGTTTCTAAACTTATCAGTGTCTGATCGATTACACAAAATACGAGATCTAAAGCTATGCACAAATTGCTTAAAATCGAATAATCACACTTCAGAGAATTGCACCTCGAATTTCACATGTCACAGCTGTGGAAATAAACACCATTCACTACTTCACGTAAACAACAATTATCCAAACTTACAAAGACACAACACTAACCTTCAAACTAACCATCCTCACGACACGAAATCGCCGCACTGCGCCTCTTCAACAAGCACCCATGTCGCGTTACATAGTAAAAACTCTGACAGTAATATTTTGGGAACAGTTGTTGTAAATTTATTAAATAATCACAACCAGAGCATTCCATGCCGTGCATTATTAGACTCTGGATCTCAATTAAACATGATCTCCGAACGCATGTTGGAAATAGCGGGGATAAAACGAAAACATTTTCATACCCAGTTTTCTTGTGCCAACAACACGCACGTTTCATCAAAATATAAAGCTGTATTCGTAATCAATTCACGTTTCCACAACATTCCCATTACATTGGAAGCTCTTGTCATGAACGACATCACGGGACCTTTACCTGAGAATAAAATTAATACTGGGAATTGGAACATTCCAAAGAACATAAAATTAGCAGATCCTCTCTTCAATATTCCTCAGCGCATTGACTTACTTATTGGAGTTGATGCATTTTATGATATTCTCTCCGTTGGTCAAATTAAGCTTGGTCCAACTCTCCCGCTTTTGCAAAATACGTTGCTAGGCTGGGTTGTAGCCGGGAAGCTCTCAGCAGCAAATAATTCTGTGCTATACAACAACTTTATACAACGCACAAATGTAATCGAGGATTTCGCGCTCAATGAAACGCTTAAGGCCTTCTGGCAGATTGAAAACATAAAAACTGCTACTTCCAGTCTAACGAAAGAGGAGAGAGAGTGTGAAGCGCACTTTGTAAATAATGTCCATCGCATGCAATGCGGGCGTTATCAAGTTAGGCTACCATTTAAATCTGAGACTCGTGCTCTTGGCAAATCATATGACATAGCGCTCAAGAGATTCCATTCCCTGGAATCCAAATTTCGAAGAGATGTTCAGCTGCGCACACAATACACTGCATTTATGGATGAATTCATCAACTTATCTCATATGGAAATAGCAACTGACGTAGATTTTAACTCTCCGCATTATATCATTCCACACCACTGTGTTTTTAAACCATCAAGCTCGACAACAAAGCTAAGAGTCGTATTTGACGCTTCGTGCAGAACTACTACTGGTGTAGCACTAAATGAGTTGCTTATGGTCGGACCAGTAATACAACCCGATTTGTTTTCAACTGTACTGCGCTTTCGCTATTATAAATATGTTTTTACAGCGGACATTAGCAAAATGTACCGTCAGGTCTCACTTAATCCTGATGACAGGCGATATCATTATATTTTGTGGCGACCACATGAACACGATCCTATCAGCCTTTTTCAGTTGTGCACCGTAACATACGGCACAGCCTCGGCGTCATTTCTGGCTACTCGCGCACTACAACAACTATGCACAGATGAATGCCACAATTTCCCTCAAGCGGCAGGTGCCGCATTGACTGGATTTTATGTTGATGATATATTAAGTGGCGCTAACACATTAGATGATGCAATTACTTTACAAGTTCAATTGAAGGCCATGTTAGCCAAGGGTGGATTCGAATTGAAAAAATGGTGTGCGAATCATCACAAAATACTAAAAAACATTCCCATGGAGGACAGAGAGAAACTCTTCCAAATCAAAGACGATAATGCGGTTAAGGCCCTAGGCCTCATATGGAATCCGTGTGACGATAAATTTCTTTATGAAAAATCCGTTGCGCAAGCAAAGCTAACGGCAACAAAACGTATCGTCCTTTCAGAAATTGCGCAACTATTCGATCCGCTCGGATTAATAAGTCCCGTCATTGTACTCGCTAAGATCTTCATGCAGCAACTATGGCGCATAAATCTGGGCTGGGACGAGTCTCTGCCACAAGAATACCATACCCGGTGGATTAACTTTCGTGAACAACTGAATTCTCTAAATGATTTTCGAATTGACCGTCAGGTGTTTGCAACAACCGCAAAGCATGAGCTGCATGCCTTTTCTGACAGTTCCGAGGACGCGTATGGAGCTTGTGTATACGTACGAAGCATTTCGCCAAATCAGGAAGTTCTCAGTGTAAAGCTGCTATGTGCGAAGACTAGAGTTGCGCCTCTCAAAAAATATTGTCTGCCCAAACTTGAATTATGCGCTGCCGTTATTATGGCACAATTGATTAAGCGCGTGGTTGCAATTGTCGATTTTGTCAGTTTCAAGCAAATCACCTATTGGACTGATTCAACCATAGTCTTAAATTGGTTACGTGAAGAATCATGTAACTGGCAAACCTTTGTCGCCAATCGCGTATCACTTATACAAGAAACAAGTTCTTTTTCGCAATGGCGTCACGTGCCATCGAATCTCAATCCCGCTGACATGCTATCACGGGGAGTCTTACCTCAAATTTTAATCACATCCACATTATGGTTTAACGGACCGAATTTTCTATTGGAATCAGAAGAGAGTTGGCCCGTTACAACAATAAACACTCATCATGATGATGACATTCTACAGCGAAAGAAAATTAAGGTTGTCCTCAACACTCAACGTGAAACAAACTGCATAGAACACATAAAATTTCACGATTATCAAAAACTAATTAATGTAATAGCCTACATCTTGCGATTTAAGCACAACTGTGTCAACAGTAAAGGGGAGCATCGTCGGCTTGGCGCCCTCTCTGCCGATGAGCTTCACTCGGCACTGCTCGCGATAGTGAGATTGGTGCAACAAACGGAATTTTTAGAAGAGATCCGTGTAATTAAAGGAAACAGTACTCTTTCTAAGAGACATAGCATACATTCTCTCGCTCCCTTTATTGACGAAGATGATATCATGCGTGTTGGTGGACGCTTGCAGAACGCAGCGTTAGATTACAATAACAAACATCCAATCATACTCCCCAAATCACACTTCTTCACTCGCGCCCTGCTTACTCATTTTCATATTATCAATCATCATGCAGGACCACAGACTCTGTTAACTATTGTTCGCCAAATGTTTTGGCCAATTCATGGAAAGGTGGCAGCACGCTCTGTTGTTTATAATTGCGTTCGTTGTTCCAGAGCGAAACCACTCAAACATGATCAACTCATGGCAAACTTACCGGAGCTTCGCGTACAACAAACTAGACCATTCAACGTTGTTGGTGTTGATGTTTGTGGACCCTTTTTCATACATTTTCGCCGCCGTGGAACTGCACCAGCAAAGGCGTACGTTTCGGTGTTTGTGTGTTTTGTCACTAAGGCTGTCCATTTGGAGCTGGTGGAGGACTTAAGTACGAAAGCATTTCTCAATGCATTGAGGCGCTTTGTATCACGTCGCGGTCGCTGCGCCGTTCTATATAGCGACAATGCAACAAATTTCGTCGGCGCGCGCAATGAGTTAAAGGAAGTTTACGATATGTTTCTACAGCAACAGTCTCAAGACGAAATTAACAAAGAGTGTGCAAATAATGGCATTGTTTGGAAGCACATTCCTCCCCGGTCCCCGCACTTTGGTGGACTTTGGGAAGCCGCCGTAAAGTCGTTTAAGTTCCACCTGAAGCGAGTATTGACAAATTCGTCGCTCTCCTTTGCGGAGTTCAACACATTAATCATTCAAATTGAGTCTGTTCTCAATTCTAGACCAATCACGCCAATTCCTGAAAATCCCAATGATACTCCAGCACTCACGCCAGGGCACTTCATTATTGGAACTGCACTGAACGCTATTCCAGGACCCGATTTAAGATGCATTCAAAATGTCAATCGCCTACAGCGGTATCAACAGCTACAGTGGTACTTTCAGCAATTCTGGGATCATTGGTACAAGGACTATTTACAAAGTCTTCAAATTCGAAATAAATGGTCGCGGCGATGTGCTGATGTTAACATTGGCGATGTTGTAATACTGCAAGAAGAAAACGTGCCTCCGCTTCAATGGAAACTTGGCAGAGTTGTGCAGTTACATCCAGGAAAGGATGGTGTCGTGAGAGTCGTAACAGTCAAAACATCGAACAGCGAAGTACAACGAGCTACAGCTAAAATCAGGCGTCTTCCTATTGATGGCCCTCCGTCCCATCAAGGGGGGGTGGATGTTGCGACGTGAAGTGTGTGCTGATCTTAAATTTAGCACCACTGAATTTGCCATCTCTATCTACTACCTTTTTTTTTATCATTGTTACCTTTTACTACTTATACCATTTTCTTTGTATTGTATGAATTGAGAAAAGAAGGAAAATAAAACTCACTTCCGATCGAACCACCGCCATGTGCGCATCGTGTTTTTCAATTCAGTAAAAGGGGCCAAAAAATATCTCGCATCATCAATAGTCTTGAGGGTTGAAAACGCTCAGCCCCCCTTAAAACACACACATATACAATACACAGATTACAGAGCCATATGTAATACACTGAAAGATATCGGGAATAATAAATACGTTTTGGGGTTAACATTGTTTTTTCTTAACAAATGATTAATTCAATTTTTTTCTTTTATTTCTTTTATTTCTTTATTTTTTAATAAAACGATTTCTTTTCTATTATAATGTTCTTCAATTATGTTTAGAATTTATTTTTTTCAGTGCACACACATTCAGCCGAATGTTGCCGCACTTAGCGCATTTGTACTACCAATAACTAGAAAGGAGCGAAGGATTTTACTTCTATTGACTGCAAACTGTCGGCTGTGAATTTTATTTTTCTTCTCGTTATTATTGTTTATATATATGTATGGGTGTGAGTTGCGTTGTTGTCGAAATTGAACTCGAGCTTATAATAAATGTAAACCCTCACAAAATACTTTCGGCTTAAGAGCAGTCAGCGAGCATTGAATTGTTGAACCTGATTTTTTTATTGCTTACACGCTTATAAGTACAAACAGCCATACATACACACATATATGATTTTTTACTTACTCGAGAAGTTGTTAGCACACACACACACACATACACATCATAGAGACGTGAACTTGGGGGGGGGGGGAGGGCTGAGTATTGGCAGCATCTGGCTGCGACTGTTTCTGCGACAATTTCTGTAGCCACCAATCATCCGCTGGGAATGTTGCGCCGGTTGATAAATTATTTATTAAATGCTTCACACGCATTTATTTTTCTTCAACTTGTTGTTGTTGTTGTAATAAATACATAGCTATGGTAGTGTTGAATTGGATTTGTGATTTAAATGCAAAATTGCTTAAATTTAAACGAAAATCTATAGTTTTCTTTTCTGGTAAAAATAATTATTGGCAGTCCTGTCATTTGTTTTTCGATCTATCCCATAATAAAGCATTTCAGTGCTTTCAGATTGAACTGCTTTCAAATGCCTGATTCGTCCTTCAATCAGTACTATCCATCTCCCAGCTATCTGCCGATGGAACCATTTCGCCGAGAGAGATCTTTTTTTATCATCCAGTCCAACCTTTTATGTGGTTTTTACTGTAATGATCTGGTTATACTCTTATCTGCTACTCTGATCTGCTTTTGCGTTGTTGTATTTTCATACGGCTCTGAGTCATCCTCTAATCAGTTTTGTCCATCTCCCATCCATTTGTCGATAGAACAATGTCACCCTCTGAGAACTTTCCTTTGCCAGCCAATCCATTTTTGTATCTGTTTTTTCTATTTTATTCTGTCAGTAGTGTACAATTGTAAAATATATTCCATATTATCCGGCTCTCGTTTTTATTAATGAAATACTTTTTATTTTTCTGTAAATTATCCTTACATTTGTGGCCTCGATCTCCTATTAGATAGATAGGTCATATATATCGATTATACATTCGATCATCTATCGATAGTTCAAATCACTACCATCCTCCTTTATCCTCTTCTATCCGATGTGTATTTCCTATATTTATGTCTTTAATTACACTGTGCAAAAAATTTAAAAAAAATTTTGTCCTCCTTTATCCTCTTCTATCTGCTGTGTATTTTCTATATTTATGTCTTTAATTACACAGTGCAAAATATTCAAAAAAAATTTCGAGGGACAAGGTCAAACATGTCTCATTGGATAGAGCACCTCAGGACCTCCAAATTGTACTCACATTTCTCCTTTCCATGCTCTCATCTTTCGTTGAGGTCTCATCTTCTTCATTGTATCAATCTCTGATTTATTCCTTCAACTGTATTCCTCCATCTTCTATATATCTTTCGATCATCCTTTGAATTTTTCCTGATTTGTACATTCAAATGTGTTCTCCATCTCCTATTTATTTTGGTCTAGTTCGGTCTGATCTCGTCTGGTCTAGTCTGATCTCTTCCGCTCTGGTCTGATCTCCATCTTCTATATATCTTTCGATTATCCTTTGAATTGTTCCTGATTTGTACATTCAAATGTGTTCTCCATCTCCTATTTATTTTGGTCTAGTTCGGTCTGATCTCGTCTGGTCTAGTCTGATCTCTTCCGCTCTGGTCTGATCTCCATCTTCTATATATCTTTCGATTATCCTTTGAATTGTTCCTGATTTGTACATTCAAATGTGTTCTCCATCTCCTATTTATTTTGGTCTAGTTCGGTCTGATCTCGTCTGGTCTAGTCTGATCTCTTCCGCTCTGGTCTGATCTCCATCTTCTATATATCTTTCGATTATCCTTTGAATTGTTCCTGATTTGTACATTCAAATGTGTTCTCCATCTCCTATTTATTTTGGTCTAGTTCGGTCTGATCTCGTCTGGTCTAGTCTGATCTCTTCCGCTCTGGTCTGATCTCCATCTTCTATATATCTTTCGATTATCCTTTGAATTGTTCCTGATTTGTACATTCAAATGTGTTCTCCATCTCCTATTTATTTTGGTCTAGTTCGATCTGATCTCGTCTGGTCTAGTGTGATCTCTTCCGCTCTGGTCTGATCTGATATTGTCTGGTCTTATCTGGTCTGGTCTGGTCTAGTTTGGTTTAGCCTGGTGTGGCCTGGTCTGGTCTGGTGGTTTGGTCTGGTCTGGTCTAGTTTGTTCTAGTCTGGTCTAGTCTGTTCTAGTCTGATCTCGTCTGGTCTCGTCCGCTCTGATCCGATCTGATTTGATATTGTCTGGTTTAATCTGGTGTGGTCTGGTCTGGTGGTTTGGTCTGGTTTGGTCTAGTTTGTTCTAGTCTAGTCTGGTCTAGTCTAGTCTGGTGTAGTCTGGTGTAGTCTGGTCTAGTCTGGTCTAGTCTGGTCTAGTCTGGTGTAGTCTGGTGTAGTCTGGTGTAGTCTGGTGTAGTCTGGTCTAGTCTGGTCTAGTCTGGTCTAGTCTCGTCTAGTCTGGTCTGGTCTGGTCTGGTCTGGTCTGGTCTGGTCTGGTCTGGTCTGGTCTGGTCTGGTCTGGTCTGGTCTGGTCTGGTCTGGTCTGGTCTGGTCTGGTCTGGTCTGGTCTGGTCTGGTCTGGTCTGGTCTGGTCTGGTCTGGTCTGGTCTGGTCTGGTCTGGTCTGGTCTGGTCTGGTCTGGTCTGGTCTGGTCTGCTCTGGTCTAGTGTGGTCTAGTCTGGTCTAGTCTGGTTTAGTCTGGTCTAGTCTGGTCTATTCTGGTTTAGTCTGGTCTAGTCTGGTCTAGTTTGTTCTAGTCTGGCTTAGTCTGGTGTGTCCTGGTCTGGTGGTTTGATCTGGTCTGGTCTGGTCTCGTCCGCACTGGTCTACTCTGGTCTGATCTAGTCTGTCATTTGTTTGAATTTCAATTTCGTTCCGATGTTCTTTTATTTATCATCCAGTTTGTCCTGCTGTGTTTCGTCTATTTATCTTTCGGTCTGTCTCTACTTATTACATTCTATCTTTAGCTCTATAGATTTCAGCTAATTGATCAGATTTTTCTATTGTACAAACTATCACCTATCCACACCAGGAAATAATAACTCTTGGCCGTTCAAATTTTCTGAAAATTTCAACCTTTTCATACTTTTCAACTCACTACTACATAAACAACCATGCAACACACCATCGCTCCTTCCTTAACAACAAATTTTACTTTGCTCCTTGCTTCGAATATGTTAAACATTTTCTTGACAACGTGTAATCTGTGCTTTGTAGGACAGGACGGCAGCAGGTAAACTGCAATAATTGTCAACGGTCGCCGTCACTCAGCGACTGTCCAGCCAGTGCGACGGCACTGACATTTTGCGCATAATTGAAATCACATTAAAATGGCATAAAACTTGAAAAAATATTTTACTTTAATTGCGGCAGCCGTCGAGCCGCAACGACAATGACAACTACAACGACAGCAACAGCGACAGCGACAAGGACGAAATGTGTGCTGGCAACATTTTTCGTGCCGAAGCGGACCGACTAAAATATCACTTTGGCAGGCGGCCAATGCAAAACGTGTTCATTTGTAGCAAAGATGCCAAAAGGAGCAGCAGAAGACGCAGAAGAAGAGAAGGCACCAGCACCAGCAGCAGCAACAGCAGCAACAGCAGAAGAAGAACCTGAAAATATTGCGACAATAAAAATTGTTTTACTACGGGAAATTCTCGTGTTTCGGGCTGGCTTTGGTAGTGCGGCCGGCGCGCATCGAGTCCGATGAATGCGGGACACGCCACTGCGAAACGGCGTGGCAGAAATCCGCAAGAAAACTTCAAAGCGGCACGTGCAACATTTTAAGCATGTGCCACATATTTTATAAGATTGCGCCGTGCTGCAGTTGCTTGTAGTGTGTTGCCTTTGTGTTGCAGCCGCCAACTGAATTTTTTGTTTAGAGCAAAAAATATTTTCTGTTTGCCAACGAAATGCAACACTTGCTGGCCGCTTGGTGGAGAAAGAGAAAGAGAGCGAGGAAGAAGGTGAGCGAGGTTGGGCAGCGACGGAACGAGGTCGCACGAACGCGCTGGTCATGACAGCAATGATGACGACGTTGGCAACGCGGTGTTGGCACTGGGCGAAAAGCAAATGCACTAAAATTTATGACAGTATTTGCTGCTAACAAGATTTGTTGCTGCTACTTACTACCAGCACTGCTGCTGGTGCTGCTGCTCGCACTGCTGGCATTACTCACAGCAGCAGGCGGCAGGCTGCAGTGTTGGCTGCATTGCTGTGGCACGCACCCTGCATGCCACACGCGGCAAAAGTGGCAGGATTCGGTAATGTTTTGCATTCCCAAGGCGACTGCCGGTATGTCGCTTTCATCAGGTGACAAGAAAACTACAGTTAATATTATGCAAAACAAAATGAAAATGCGCAATGAAAATTATTCTAGTTGAGAGAGGCCAAAAATGGATGACAGTAGGCACTGTTCTGTATGTGAATTTAAAATTTTTGCTTATTTTATATTTTACAAAATTTGTATTTTATTTTTTAGTAATATTAATTTTTAATTTTTATATTTTTTTATTATTATTTATTTTTATTATTTTTATTTTTATTATTTATTTTATTTTTGTATTTTTTTATTTATTTTATTATTTATTTATTTTTTTATTATATATTTTTATATTTTTGTAAATTTTGAATTAGATATCCAATTCAAGTGGTATTCCGATCAAATGCTATTCGCTTTTAGTTTATCATCGCACACATACACACATACACGTAAAGTGAACCGTACGCCTTGGAATTGAAAGTCAATAAAACTTACTGTTGGCCCAAATGTGAATGCATCTGAATATCGCACTGCACTCGAGGGATGCCTCGCTGCACGCATATTGCACGCAGCACGATGCCGCTTTGCCGTATTTGCGAGATATTTGCGCCAACTGCGATTGCTGCCCGTGTAGACGCACAAAGTAAAAATAAATAAGTGCACGCTGCAATTTAATAACTTAAAGTGCAGCGGCAACATTTGCTGTGTGTGTGGCGCCATTCGATCAATTTCATTATTGCAACAGCAACAGCAACAACAATCCCGAAGCGACGCAGTTTGTTTATTTATTGAGAAGCGGTGAGGCCGCTGCTGCTTTGACCTATTTGCATGCAATTTTTGAATATGTCATGCGTGCATTCTGATGCAACAACAACAACAACAACAATGACAAGCAAATCGGCATCATTATGATGCGCGCACTGTTGGCTGTTGCAGCGTCACTGATGCGTGTGTGTGTGTGTTAGTGTGTGTTGGTGTGCAGCTGCAAATGTCGCACAACACAAACACGTCGCATTTCGGCGCACAGTCGTCACACCGACTCACTCGTACTTGCACTTTTTCAAGTTCAATGGAGCACATAACTTTCAGTTTAAATGCTAAAAGCAATTCGTTCCCGTTCGCCGTCAGTCGCACAGCTGTTGCGTTGATTTTGTTTGTGATTTGTTGCAATTTTGTGTAGCTTTCACTCGGGCACTGAATGCTTTTTGTGTGCTGTTTCTCTTCCAGCATATCGAATTTCTCTCGATCGATGTGTGTCGATGTGCGCCAACTGTCGGGTCGGTCTGACTCTTTGTCTGTTTATATGTTTGCGCTTGTTTGTTTGTCTTCTTGCAACTATTTGTTTATTGCTTTTTGCCCAAATACATTTTTTCGCAAGCACCTTTGTGAGTTGTTTGTATGTGTATGTGTGTGCATCTATGTGTGTGTGGGTTGTTTTTGCTGTGCTGACAAGTTGAGCGGTGATTGAATTCCTGCGATAATAGCGTGCACTTTATTTTTATCTCATGCGATTTGTGCTTAAGTACTTTCGTCTTCTTTTGTACTTCTTTCTCTCCATGTTTTCATAGAGATTCAAAAATTCAAATATTTTTTGTTGTTTCCTTTGGTTTGCTCTTCTCTATCTATGGACCTGTGCGCGTTTTTGTGTGTGTGTGTTTGTTTTGTTTTGCCAAATAAATCCAATACGAACCAAATAATCGAACAAAGCCAATCAAGTGGCTGCAGAATATTTGCAGACGTTTGAAAATTGCTAAAAAATTACCTCACAATCGTATGAGCACAATTTAAATTTAAATGCTTGCCAAAGGACATTACATTGTGGTAAATAATGTAATGTTTTACAAAAAATTTAACCTTAATTAGTTTTTTTAGCTAAGCTTATAAAATTCAAATTCTCTCTTGTTTAAGGCCAGCGCCTGGTTTAGAAATTTAAAATTTTTGAAATTTTTTTTTCCCAGAATGTTTAGATAGAATGATAGTTTAATATGAATGATAGTTTAATATGTTTGGAATTATGTCCTAAAATATTTTGTCTCTACTCGAACTCCTTCACGTCCAAATTCAGGAACAAAGCACCGCGCTCCGCCTAAAACTCCTCCCCCTTCGAAACTTTAAACTCGTTTCCTGAAAAGTTAGTGTTTTTCCATCGATTGCCATCATTACTCGTAAACTTATGAGTCGAATTTAATAAAAAATTGGCACACACACTCTTCAGATGGGTTCGCGTAAACTGGACCATTTTGAGGCACATCGTTAAACAAACAAAAAAGTACGCTCCTTGCGAGCGTACCCAAAAAGTACCATTTTCCGACTTATGCCACCATTTCCGGAATTTCCATTACTTTTCACTCATTTTAGGTTCAGTTTACAGACAAATTAGTTCTTAACAGAATGCCATTCGATTTTTTCAGATCTGATGAGATTTGCGAACTGCACGCTGGAAACCATGCAAAATGAACCCCAACTTCACGCCGCGATACGGCGGCCATTTTGTAACACAGCGGACAAAAAAAATTTTTTTTTACATGCTAAAACAATGAAACATTTACACTGTCTAAACCAGGCGCTGGCCTTAAGTGGAAAATAATAACAAAAAATATAAACAAAAAAAATATGTATTATTTAAATTTCTCCCGTTTAACACTAGAATGCCCAAGGTAGTCATCTTGACTACATTGAGGTCTTTTATTGTAAATAACTTTTGTTGCATCGCTTTCTAAAAAAATATCTTACGTGACTTTTATTAATTTTTAAAGCTAAATGGAATTAATAAATTAAAAATATTGTAAAAAAATTGTTTACCCTAATTTTGCAAAATTTACCTTAAATGCCCAAAAGTAGTCATTTTGACTACCTATATAAAATTTTCAGCAAATCTTACTGATAAATGGACAAATATGCATCTTTGCGAATTATGAAATTGCGAAATATGAAAATTACAAATAATTACAAACATTTAAAAAAAATAATATCATAGTAGGCTGTGACAATTCCCAAGTTTTTCAATTCAAAATTCACTCAAAAATTCCTAATTCCAAATTTCATTCCATTTTAAAGTACGCTTTTGTAGAGTACGCTATTTTACTTAAATGAATTTACTTTGTAAACCGTAAAAAAATAAAAACTAAATGCTTATTTTAGTTTAATCTCGTGTACATTTATTCATATTTGCTACTTAAGAACCAATAAAATAAAAAAAAAATCAGTAAACAATAATGTAGTCAAAATTACTACATATGGGCATTTTAGGTATGTCAGATTGACGGGCATTCTAGTGTTAAGCAAAAACTAATAATAAAAAATATAAATTAAAAACAATTATATCAAGTTACAATAATTACGATATAAACTTTTTGTATGTTCCATATTATTTCTGTTCAAGTGATTTCCCGCTGCGCTGTGATTGATTGCACGTAATAAATAGTGAAATTCATACATCACTCATTACAATTTTCCCGATCTGAAGGTAAACTTTAGGCCGGTATTCTGCTTCAATAATGCGCAAATTTAGTTACACTCATACAAAAAAATAATGATTATATGATTGTGTTAGTGTGCATGACAGTAGCAAAGTTCAACAACAAAAACCAACCATGATGCTCCACTTTAGCTATTTATGCTCACGCACACACACACAAAATACAATGACAACACTACGCACATACGCATACACACACATCGACAACAACAAAACAGGAGCCGGAGCTGCTGCCAGCGGCAGCATTAGCGCACTTGCCATTTTAATTACTCATACGCTCCGTGGCCACTGTCGCATTCACTGCTAGTCGACCCCCCCTGTAGCATATTATGCGCTTTTGAGTTGTTTTGTCGCTCTGACCGTCTGGGGCGCCAAATGTGCCCCGACTGCAGGCGCTGTAATTAATCTTTGCGGTATAATTATTTTCAACGGTCATAAACACAAAACAAGTTCTGACTGCGCGCCGCGACCATTTGCTGATAGATGCAAAAATGGGCCAAGCGAGAGCAGCGCTGTGCGCGGCCAACGTATGACAGCGTCAAAATACAGCAACACAACATTTTTCGTAATTTGTTATAATGAAAAGCAAAGTGAAGTGCAGTTGGTGCGATGCCGAAGCGGTGAGTTGGGGCTGGATTGGACTGGTGTGCGCATAAATATTAAATGAAATTAGTGGAAGTGTGACTCGGTAATTAATTCAAGGCAGCGCTCTGGTTGCCTTAGACGATGCAATATTGCAGTGGCAAAGTTGTTGCTAACAATGTCCAGCAGAATGCATCATATGAGAATAATTACAAGGCGACAAAGATCAGGTCAGGTCAGTGGATTTGCTGTTTTGTGCTGCTTTAGAGAAATTTATGCTCATTAGCGTAATTTCAATGCTGTCAGCTGCTAATTAAACGAAGCAATGATGTGACAAAGAATTTTGCCGTAATGTGATCATACTTTTCAACAAATTTCAGTTGTTTATAGTTGGCATTTTTCTACAGCAACTTGCATACTTAATGCTTGACAATAAAGAAGAAAAGAAAGTTGACTTTGAATCCTACAGTCATTCTAGAGACCCCAGAATATATTTCTTAGCGCTTGTGTCCAACTATTCCAACAATAAAAACCTCAAACTTTGATTTATTTTACATTGCAAAATAGCCAACTGGATTCCAAAGTCGCTTTAGCAACCTCAACCTAACCTCAGCTTCAATTCAAGTACTGAACAGCTCGCCCACACTTGCCACATAAATCACTAATCTCTATGTGTGCTTTGAAAACCAACAGCAACATTTTCAAATATGCTGGAAAAATGTTTTTCTGCAACAGAAATGCAAAAAACAAATACAAATTGAAAATAAGAGCAAGAAGCCAACAGGAATTTCAATACAAAATATGCGGCACGTGATTTAGATTTTTAATGGCCGCATACTTTCCTTGCCGCTGCCGCTCGTCCTTGTCGCGTCCCTCTCGTCCTTGTGCTCATTTCCGTTATTGTGCTGTTCGTTGCGCAGAATTTTCTCGCTCATTGCGCGTTCGCTTATCGTCGCTGAGTTGAGGCAAAAATTATTGGCATAACGTTTAATGGTAATAAATATATTTGATTTGGACCACTGCCAGCGTCAATGCTGGTGCGGCAGAGCAAGTTCTTGCTGGTAAAATAATAAAAACTAGCAAAATAGTTAAAACAAAAAGTAAATAATGAAATAAAATAACAAAATGGTTGAAAAATGGTCGCAGCAACGCCTGCAGAGCGACAGCAAATGTTGCACAAAGAACTCAACCCGCTGGCACAAAGTAATTTCAGTTGAATTAGCGCTTCGTTCGCTTTACCTCGCAACATGGCAAATGTGTGTACGGGCATTGTGCATGAGCAGCGAAACAATTTAATCATCATGAATAAAAGCAGCAAAATTTTCTATATAAATATATACAAATACTTACATATGTATACATATATATATTTATTCTTATATGTGCGTATCAATATTTGTGTGTGTGTGAGTGTACTATAAAATTGCAACTGTAATCAGGTCTGGCAATGAGAGCAAAGAGTTCTCTCTGCTTGGCTGGCAACACTTCTTTGGGCTGCTTTGAGTCTTTCTGTTCTTTTGTGTGTTCATTCGTTGTATGCGTGCTGTCAGAAAATTGTTAGTACAACCAAAAATTGCTCACACATTCAATTCAAACGAATTCAATTTATAAGCGCAATAAAAAAACTAGCTGTAACAGCATCAGAAGCTGCGCATTTGAAGGCACCATTGCTTGGTTGAAGTGACCATCTCAATTTGAATTTAAATTCTGAGTTGCTAACAGACCATAAACCATAGACCAAAGGGCATAGATAAAAGATGCAAAATCTAAGATCGGAGATCAAAGATTAAAAATTAAAGATCTAAAATGAAAGATCAAAGATAAATGACCATAGACCGTAGACCTTAGATCATAAACTATAGACTATCATAAGCCATCGTAAGGTATCAAGGACCGCCATAGGCCATAAACCACTATTGACAATCATATACCATCATAGACCACCATACACCATCATAGATCATCAAAGACCATCATAGGTCATCACAGACCATCATAGACCAACATACACCATGATAGACCTTCATAGACTAACATATGTAGACCGTCCCGGACTGTCATAGACCATCCTGGATCATCACAGGCCATCGTAGATTATAGACTGTCATAGACCAAAGCCATCATAGACCAACATAGACCATCCTGGACCGTCAAAAGCCATCACAGACCATCCACCACCACATTATATACCATCATAGACCATCATAGTGTAGGGGTAAAAGTGCTGTGTTAAAGTGTGAGTGTATTCTGGTCTATTGGCGGACCTCGCCTCAAAAGGTATGGCTAAGTTTGAGCCTCAG
The DNA here is from genome assembly GCA_964056695.1 of Melieria picta. Taxonomy (NCBI): domain Eukaryota; kingdom Metazoa; phylum Arthropoda; class Insecta; order Diptera; family Ulidiidae; genus Melieria; species Melieria picta. Next base: position 70,019,264 of record OZ057399.1, read on the forward strand.
TGTCTTGCAAAAAGAAACACACGCAGAGTGACGGTTCTAAGCAAGCTGGTTTATTTTCGGAAAATTGGTTACTTAAATACTAATTTACAAAACTGTTATACAGCGGAGCATTTCCAGCGCTCCGCCCATTATTCCAGTGACCAAAGGCTACGTCCAATCAGCGTCACTGGACCATTGGGTCAACTCAGCACTTTCCTCAAGTGCCCGTGCCCTGCGGTAGGTGACATCACACAACATGCCGATCAGTGCATTTTTCCGTAAGTGGGACATTGCACTGCGGTAGGTGGTGTCGGGTGGCACGCCGCTCGGCTAATCGCTGGCTCAGCCACTTGAGTGCTGCACTGTCGTGCGCGTGGTGTCATTTGGCACATGTAAAGTAATAAGTGTAGCGCGATCGACTGGTTTCGGCATAAGTGGTCATGTGGTACCACTACAATAGTCATTCTTACACCACCATATACAATCATATAACATTATAGGCCACCATACACCATTCTTGATCATTATAGACCAACATGAACCCTCATAGACCATCATAGACTAAAATAGACCATCCCGAACTATCATAAACCATCCTGGATCATCATAGACCATAGACCATCATAGGCTATCATAAACCATACGCCATCATAGGTCATCATAGACCACCATAAACCATCAAAGCAGTCATGGACCATCATAAACCATAATAGACCATCATAGACTAACATAGACCATCCCGGACTATCATAGACCATCCTGGATCATCATAGACCATATACCATCATAGGCCATCATAAACCATAAGCCATCATAGGTCATCATAGACCACCATAAACCATCAAAGCAGTCATGGACCATCATAGAGCATAATAGACCATCATAGACTAACATAGACCATCCCGGACTATCATAGACCATCCTGGATCATCATAGACCATATACCATCATAGGCCATCATAAACCATAAGCCATCATAGGTCATCATAGACCACCATAAACCATCAAAGCAGTCATGGACCATCATAGAGCATAATAGACCATCATAGACTAACATAGACCATCCCGGACTATCATAGACCATCCTGGATCATCATAGACCATAGACCATAGACCATCATAGGCTATCATAAACCATAAGCCATCATAGGTCATCATAGACCACCATAAACCATCAAAGCAGTCATGGACCATCATAGACCATAATAGACCATCATAGACTAACATAGACCTTCCTGAATCATCATAGACGATCCTGAAACATCATAGTCCACAGACGTAGATGGCATATACGTTATTCATAAATTAATAAATCTGGCAATCTGGTCACCCTATTATACATATTATGCCGAACTCTTTCGCTGCGCTGTTGACTAACATTTCACTTTGTGTGTGTGTGTGTGCTAGTTGTGTGGCGGCATGTGTGCACGTGATGCCATGTAGCTTGCGGCAGCTGGAACAGCGCAATTTAATGTGCCTTCCTGCCCGCCTCACCGCATCCTGTACCGGCTTGTTTCCCTTTCGACAAGGAAAATAGTTTATTTGGCATGGATTTTGTGCGCCGTGCCAAAGCATCGAGTCGGGCGAGGCACGCTGAACGAGGCAAGAAAGGAAGGAAGGCGAAAGAGATTGTGGAAATTCGATTATTTATTTTTGAATTTCCGCATTAAATGATATTTCCTGCTAGTTATGTTATTCGAGGGCTATGGGCAAGAACAGCAACAATAATAACAACAACAACAAAATAGAGCATACAGCGCGGATGCAAGTGGGAAGCTGAACGATTGAAAGCGGAAAAGTCGAAAGTAAAGCAAAAGTTGAAAGGAAGTAAGCGGCAACTAGCTGCCAAAGTGAAACCAATTACCGCACACACACACACACACACACAGACACAGTCACACGCGCAGCGCCAGCATTGCTTTGAGGTAATTGCCAATATGGTTTTTGTTGTTGGTGTTTTTCGTAGTTTTAAATTGTTCAAAATTACAGAATCTGCATTAACAAACGTCGCTGTTGTGTGTGCACTGAAAACAACAGTTAAACGCTGCCGCCGCCCCGCTGATTGCGCTCCTCGGGTCTCTTATTTAGTTGTCACTACAATTAGTTAATTACACGAGATACAAATTGTCGGTGCACGCTTCATTGCTGCTATTTACATGACGTCGACTATGACGGTTACTGCTGCTGCTGTTGTCTGCATGTGTAAGTGTGTGAGTGTGTGAGTGTGTGTTAGTCATGTCAGCTGTCAATTAACAAAACAAACTGTATTGCCACGAGAGATACGCAAGATTATGGCGCAATATTCCGAATATGCAAACATTGAATGTATATGTATGTTTGTATATATGTGTAGAATGTGTGTTTGTAAATAATTACATACAGAATGACTAAGTTCGTTCATGTATTAACGCTAATATAAACTAGAGCCATTTTAACTGCCTTAAAGCAGAGCTGTTACTTGTTTTTCGAATATAATTTGAAAATGTCCTAATACAACTCAAGACCCTTTCACCTCCGATTCATAACTTGCATTGAACAAATACTTCTGAGAATCTTAATACGGTCATAATTATTTACAAAGTAAATAACTTTGTGTAGCATAAAATTAGCGCATAAACAACAACAACAACAAAACATCATATTTGTTCTATTGTCAAAAGCAAACAATGCACATTTGAGTGTGTTCATTGTTCATTCGACTATTCATTCAACAATACATAACTGACTTATTTGGCCCACTACATATTTACTTACAAAAAAAAGTGTGCACTGATACTAAGCTTTCTTTGTGCGCTATTGACCTCATTCCATAAAGCATTTATTTCCTTTCCTTCTTTCCGTTTGGGCACTTTGTTTGTTCGGCTACTTGACGGCGCCGTGTTTCGACCATTTTTTTTAAGCATTGTGCTGCATATTTTTCCGTTTGGCATTGTTCACTGGCTGCCAGTTGATTTCAATGTAATTTCATTTGCCAAGTTGCAACGATTTAGCGTGAAATGATTTACAATTTTTTTTATAGAAATCTTGTAAAGAAGTCTTTGATATGCAACGAGGTGGAATGTGACTTGAAGTGAGAGAAAATAGAAAGTGCTTCATTTTATTTGAAATATTTTTGAAAAGTACAATTGATTTATATAGACCGACCTAATGAATGAAGATAATACATTTGTTTTGTTTATACAAATTAACATTTTGGAACCAAAAATGAAATTATTTCAATTTATTTGATTTAAAATATTTTTGAAAATTAAAATTGATTTATATAGACCGAACTAATGAATTACCGAATAAATGAATTATTATTTTTTTTCACTTTTTGTCACTTCTGAAAATTAAATAAGACTTATTTCAATTGCTGACACAATGAATGATTTTGTGCTTAATTAATTTTTAATATTTTTCAAAAATAAAATTTATTTATGCAAAATAAACTTATTGGAAACAAATATATTTAAATAATTTTAATTTATTTGATTTAAAAAATTTTTAAAAAGTAAAATTGATTTAGACTGACCTAATGAATGAAGGTAAAATTCAATTGTTTTATATTTCCGAAAATTAAAAAAAATTTGTTTCCAAAAGCTGACACAATGAATGTTTTTGTGCAATAATTTTTAATATTTTTTTATGTTTAAATTATATATTTTTAATGTTTTTAATATTTTTCAATATTAAAATTTATTTATCCAAATTGACATATTGGAAACAAAAAATAATAATTTTTATTAATTTGATTTGAAATATTTTTGAAAAGTAGAATTGATTTATATAGAGGTCAGTCAATGATATATATATTTAATTTATTTTGAATTTCTGAAAATTAAATAAAATTTCTTTCAAATTGCTGACACAATGAAACATTTTGTGCTTAAATAATTATTTTTAATAATTTTCAAAAATTAAATTTATCTTTACAAGGGTAATATTAAAAAGAAATGAATATTAAAGAATTGAATATGAAAGAATTGAATATTAAAAAGAAAATATAAATAAATAATTTTAATTTCTCAAAAATAAAAAAATTAAATTTTTTTCTATTATCTGAGACAATTTAGTTCTCATAAACTTGTGTAAAAATATTTAAAAATATTGTACGGACTTTTTTTGATTAAAATTTAAATGGGTAAACTAAAATTATTTTGGTAGTAACATATTCTGAAAGTTTTTCATTACTCAAATGGGTGAACTATAAATAAACTCTAATATGTAAACTAAATAAAATATTTATCTATTAAACATTTTTTTTTAAAACTTGTTTTTTTTAATTGAAATATAAGTGTGTAAACGTAAATAATTGTCGTATTAACATAATTTGATAGTTTTTCAATATTGAAATGGGTGAACCAAAAATAAACTGAAATGTGTGAAATAAAATATTTTTTTTATTAAAAAAGCTTTTTTATGTTTTTTTAAGTGAAATTTAAATGTGTAATTGTTGTTGTAATAACATATATTAGTTTGAATGTTTTTCCATATCCAAATGGGTCAACCACAAACAAACGCTAATGTGTGAATTTAAATATTGTTTTATTAAAAAAATTTTTGTATTTACATATATAAAAAAAATTTTATTAAAATACATTTTTTTTAAAACAAACATATGAACTATTATGAGGTAGTTGTGATTAGTTTTGTGAAATCCAAATTAATGAAGTAGAAACCATTTTTCTTTTCCTAAGTCTTTTAAAATTCTAAAGAAAAGAAACTTAAATAAGTGAACTACTTAAAGATAATTTCAATTAATGTCGAAATTTGAATGAGTAATTTGTTATTATTTATATTTTGAAAGATTTTTGGAACTAAAATGGTTCAATTAAAGTTAGTTGAAATGGTTGAAGTAAAAAAGTGGTATTTTGGTATTTTGTTTTATTAAAATATCAAATACTCTATAATGTTAAATCATTAAAGTAAAATTTGTTAAATATTAAAATTATAACAATATTTTGTTTTACTAAAATATCAAATATTTTATAATGTTAAATTACATTCCTTAGCACCTCACACCGCATCAAGCCCCATTAGTTTATGTTTGTGTTAGTCTCACTAAATGCGGAATTACAAAACATTCGCACCATATTTTATCTTCACACAGACACACACACACTCGCTCAGATAAATACGTCCTCAAATTAGGCATAAAATTCTCATTATGAAAATTTCTTTGTGCTCCTCCAAATCGCATACACAAACAACCACATCCTTGCAAAGCTTCCATGCGCCCAAAAACCAACCAGGAAAAAAGCAAATTCTTTTGTTGAGCTGCTCATTCTGCGCATAAATATTTGCTGTTCACCCATCTAAACGCTTTTGAACTTTCACTTTTCGCTTTGTTGTCCTTTGTTTACATTTCGCTCCGCTGTTGCTGCCGCTTGCCGCTTGCCGCGTGCTGCTGCTGCTGCTGCTAATCATATGCAAATCCTTTTATTTTCTGCGCACTGCAAGCAGCGGGGCGGAGGAAGTGTTATGACTTTGTGACTTTGTGCGTATAATAAACTCATTTGTAATGGAAATGACTTTTTATTACCGCATACGCCCAGCTCACTTGCACACACACACACACCCCCCACATATACGCACACACACACATGGACGTCTATTCATGTGGAGGCGCCAACATCTCTTAGCCGCTGTGGCACTCTGCTGCTTGAGTTTGCCTACAGATGTGCGAGCGAATGACTGTGAATTTCAGCAATAAGGATAAACCGTAATTCATATCCATTTTATTTTATTCCCACTCGCGCCTCGCTTCGTGTCTCTGCAACAGCAAAAACAGCAATAGCAACAACAATGGCAGCAGCATCGGCGGTTCTCAGGCGCTCGTGTGCGTACAGCCCGGCCATAGACGGGATTTAAAATTAAGCCACCAGCCGGCAGGCAACAGCCAGCGAGTGGCACGCCGCATGTGCTGTGCCTCCCTTCCGCCGCTGCACTCGAAATGCTGTGTTTCACCCTTCTGCACTGCGCTGAAGTATGAAAAATAATTTGTGCTTCACAGGCGTAATTTACGCTGTGGGATTGCGCGCTCCCAGCGCCCGAGAGTGTCAGGTAATTGCGAGAATGCTGGGAGTTCGTGTGTGTGTGTGTGTGTACTCTGTGTGGCTGGCGCACTTAATTTGATTTGAAAATTGGCCAATTTCAAAGTTGATTTATGCGTGTACATAACTTTCATGGGCACTGCAAGTGCTGAACAATATTTTGGATTTTTTTTCAACACAACAGTTTGTTAAGTAGGCACTTGAATCGACTTTTTTGATGAGTTCATGAGAAGAATTATTGAAGAATAATTTTTTTATTTATTTTTAAACAGTTTTATTTCTGCTTTTGTGTAATAAAATCGCATAAAAAGAAAAAATAATTAAATTAAAAATAATAAAACAACATCAACATGGAAAGGCTAATAAAAATAAAATGAAATCAAATCAAATATGTTGAATTTATTTTATAAATACTAAAAATAGTAAAAAAAAATTCACTTAACTCGGTGGCGCCTAGCGTGACTATATGGTCACGCTAAACATGTACTAAAAAAATCGCTAAAAATATATTTTTGCCAAATTTGAAGGCATATTTGGGTTAAATTAAATATCTTGAATTTCATTAGTATTAAATATTGTATGCATCTGATTTTTAAAAATTATTTTTAATTGTTTTTTGTATTATTTTTAATTCAATGTAATGCATAAAATATTAAAATAAACCGATTTAAACTAAATGAAATATTTTTAATTTTATTTAAAATATTAAAAATAGTAAAATAAATTTCATTCAATTAAATTAAATAGTATATTAAATTGAACTAATATTCAATTCTGTATGCATCTCATATTTGTTATTATTTTTATTTGTTTTTTTTTTAATTTTTGTATTAGTTTTTAATTAATTAATTGCATACAATTTTCAGAAAATCTAAATTCAATTAAATTAAATATATTGAATTTAATTTAGTTACGTTACTATTTTTGTGCATTCGACTTTGATTATTATTGTAAAGATTTATATTATTTTTAATTAAATTTAATGCATACAATATTGAATTTCATTAACATTAAAATTTTTATGCATCTGATTTTTTAAAATTATTTTGAATTTTTTTGTATTGTTTTTAATTAAATTTAATGCATAAAATATTTAAAAAAACTAATTTAGATTAAATTGTCCTAGGACCACTGTTATATGTTTTGTTCACTTCAGACATACCAAAACCAGACAACGTAAATTCGGCTATTGCTACTTTTGCTGACGACACAATTTTATTGGCTTCCGACAAGAACCTAGCAGTTGCTACGGAAAAACTACAAAAGTACACCGACGCAGTTAAGAACTGGTTTGACAAATGGAGTTTGAAAATAAACGAGGACAAGACTGTTCAAGTGATATTTACAACAAAAACAAAATACACAGGCGCTCCAATAAAAATCAATGACAAAAATATAACCATAGAACAAACAGCAAAATATCTTGGTATACATTTGGACTCAAAACTGCACTGGCACTACCATATTAAACAAAAAATCAAACAGATAAAAGAGAAATGCAGACAACTTCACTGGCTTTTGGCTAAGAGATCTAAACTCAGTATTGACAATAAACTGCTGCTATATAAAACAGTTATTAAACCAATTTGGCTATATGGACTGCAAATATGGGGAACTGCTAAGAAGACGCACTTAACAAAAATACAACGACAACAATCAAAAATCCTACGTATAATAACACTATCAGACCGTTACACTACAAACGCCGACATCCATGAAATGCTAAAAATATCAACAGTTGATGACGAGGTGAAAAAAGTAACAACAAGGCATTTTGACGTACTTAAAAAACACAAGAACACAGAAATCAACTCACTCTTGCAACGCGAAAACCAGACAAGACGACGGCTAAAAAGGAATCGACCATGTGACCTATTGTCCCTAAACTAAAAATCTGTTACCTAAATATTAAGAAACAATTGTAAATTCCAATCCTGACTGTATCGCTGATGTTTTTATTGATCTTCCTACCTAACTGTTTAACCAAATACTTGATGTCAACGACAGTTGTATAAATAAATGGGGAATGAAAAAAAAAAAAAAAAAAAAAAGATTAAATGAAATATTTTTCATTTTATTAAAAATACTAAAAATAGTAAAATAAATGTCATTCAATTAAATTAAATATATTAAATTGAATTAATATTCAATTTTCTATGCATCTCATAGCTTTTATTGTTTTTATTTGTTGTTTTTACTATTTTTAATTTTGTATTATTTTTTAATTGATTAATTACATAACATTTTAAGATAATCTGAATTAAATTAAATTAAATATATTGAATTTAATTTAGTTACGTTACTATTTTTGTGCATTCGACTTTGATTATTTTTAATTTTTATTTTATAAATTTCATTCAATTAAATTAAATATATGGAATTTAAAAATTTTAATTTAAAAACCTAATTAAATTAAATATATTGATTTTAATTTGTAAATTGAATTTAATTTACCTTGCTATTTTTGTGCATTCGACTTTGATTATTTTAAATTTTTATTATTGTAGTTTTTTATTATTTTTAATTAAATTTAATGCATACAAATTAACTTCAATTCAATAAAATATATTGAATAATAAACTAATCTGAAATCTCTAAAAATGTTGCATTCAACGATAAACCAAATTGTAATAATTCAGAAAATCAAATATTATTTCGCTAATGTTGCATGTAAAATAATAATGTGAAAATTCACAACAAAAAAATTAAACCCTGCTCACTCAACAGCGAAAATCTGTTACTAATATAGTCTTTATTGTTGTTTTTGGCGTCGATTTAAATAGTTGGCTGCACACTTGTGGATCATTTATTGTACGGTTGTCGTTTGCTGTTGCGCTATTGTTGTTGTTGCTGCTCTTTCCATAGACCACCCGCCGCACAACGTCGAGGAAGGAGAAAAAAGTGATTTTGTTTTGTAAGCAAAACAGTTTCGGTATTGTTGTTGAGATGATTGCGGTAGCCATTGTTGATATACATCATTAATTTTATTTCATACAACTTGGCTGCGCAGCGGGTGGCAACAGGAAGCAACAGCCAACAGCACAATTCCAATACTTATAACAGCAGCAACAACAGTAAAGGCACTCACTCTGCATTCATTCTTTGTTATGTTGACACACATTTTGAAAAGCTGGCAATTTGACATTTTACTCGTAAACTCACAAATAAGATATAGAACGAGTTGATTAGAGGCACAAATTTAATTTTTCTAAACTTTTTACCGATCTACAGTAATGCAAATAGTTATTGGTGAATACCCCTAAGACGCTTAGCGTGCAGCCGCCGTTAGCGGGCAACCGAAATGGCTGGCAACGGCAGCAGTTGCTGTCATTATTAAAGCATTTATTTTGTGTCTTGTTGGAAATGTAACCTGCCGTTGCTGACCACACACACACACACACACACATAAAAATTCTGTCATTGTTTTTGTCAGCATGTCTGCCAGCTTTCGTGCCACGAGATTAATGATCGGTTCCAACTTTACTTGGGCCACTATGCAAGGCAACTAAATATTTATGATGCCGCAGCTAAATTACTGTGACATTAGCTTATAGCAAAGGGAGGGAGTTTAGGGCACAGCGGAACAAACGAATACGGAAATCAGAATTTTTTTCCACAGCCAATAAATCTCGAGACATGAAGCCAAAAATTGGTTTGAAAACAATGCTGGACAACGTGTAAAAAAATCAAAACAGGACAAATCAACTTTCATTTTTAAAGCTTGTCTTGTCTTGTGTCAGCAACATTGCATACTTTTAGGGGGTATTGTAATTTTGAGAAAACTATTACCACAGAATAAACAGTATATTACTGTTTATTCTGTGCTATTACACAGACGCACAGTGCTTCGACTCCATACAAAATTGCGGCAAAAATAGGAGTACGTGAAATTCGCTGAAAATTTGCAGTCTAAGGCATTTTGGGCTGCTGACTTAAGAATTTGTGTTTGTTTCAAAAAAAATATAAAGTTTAAAAAAAATCGAATATATATGGTTATACAGTGTGACCAGTATATTATTTTATAATCACCGAGCCCAAACCGCTGGAGCTATAATGATGAAATTTGGTCAAACGTTTTATTTTAGAAAGTCAACCCTTAAAAGAAGCGATTTCAAACACGTCGACCTTGAAAGGGCGGAAAGGGGGTGGTGAAGCTTATATGGACGGACATAAAAAGCAATAACAAAAGACGTATTTTAGCGTTTTTCTAAATTCGTCATTTAAAGGGTGGAAAGAGGGCGGTAAAGTTGCTTAAAGGATATATATTTTTTTTAATTTGATATCCGTAGAGCTTAACATTGAGATGAGACAGGTGAATATGCAATGCAGCTCAATTTATAACGGCGAGACTATTATAAAAATTATTCTTCAAAATTAGACCTTCTTCAAAATTAGACATTCCTCCTTTTTTTAGAATATATTAGCGTCAAATCACATTTTAGTAGTGTCCGACCGAAACCACTTTTTTGGGCCGAAACCGAAACCGAATATTCGGTTTTTTTTTAATATACGGCCGAAACCGAAACCGAAACTTTCTAGTTGAAATAAAAATCACCATATCAAGCACTTTTTTCAACAAACGAATTTTACATTAAGTAAATAAAGAACAAACAAACAAACATAGCATAAATAAATAAATACTTATTAAAAAAAAAACAATTTATTCATTTCTTAAAAACGTAAACATGAAAAAATCACCCTTTCGTACCTTACTCGCTAATATTCAAAATTAAATAATTGAATATTATATGCTAAAAAAAGAAGTTTATTTACATTGGTGGCATCTAAATTATTCCTCCTTTCGCTATATATCTGCTACACAATAAAATGTAAAAAATATTCTAGAAAGTTTCGGTTTCGGCTATTCGGCCATTTTTTGGCCGAAACTGAAACCGAAACCGAAACCACTTATTTGGGCCGAAACCGAAACCGAAACCGAATATTCGGTCGGACACTACATTTTAGCAAACAAATTCCATAATAATGAAAAAATTGGATAATATGGCTCTTAATGGGTTAAATAGACGTGCCAAACCTATTTTTATAAAAAATATTCATAGTTCGTGGCATTGACTTGGTTACACATTTTGGTCGCAATTTTAACTCAAGCGATTTCTGTAAAAAAATCAACATTAGTAGTTTCGAAAAAATTGAATATCTTCCAAAGGCGCAAAAAGACGCAGAATTTTTTTTGCGGACTTAAGAGAAAAAAGTCCATCTCAAAAAAGTCATAAAAAGGATTTACGCCAGTTCACGCCATTCGATTTAAATTGCCTTTCTAAATTTGGTTATTTTTAATTTTTATTCATTTTTGTAAATTCGTATAAAAAAAATTATTAATGCTAAACAAAAAAAACCAATCAGCAGTCTCGCTCCTATCAATGTAGTTTTGATTTGAAAAGAAATTAGTAGCCTATCTACAACAACACATTTTCTACAATTTTTTTTATACAAGCACCTAAATTTCATTTTTCCCCTTTATACATTTTTGTAAAAATATATCCGACTTTGAAAAGCTATATCTCCTTATCTCGACAATTTTTCGAGAAAGTATTTCGGATCCAGCTTATTTAAACAATTACCTTTAACATGATACTACTTTTTCAAAATCCACGATAATTTTTTTTCTTATTTTTGTCCACACTAGAAGCACTGCGAGACGGTTCGAGGCAATGCTGGAAGTTTCGAGAATGGATTACACTCTGGAAAGATCTACAAGAGTATAAAAGGGCATCTGGGTACAGCGTTGTCAATCAGTTTGGTTTTGACAAGCAACAGTTTTACAAAAATAAAAAAAGTAAAGTGAAAGTTTAGTGACTCTGAAATATTAAAAAAAAAGTGACTACGGTGCTGAACTGTGTTAAAAAATGTCAGTGTTCTTAGTTTTATTTTGACACAATCCAGCGATAGGAACTACGCCTTCGTTGGTTAGCAAAACTAATTTTCGTAACAATATGCAACAAACATAAACTAACAAGAATCTGCTAGGTGTCTACTTGATGTACCTGCTAGCTTAACAAAATTTATGACCCATTTCAACAAACGTCTGGCAATAAGCTTAATCACAAAATGGACCACATTCTAATGTTCTGTGATGACAATTTTGTTTTTGGTTGTGTGTTGGTTTTTATTTGTGTGCTTATCGTTTGTGCCCAGCACATGGGTTGGCTGCATAATTTTGCCCATGAGTTGTGCCCAAACACATAAGGATACACATTCACATACACACACACACATATACACAATGAAACCCAAATGTTTGAGCCGTTTTTGAGGTTTACCATCAAAATGGCAGATTTCGTTGACATTTTTGTGGTTGCAAATTGTGTGTATGAGGCTGAAAGTTGAGTTTTTGTCAACGCTGCACTAATAGTTTTTTAATTACAACTTTTCAATTTATGTGTAGTTGAGTGTTTATAGATTTTTTTGGCGCTTAAATTTGCCGTGAGGCTTTAAAGTGTTCAATAGAAAATTGAAAATTTTGTGTTGAATGAATAAATGGTTAAATGTGAGAGTAAGTCGAGTAACTAACCCATGAACGGTAGAGCTGGAAGTCATTAAAATATTTTGGGTTTGAAACTAGCTGTTTTTGTCAAATTATTTATAAAAATTTTTTAAATTTTTGAGAAATTAATTATTTTACGAAAAATGTGAACTTTGTCAAATTATTTATTTACTTATTTATAAAAATTGTTAAATTTTTGAGTAATTAATTATTCTACGAAAAATGTGAACTTTTTTATAAAAAACGTTTGGCTTTGCTGTTTGTCTTTGTATAAGAGATGGTTCCATCTTCATCATCCTCATCCATCTAATCATGTTCTCATAGATTCTAATGGATCCCATATCCAACAACATTAAGAATTCTTAACGTCTAAAACCTCTTTTCGTCTATTTATCATTCTGGCTTTGCGGTTAAATAATAATTAAATTATTAATCAAAACATTGAAATTTCTCAAACTCAACTCAATCAAAAACACTCACTGACTCACTCTCACAAAAAACTTAACTATAACAAAAACTAAAATAAAATATTTTATTAATTCAATAAATCTAACCAAATTTGTTATTTTGAGTAGTTATTTCTTTCAACTATTCGTACATGCGATATATTAACTATATAATTTTTCTGCAATTTCATTTGTCGTAAATGCCATCAATGCTGGCAGCAAAAAGCACTGAAACAACACCAAATATTAAAAAATTAACCAATAAAAAACGTAAACGAATTGTGCAACATGGCATATGAAATCTGCAGCGCGCACATTGTCGAGTTGATGCAGAAAAAGCGCATTGCATGTTGCAAGTCGGAAGCGGTCAAAAGTTGCCAACATTTATGTGTATGTTGTTGCAGATTCTCTGCACTTATTATGTCGTTCTGTGTGTATTTTGTTGTCGTTGCTGCTGCTAACAATGGTTGGCTGTGTTTTTATTTTTTTCGTTCACTTATTGTCGGACAACAAAACTGCAGGCAAGAGAAGCACAGCGACAGCTGTTGGCCGCTTCAACAGACGGAAGTGTGTGATTTTTATTATGCACAATGGAGCAGTGATTACGAGCGCATCAGGAGAGCAGATATTCAAAACAACAACAACAAAAGCAAATGAAATACAGGAAAGCAGCAGTTGAAATATGTTAACGTTTTGTTAAGGCAGCCAGTGTAAAGTTGAACAATTGAAATCAATAAAACGATCAGACCTAGCAGAGCTGCTGGCATAGAAATTTTATAAACACCGATTAGAGATTTGCTAATGTAATAATATCGATTCTATGTTGCATAGTTATAGGCTGATTCAATAAATATTCAAATCCATGCATTACCAGATCGATAGAAGCAATAATCTTTGTGTCATGGAACACTGCAATTATTTCTTACTTTCTCCTTAGATTGGACATTTCTGATAATTTTGCTGATTACTTTACATTATTTCGACTATCTGACCCTGTCAAACTGTTTTTTATGAACCTTAAAAATTAACCTTTTAATTTGAATGTCTCCCAACGCTCGTTGACAACATTTTTAATACACGGAGCCTTCAAGCATGGCCGCTTATTAAAATACAAATAATTCATTATGACACTGCTTAGTAGATATTGGAATAAAATCCTCACAATCGCATTTGAATGCAAATGTTGTCGCAGCTAAAGAAAATTTGAAAAGAAAACAACATCATCTCTTGGCCAATTCTGAGAAAAAACAGTCCCAACAAATTGATTTTATCTTAACAAGCGAGCTATCGATGCTCGTTAGAAGCAACAAAAGAATGTTTTAAAACGTCTCTGCACACACACACACACACACACACACATACACGCACACTCACACACTTTTGAGGAAATCTTTTCGTAGCGCTGCACTTGGCAGCAACAACATGTCCACGGCAATAAACATAGAGTTTACAGTGCGGACAGCAGAAACCGACGCGACATATGGTTGGACTGGCGGCGGATTCGACTCGTCCATAAACGCAAAGGAAATCAGAGCAGCAATTTGCCGCAGAAGTGCTGGACGCCGCAAATAAAAAGACCCAAGTTGTAGAGGCGGAGTGGAAAACGGGTTGAGGGGGGTGGCTGTAGAACGTCGTAATATTCGCTGCTTGCACTAAGGAGTCAAAGCGGATGGCAATTGTCGGTGCAGAAGCTGTCCAGAAACTGCGAAACGTGTGCGTACAAGCTATGAAAGGCTACAACAACAACAACCGCAACCATGGTTGGAAAAAAATACTAAGTTAAAGCCAGAAAAGGGACCAGTAAAACGTGGGCAACACACCCTGACGCAATAATAACGCAAGTTGGGACACACATCGAATGCGCACAGCACAGAGGGGGGTTGCACGTAGTGGCAGACTTGGCGCGGCACCCTTGCGAAGGCTATCGATAGTTGAATTGAGACCAAGCAATGTGCTTTAAATTCTATAAAATTTTATTAGCATTTCAAGCATGAAAATTGTGCTTAAACCGACATTAAGTTGTAGAACTTAAGTTGCCATTTTCTCCATGCAACATATGTGACCTTTTCTGGCTATTTATGTATGTGGGTGTGTTCGAGTGGATGGGTGTGTGTGTGTAGTTTGGTGGGTGGCTGGGTGGATGAGTGCTTGTTTCGCATGACACATTTTCAGCGGCTGTGCAAAATATTTCTTTTTACGAAAAAGGGTCAAATTCCAAGTGTATGCTTGGAAAAAGCAAACTGTCAAAATCAATTGTGCCGCATGAGTGGGGTTTGTAGAGCAGAAGGAGCAAAGCAACTGTAAGCGTTACAGTTGGCAGTAGTTAAACTAAATATTCGATTTCGAATTCGTTGAGTATAACAAATCCACATAAAAAGAAAATATTTCACTCTCAGTTGTGTTTGAGGTATTTGTTTAATATTCTGCAATTCATCAACTCATTGCTGTATCTACTATTTGATATCTATGAAGGATTCCACTTACTTACTACCTAACTTCCATGAATCTTCACTTTTCTTTACCCACACTGACCAATGCTTCTTCTTAGTTTAAAATTCAGAACCATTATTTTACAATCCCTTTTAAGCTCTTAGACCAGGGGCGGATTCAGAAAAATATTTCGAGGGGGTTTCAAAAAGTAACTACCTAACTTCCATGAAACTTCACTTTTCTTTACCCACACTGACCAATTCTTTTTCTTAGTTCAAAATTCAGAACCATTATTTTACAATCCCATTTAAGCTCTTAGACCAGGGGCGGATTCACAAAAATATTTCGGCGGGGTTTCAAAAAGTAATTCTTTAATATTCATAAAATGCCAAAAAATGCCTTTTAATTTGTATGTAGTTTTAAAGTCGATCCTAATATTTCGGGAGAAGTTTCAACCCCCAAACCCCCGCCCCCCTGAATCCGCCACTGTCTTGGACCAAACTAGACTTGTCTCCCAATCATTGTATCGTTTCAGAACAAATCATGAGGCTTTCCCTTCGTTCTGACTCATACAAAAGACCAATCAGTTTAATGGTTTTCCATGAGGCAAAGCTGAACTATCATAATTTTGTGTATCTCCTGCCCAAAAATAGAATTCTTCCGTAAAATATTGTGGGTTTTTCTCTTCGAGGGGATTGATTTCATATGAGACCTTAGTATGTGTGCACATATCTACTCCTCGGAAGGGATCACCTTATCACCTCTGCTTATGCTACCCACACTAATATTTTTAATATGTAGAAAGGAATCAGCAATGCAGGATCCAAACCTTCAGATCCTTCCAGAACAAACACAATGCCTCGCATTAATAGGGGTATCCCCTACAAAAAAACTCGTAGGCAAAAGTTTGTCTTTTGTAGCCTTTGTACCTAGGCCCACCTCAGTTATCGACTATCATCGCCAAACCAGAAGAGATCACTTTCTAAGGAACACTCAACTTCGCCACTAGATGTTGCAGAGTCCCAGAAAGTTTCCACTCTACGATCCACACTCATTGACTCTCTTATTCTAATCAACGATCTGAAAGGGATTGCAATTTGTTAATGATTGAAAGTTTACTGTCTCAAGGTTGTAGTGTAAAGACTGGTTTGTCAAATGTCCAAGAAAAAGTACAGGAAAACTACATCTGAAGGGTTTAAATGATGAGCTGAATATCCAAGTTTGATGATTGTAAATTACTTTTAGACTCTTACACTAAGATTACTAATCAGACTAACTGACTTTTTTTGCATATTGGTTCACTCCAGCAAAACTAACTAATGAATTTCTTCTTCACGGAGGCAAACATGCTTCCTATGCTTCCTACCTTTCTGGCTTTTTTTTACTGTAACCAAAATTTAACAATTTCTTTCAGACCTTTTATTAGTGCAACAGTTCCCAAATCACTAAAACTTTCGAATCTTGCAATTTTTTAGGAATTAACTTTGTTCATTCAGCAGACAGCACTGATCTATTTCACTTTCTTGGAGCTTAAAGAATTCATATTAGGCGATTATATGTATTCCTTCCTAAAGAAGTCAAGTTGCTTCATCTAGGAAGAAACTCATAAGTGTTTCCTTCTTAGAACTGATGGAATTCTTACTCGTTCAATATAGAGTTCTGAGTTGTTGTGCTGCTTCTGTCTCTCTCTTAACCTTCTCTCTCTTCTCTCGCTCTTCTTAAGATCTTAAATCTGCTCTCTCTTATAGAGAGGATCCCTCTCTTTCGTCTTTAGTTCTTAAATCTTCTCTCTCTTATAGAGGAAGAATTTTAGATGCAATTTTTTTTTAAATTAGATTTAAGTTGTTAAGTTTACTTGTAGTCTATGAGGACTAAGCCCTCACGAATAAATAGACAAATAAATAAATATAAATAAATACACAAATAAATAAATAAATACATAAATAAATAAATAAATAAATAAATAAATAAATATATAAATAAATAAATAAATAAATAATTATTAGAAGAGTTTACCAAATCTTTTTCGGACTTTAAACTAACTATAGATGTCTTCTATGATCTCTAGACATTAACAGAGGTAGGATTATTTATTAACTCAGACATTAAGGATATGAAGAATCAGTTTATTTGAACGTTGAGTGTCATAAAACTCTATGGGCGAGTATTCTAAGTGGATGAGCTTTCAAATTTTAAGTCACTAATTATTTAGAGTACTAAATCCCTAATTCTTTAAGTCATCAAATGAACTCATCTTAATGTCTTGATGAGTCATCAAATGTGTAGCACAAACTATTCAACACAACATTGAAAGCCAACAACAACACCTGACTTCCGCTCTCATTTCCAAACATTTCGAATTTCCACAAAACAGTCACACATCGGCAATACAAATGTCAAGCAATATTTTATCAAAACTCATTTTTGTAATTTCTAAGTCATGCTGCAAACATTTATAATAGAAATAATTTCATTTTCCATGCCATGAAAAATTACACAAATTATTACAACATTGTTGTGCACATTTGTGAGAGAATGCGAAAGTTATTGGTGGTAAAATTTCACAAGTGCAAATATTTTTCAGCCACAGTAGCATACACAATTTTGTTGTTGTTGTTTTGTTGGCATTTTTCACACTTTTTGCCACATTTTCAATGTGCAATTTATTGCCTCAATGCGCGTTGGGTTTTTGTTTTAATTTCTTTAATTGCATTTTTTGCCAATCGCCGCGGCATGTCAACGGCACATTGTGACAACTATTTTACGTAATGCTTTTTAAACGATTTCATTTTTAATTTTGCACTCCATGATTTATTTGCTTCATGAACATTTACAACAACAACAACGACATAAACAGCCAACAAATCTGAGTGCATTCATGGCATGTGTGACGTTAGATTGTGAGGTCTGGACATTTCAAAGAGTTGAAGTGAACTTCTTTTTTATTTTTCACAAGTCACTAGCAGTAATAGTTTTAAAATAAAAACCTCAGTTAAATGGAATTACTTCGTTGAGGAAAAAATTGCGCGTATTATCCCTCGTCTATCTCTGAAGCAAATCAAGTCAACTATATACATTTTCCGTGTTCCGTGTCATTAATCATTAACTAATGCATGCTAACGTTTAGTCCTTGAAGCATTTGTATGAACTTTTTGCGCTTTGTTGAAGTCTTTTCATCTTTTATTCTTTTCGGCTTTTCATGAGCGTCCATGTGTGTGTGTGTGTACGCGCAGCTGGCAGGCATTTACCTCACACCCACTAGAAGGGCAAAAAGGGAACACATCTCCATCACGCTGAGTGTCACAGTGACAAAAGACACCAACAAAGTCACAAAAGCAAAACAAAAAAATAAATAAAACACCGACAGCGACACAAAGCGTAGCGTCAAAGTGAAGTTAAAGTGTAAACCCAGGGAAAACCATGTCAAGTCTGTTGTTATTGTTGGGCGTCTGAGCATACATATATACATACATATACATGTATGTATGTGTGTGTGGGCGCAACCTTGCCTAATTCCCCAGCCAACATCAGCATATTGAATTATGCCTGCGCCCCGCGCCCAACACGATCAACTGTAACACACACTGCCATGAGTGTGTGTGTGTGTGTGTGTGAGTGTGTGCACGTGCTCTGTCATGTATACCATGCGACTGCGTACGTGTGGCTGGTTGTCCCTTGAGGCATGTCAGTGTTAATGCTATCTTTGACATGGCTGCTTAAACAAGTTTGGGGAATTCCCTCTACGTTTTGTGCTGCTTTTGCTGTCAGCCCGAAAAGTAAGAGTGCAGAAAAATAAAACAGTGTGCAGGCACAACGAAAGCGAACAGAAAAAGTGTAAAGTTGATTTTGTCGTCGTTTGCATTTGCGTAGACAAGCAACTGTAGATGTGTTGGTGTGAGTGTGTGGGTGTCTGTGATATCAGCAAAGTAAACAATATCTCGTTTTACAGCAACATCACAATGCAACAGCGGCAAAGGCAAAGACAGCCATCGTCTGCCAGTACACAACATGCGAGACAACAAAAGGCAACAAAGCAGATAACGTTAAGTTGTGTTGCAGTGTTTTTGTGGCGGGCGAGGCAGTCGAACGTTCGTTTGTGTGGGTGTGAAGTTAATCGCTTGGGGAAATAAACATTGTGCTTTATGTTAATGTTATTTGTGCATACTTTTGGGCGTAGTGGCTTCGATTTTTTGAAATATTAATGCCTAGACGGACAATAACTAAAGCTTAATTGACTATTGACTGAATTGAATGTTCTGAGATACTCGCCACATGTTATTATTTCATCAATCTCTAAGGTGCAGAATGGAAAAACAGACTCGGAGTCGCAATATTCATTAAAATGTTCAGAAATAGTCTTAATAATAATAATCAAACTGCTTGACGCAAGTGAACCACTATAAACATCACTCAAAGCTGCACTTTCGCTTTTAACATGTGAGCTTTCAATCAAAATCTGCAACCATCAGATTTCAAAAGTATTAAGTAGTACCATTTTTATAAAATTTATAAAAATTTTTTTTATAAAATTTTTAACTATTTTTCTCTTTACCATTTCGGCAATTTTCCTATTAAGTATACCACAAAATAATGTCAAATTGTTCATTAAATCAAAATCAGCAACAATCAGATTTCAAAAATATAAAAAAAATATATAAAATATAAAATCAGCAACAATCAGATTTCAAAAATATAAAAAAATAAAAAAATATAAAATCAGCAACAATCACATTTCAAAAATATTAAAATCAGCAACAATCACATTTCAAAAATATTAAGTAGTAGGTACCATTTTTCTAAAATGCTTTAATTTTTAACTATTTTTCTCTTTACCATTTCGACAATTTTCCTATTAAGTATGCCACAAAATAATGTCAAATTGTTCATTAAATCAAAATCAGCAACAATCAGATTTAAAAAATATAAAAAAATAAAAAAATATAAAATCAGCAACAATCAGATTTCAAAAATATAAAAAAATAAAAAAATATAAAATCAGCAACAATCACATTTCAAAAATATTAAGTAGTGCAATTTTTCTAAAATGCTTTAATTTTTAACTATTTTTCTCTTTACCATTTCGACAATTTTCCTATTAAGTATGCCACAAAATAATGTCAAATTGTTATCAATTTGCAAACACACAACTTGCACTCATGCAGAAGTTTCACTGGCGGCGCTAATTAGATAAAATTATTATCAACCATTTACAATTCACTTATTTGACAGAAATAGCAGCGATGCGGTGCTGTCGCTTGTTATCGGCACCAACAGTTGCAGCAACAACAACAACAACAACAATGCGCCAAATACTTGCAACAAAATTAGTTGAACATGTTGTCGGTGGACGCTTATCTAAATGCAAAATTTCCAATTCACCTAACACCGGCGCAGCAAAACAAAGCGACAGCGCCTGAACTTTTGCAACAAAAACAAAATTTTAATGTTGAATGTGCGCGCGCACACACACACACATTGTTATTTGCATGTATGTGTGGGCTGGTATTTGTGGTTTGTTGTTGTTAATGTTAATGTTTTTTGGTGATTTTATTTCAAAGTTTGGGATTTGGTACTCGTAAACCTGTCACTTATGTTTTTAAAGTCTGGAAGGTATGGCTGAGATGGTTAAGAATCTAAATTTTTGTACAGGATCACCAGGAAATTCGGTATTGCCAAGCAGATCTATCTGACTGTCAGTTGGTGAAACAAGAAAACAACAAAACAAACAAAAAGGGAAGAGTTCTACACTTAAAAATGGCAAAATTTTCTTAAAGGATCGCCAGGAAAATACAATTCGAAAGTAAAATTCGAAGAATACTTTTGAATACATGTTTTCTGACTGTCAACTGGCTGACTGTTGGCTGGAGTAGAGATGTTAGAAGGAAATTTGGAGAATCCATCTAGCCATGTCCATACGTATGACTGACGATTAGTTTACTGTCGGACTAAAGTTGGGACATCGGAACGAAATTCAGAGAATCGAATTGAGAAACGGAACTCACGGATCCGATCTAGTCATGTCCATATGTCTGGCTGACTGTCTGGTTGGAGTAGAGATATCGGAACGAAATTCAGATATTCAAATAAATAGAAACGAAATTCAGAGAATCGATCTGATGATGTCTATACGTCTAACAATCAACTGGCTGGCTGTCTGGCTTGAGTAGAGATATCGGAAAAATATTCAGAAAATCGACCTGGTCATATCCATATTTTGACTGTCTGGCTGGAAAAAAGCTGTCGATAGAAAATTTGTAGAATCCATCTAGCCGCGTCCATACGTCTGATTGTCAATTGGTTTGCTATCTGACTGATATCGGAACGAAATTAAGAGTCGAACATAGGAACGAAATTCAGAATTTCAGATAATCGATCCATTAATTTCTATATGTCTAACAATCAACCGGCTGGCTGTCTAGTTTGAGTAGAGATATAGGAACAAAATACAAAAAATCGATCTATTCCTGTCCGTATTTCTGACTGTCAACTGGTTGACTGTCTATCTGGAGCAGAGATATACGAACCCATTTTGAGTCGATTACGGACATCCAGGCGGCCGTGACGGGGGTACTCGCGGACATCCCAGTCGAAGCGTTCCAGAAATGTTA
The DNA here is from genome assembly GCA_964056695.1 of Melieria picta. Classification (NCBI taxonomy): domain Eukaryota; kingdom Metazoa; phylum Arthropoda; class Insecta; order Diptera; family Ulidiidae; genus Melieria; species Melieria picta. Next base: position 70,041,267 of record OZ057399.1, read on the forward strand.
CCAAGCATGGAAACCGCGCTGGAATCGTTGTATAGCTGCCCAAGGGGACTACTTTGAAGGGGATGGCAGAGTTGTAGAATAATTTTTAAATATACGGTTTTTATGGAATCAGTCTCATTACTTAATTGTCACACCTCGTAAAATCGAAATTCAGAGAATCGTTCAAGTCATATCCATACGTCTAACTTCGAACTGGAAAGCTATCTGGGTGGAGTAGAGATATCGAAACGTGGTTTCTATGCAGATGTTCCAAGTAAGAATTGGTTAGAAATAGACAAAATCTGATCTCTTGAAAGTATTTTTACGTTAACAATAAGTTTGTCGAACTTTGAAAGATTCAGTTATAGCCAAAATAATTTAGTATTAAATCGAAACATAACATCGAAAATAGATGTGTCACGCCCCCTTTAAATGAGCTTAGTGATCCAGTCGCCTATATACTGTAGCTGGAGTGCACACAGGATTTCATTTTGAGGGGAGCGGGTGTTTTGCGTACAACTGTTGAGCCAAATACCATTCGAAACCATATTTTGTACTTGCAAATTTTGTGTTTGGGGGGTTTGAACTCCCCGAAAACCCCTCCCCTGTGTGCACCACTGTAGTGCAGTCTAAAAGATACTCAAGCCTCAAGCGATATGAAGCTTGGGAGTCTGCCCACTAAATCTTGGGTTATTGAAAAGTTATTCCCCTAAGAGCTGAATTCCGCCCCAAGAAATCCGCCCACTAAAATTTTATCAATAACACAGCACAACAAAAAACACTTTTTTTCTGTCACATGGAGTTTTTCTACTGTTTCTTACTAATTTGGGTGCGCTGATTTCGAATCTATCCTCAGATTTTTTCCAGCAGCTCTAGTTAGTGAGATATAGGTACCATGTCATTTTTTCAGTTTTTTCTCTACTTTTCCATATTTTTGATCGTAATTTCTAAACCAATAAACCGATTGACATGATTTTCACTTTATCGCACTAACAATACCACACGGCTTCTTTTCCAACTTATTTTGCAACTTATTTTTATAAGTTTTAAAATGCCGCGGTAATTGGACCTCAAAGTAGGAAAATATTGAATTTCAAGGTGTTTTTTCTGATGGCGAAAATTGTACAGATGTTTCATAAATCAAGTTACGAAGTATATGAATATCTCAAGAAGAAACATCAAGCAATACAAAACAGCCAAATGATTTGGCGGAATACACATTCGCATCGAAATAATAGCAAAAATGTACCATAGTCATTTTCATCAAAATGTGTGAAATTTCCTTAAAAAATTAGGGGCCTAAAAACGTTCACAAAACATTTCCAGGTGAGTTTTTCCTGCCATTTATGTTCCATTTATGTGGAACCCAGGATTTATCTTGATTCCTCACAGGAAATCCAAAATAGTCTAAATAGCACTGTTCAATTAATGACGTGAAATTTCGACGCTGAGATTTTAAAGTTAATTCTCCACACATATAACAAAAACTGTTCGGGGTCGTTAGAACACTTTCGTGGCATGTTTACGATGTAACAAACGTATATATGATGTAAGTTAGTCGAATGCAATAGTTATACAGTCGTATAAATGAAGTTATTCAAAAAAAGACACGTATATAAGGTCAGGAAAACTGGACGTGATTGAAACAAAATTGTTAGATATTGTTAATGAGGGTACACCAACATAAACAAAAATCATCACAAAGTTCGTGTGGCAAAAACAGTGTTGACCAGTGTAATCTAGAGCATATAATCGATTATACTGTAAACAGTAAACTAAGTTCTTTCAGATGTTCAAACTAGTATGAGTAAGGGGTTCTTAGTCCTAATTTCTGTGGTATCTGTGGTAAACTTCCCTCGGAACTAACAATCTACATACCTTCTTTCCTACCAACTTATCTGGTGACTCCATTGATAGTAGCATGGAATGCCTTTTTCCCTTCCCTCTGCTACTTTCTAAGCTCCTTACATGCAGTCCTTTACCCCCTTAATCTCTTTCAAATCAGTTTTAATAATTTTATAATTTTGTTCAAACGCAACAAAGTCCTTTGAAAGAATAGTATATGTCCATATATTCCTTCAGTCAACATCAGAGGCTTGCTAGAGTTTATCCATAAAGCAAATTGACTTCTATAGACACTCCAACTTGTAGTATGACAGATCACTTGGTTCTTATAATATCACAATGGGCCCATTTGGTGGGCTAAGTTTGTCTTTCTGCAAATCCCATATTCAAACAGCCACCTTAACCTTACCAAACCTAAAAATTCCAAAAAGTCAAGTATAAACTTTCTCTGCTGACACTTCTGTCTTTTATCTATTGGCCACCAAACCCATAATGCCCACTGTAGAGTGCACAAAATGTTACCAGCACAGACAGACAGACTGGCAGCAGGCTGGGTTTTAACACAAAATAAGTTGACATTGGTATTTACAAAAAAGTTAAAACCAACAACGACAACAACAACAACAACAACAAAATGAGAAAATAACAAAATTACAGTGAAAATAATGTGAGAGATATACCTCAATAGACACATACGAGCATGTCAGGCCGGATCGTCGTCACCATTATCGCTGCGGCGGCATTGCCGCATTTTTATATAAGGTCACGTGCTGAATGGTCAGGACGTGCAATTTGCCGGGCAACGTGGACAAGCCATAAAATTAGCTCGTCTCTGACAAGATAATTTTATTTCGTGTGCGGCAATACAACGACGACATAAGTCGCTCCGGACGCGGACTGAGCTGGTGTGCGTGTGCGAGCAGTTCGGAGATGAGTAAACGAGAAGTTAGCGGATGTGTGCCTCGAGGCGATCTGAAGCGCTTTGCGGCCCTAAGTGGCCGAGAAATTTTGGCAAAATTAAATAAAAGGTGCTCGACAAGCAAATAGCAACAAACGAATCTCTATGAGTCATAAAAGGAGACCACAAGTTGAGCAGAGCAGCGCAAACATGTCGAGCAAGGCGTGAGCTGACCTTTTCTATGTTTTACATGTCTGGCTCATAAATAAAACAAAGTGTACTTGACCTTTGGCCAATGCATTATGGAAGCTTTGATAGCTTCACGAAACATCATTCATAAATTGCTCGACACAAAGTTGATTTTTTGATATTTTTATTTCTACATAAGCAAACCACAAATAGCGCTATTTCCATATTTCCTGCGGGGCTAATGGCCAGCAGACGCGTAAATAATGCTCAGCAATAATTACACGGGTCAGTGCGTAAAGTCCCAAAACAAAGCCATCCGAAAAAAGGAAAACAAGTTCTCAAGCCGACGAGCGGAAAAAACACGGTCAAGCGCCAAGGTACTTAATTCTAATTAGCCTCTTGCGATTCACGCGTGTTGCGCCTAATTTACCAGCGTCTAAATGCCCTGTTGACCACCCAGCCGCCAACTCGCCAGTCAGCCAGCCAGCCAGCTGCGCTCTTGACAGTTGGCGCCCAACGGCTGAACGTCAATCTGTGTCTTGGCCGGCGGCAGCGGCCCGTTGGCGGCGTAATTTTTATGAGCTAATTATATTGTTAGAGCATTAAGCCACCACAACAAAAACACCAACAACTAAAACAAACACAAAAAAGAATAAAAACTGAAATAAAAACAAAAACGACAACGACAACTCCAACAAAATATGCGCTCGCAAAGGAAAAACAAGTTGTAGTCTACATAATTTGCACTAATTACACGTTTAAATGTGAGCGCCGAGATACAAAAGCAATGGGTCCGCGTGGCGTTTTTAAGGCAATCAAATGCGTCAAAATAAGTGAGAGAATTGGAATCTAGCTGGAGCCGTTAAGGATTGAACCATAGACAGGGTGCGGTTTTTAGTTCTTTCTTATGTAAATTTCACCAATAAACAGAAGTAAGAAAGCACAACTTGTATGGACAAATATGGAAATTTTCTTATATCTACCACTGACAGATAATTCGGCGGAATACTTTTAGATCTCAAAACTACATCTAATTTATTTTCTATATGTGAAATCTGTTCAAATTTTTGTGCACTCCAGAACGAGCAGAAAGACTTACGAACATACGAACTGAAGAACAGATGGAAGAATGGAGAGAACCACAGTGACTGAGGTTTCAATTAAATAAAAATAACTAACTAACAAAAAGACGTACGAACATACGAACTGAAGAACAGATGGACGAATGAACCTAACCACAGTGTCTGAGATTTAAATCCCAACTCAATTGAACTATTTCACCGTGCGACAAATATAAAAAAAAATTTTCCACACCGGAAAAAATCCATATGGGCGTGAAACTAGAGACCGAACATAGTAATACTGCGTACTCAGTTTTTTATTTCTACATCCTTTGTCCTTTTAAAAGGACTTCAAAATGTTGAAGGGGATAAAAAATAAAAAAATATAAACACTACTTAACCTCGTTAGAATATGGCGATATGTATATCAAATGAAAGAGAAAAGGCTCAAGAATTTAAATTAAATTGATTTTTATCTATTTGTAAAAAAAGGATATTAAAAAGGTCCTTTTAAAATTGTAATCCTTTATATCCTTGTAAATTTACATCAAATTTTCTTGAAAAGTAAGTATGTTTAAACCCCGAATCTCCTTGATCACGTGTCAAAATTTCATTGTTCTCGCTTCATAGATTTTGTATCTTTTTATTATTTAACCCATTTGAGACCGATTGCACACCGTGTGTGCAATGGATTTCCGACGCTATAAGACAGCCTGCACACCGTGTGTGCAATAACAGTAATGTGCAATTATCAGTTATTCTGAGTAAACTAGTCGTCGAAATAAGATTTTTCTGGAACTAATGAAATCTGTAAAGTACAGGAATACAAAATTTGGCATTGGTTTTACTGTGTACCAAAAAATCTAAAAATTATCTGAAGCCTTTCTTACATGAACAATACAAAGAAAAAAACATTTCGCTCCTGGGGGCCGTGTTCGAAAAAAATCGTCGTCTCGAATGGGTTAAAATACTGATACTCAAATAAATTAGAATTTTTGTAGGTACTTCATTAGAATTGCAGCTTCCGCCTTTTTTTTAATAACTTTCGAACTAATAAAGTTAGAGTAATAAAACACGTGATCAGGGAGATCTTGGGTTTTAATATACTTACTTTTCAAGAAAATTCTACATAAATTATCAAGGATATAAAGGATTAAAATTTTCAGAGGACCTTTTTCATATCCTTTTTTTACAAATAGATTAAAAATTAATTTGATTTAAATGCTTGAGCCTTTCCTCTTTCATTTGATATACATATCGCCATATTCTAACGAGGTTAAGTATTTTGTATATTTTTTTTATTTTTTATCCCCTTCAAAATTTTTAAGTCCTTTTAAAAGGACAAATGATGTAGAAATAAAAAAACTGAGTACGCAGTATTACTATATTTGGTCTCTAGTTTCACGCACATATGGATTTTTCCCGGTGTGAAAAATGCTGTCGCACGGTGTTTTCTGTATGTTTCCATCATGATTCAATTTTTGTTTGCATTTGTTCTTAGTTTCATTACTTTTTTTTTTAACTTAAAATCGTTGCTCACATTTCAACCGCAAATACAGATATGTAAGTCTTCAGGAGTTTAGTAAACAAGACAACAAACTACTAAAGACTTACACTGATGTGCAGCAAATTCCCCAAAAAACTAAATAGAAAAACTTGTCAATTTTGCTCGACTGCTGTACTGCTCAACGTGTCGATTGGAATTCGTTTAAAACACAATTTTGCACGTAAAATATTCGCACACTCATAGATCGGAAACAATTTAAAGTTGTGCGAAATTATTACACTTTCATTTGAATGCCGAAGTCAACGCAAGTCGAGGAAAATTGCGCAAATTGGTAAAGTTTATTTACTTTTGTGACTGCGTAGGAACAATTTTGCAAGCTGTAGAAAATTTGCGGTAAACTAAACACACATATATACATACACACATGTATGTTAAATAGAAATGTATGTATATGTATTTGAAATTTGAAATATTTTCGCAGGAAGTGAGAGGAAACTATGATTGCTGGCAATTATTTACTTGCGAATTTGTATCGTAGATATGGCAACATTGGCCATGGCATAAAGTTACTTAAGTTTTACGGTAAACGTTGTTCGAATGCAACGATTAAAAGTGTTGTTAAAATGATGTTGGAAGTATGCAAACAAAATAAAAAATGAAAAAACAAAGTTTTGTCAATTGGCTGTGAAGTCCGAGTTTTGTTGCATACTTTTAGGGAGTTTGCTAGCTGCTCAGTTACAAGAGAAATGTAGAAAATATGTAAAAGTGGTTAAATCTCCAAGTAATTAAATCGTTGCTGGTTTTGGAGTTCATTCTTATTGGAGAAGTGTAGGTGGTTGCATACATTTAGAGAACTAACCAGCTGCCTGTAGAAAATATATGCGAAACTTTTATAGAAACAAAAGGAGAATATTTCAATCTCAATTTTTTATAGTCTTAATTTAGTTATATAATTTGAGGAATTAATATGTTGCTTCCAGGATTTTTTTGCAAAAAATATTTTAAGGAAATGTGAAACTAACGAAGTCTTAAAGCAAACATTTTATGGCATATTTGTAGGGGTTCACTAGTTACTTTTCGAATTCGCTGCTACTGTTTGATTAGTGAGATGCTTTAATTAAATTAACTAAAAAACAAGTATTTGAAAGATTATCTTGAACTCTGTTTCAAATAAATCTTTCATTCCTATGTTTTCAATAACACGTTGACTGCAAATGTCTGAAAACGAGTGAATAGATTTCAACTCAGAATGCAAGAGGTGCTTTTTAAGGATCCAAACCCCCAAAGTATCCGATTGTTAAAAAAATTGTGAGTAAAAAAATGGTTTCAAATAATTCAAAATAAGCGCAAAGATTGAGCACGGAACCTTCTCTCCTCCCACATTGAAATCCTATGTGTGCCACTAATTGATTTAACCTTCAATCAACTCCCACATATTATTTTCATATCGAACAAACCTCTTTTTGGGCATTAAAAGCTACAGCTACAATTTTCCACTACCACACTTCACTTCAAATTTTATTTATAGTTGCCTACTTTTAGGCTGCTTCTTAAATATTTGAAAATAGTAATGCAAATCTTTTGCATAAACTTTAGTAATGATCCAACAAATTACAACCAGTAAAATTTTGATATTTTTCTCAGTAAAATTTATGCTCAGCCACAGATGCACATTTCGTTCGTTCAAGTGTTCGCAAAATATGGTGAAATCAGGAAGTGTGAAGTGACACTCGTGCACAGCATCTTCGAGTGGAATTCGCCAAGCGGCATAAAACGGCATACGGACTGACATTCATGCCAGCCACCAGCATGTTCTGGCAGTTGTTGCATGCAAAGTTGCCCCCAACAACCAGTACAACAACAACAACAAAACCACCAACAACAAGAGCGGCCACATTGCTGGCATAGTTTTCAGTTGCAGTTTCCGTGCAAATGTCACTGCTGCCAGCTGCAAATGCACTCGAGTTGCACATTTTTGTTTTTGTTATTGTTTTTGTAATTGTTTTTGGTAGTGTTGTTGTTGCAGAGGCTCTGTTAGTGGGCACCAATTGCGCGTTGCCACTAAAGAAACTTTAAGACCAAAAGCGTTTGTGGTTTGCTGTAAATATTTCAGAGTTGTTGCTTGCTTTCTGAAGAGTTAATCTGTCTTTGGACAACTGGTTGCAGAGAAAAGACAAACTAGAAAAATCTTCTTGAAAATTGAAGGAGAGCAACACAAATTGAGTCAATACTTAAATAAATTTGAAAAAATATTTTTATAATTTGGAAATTGAAAATTTTGATAATTTACTGTTTAAGTTTTTAGTCGGAAAAATGATTCAAAATAAAAATTTTTCATTTCAGTTTTCTTTTTTCAATTTTTTAAATTTGCACTAATATTAAATTTTTTATTTTTCTTTTTTAATATTTTCGAATGTAAATCCATATCAGTTTTTTTCAGGTTTTCATTTGTCTGAATTTGTCTGAAGGACTGTGGAGGAAATGGAAGTTCTTTTTCAGTTTTATTTTTCCCTTTTTTTATAATAATTTTCAATATTTTTAAATTATTATTTCCATATTCAAATTTTTTGTAATTTTTTTTTCAATTAGAAATAAGTTTTGATTTGTTTTTAGTATACCACTTTTTTTTTATAAATATTACCAATATTTAAATTTGTTGATGATGAGTTTTGATGATTTTTTAATACTTTCGAAAAAATATATTTCATATATTTCAAAAATATATTTCAGATTTTTGAAGTTATTTTATTCTTTGTCTGAATATTTCCGAGGCATTTTCGCTTTGAACTTCAAAAGTTAAGGCCAAGTAAACTTACTCTCAGAAGTTGCCGCAATTGTGCAGTCAATTCTTTAAATCAGGCAAAAGCTAATAAATTCAGCGGAATTTACTAAAAAAAACAGCCAAGTGAAGTTGGTGGTAAATGAACTGGAATTTTTGAACTGAATTAGTTTTGAACTTTAATTTTATTAATTTTATTTCAATAGACTTACTACATTTGATTGATTTATGGGTTGCACTCCTGTCTATAGAAAATTGTCTAAAATTTACAAAATTCTTCACTTTCACTTTTTTCCTTTTGTTTAACTTCATTTGTTGCATTTAGTACAAATGTATTAGTAGTAAAAATTTTATAAATGTACAAATTATATTTATAATACGTAGTCAACAATATCTGCAACACAGTAAATTATTTCATCTATGCACAAACAGTGCTTGTTGGATTTTGTTAAAATATTTTTGGTTTATGGCTACAATTTGCATTGCATAAATTGACATATTGTTTGTCTCTATTGGTCACAAGTGTCAGTTTTGTGACAATCATACATGAAAATATTTATTTATAATTGAGCGCCATGCGGGCAGACATTCGACTACACACTGACATGTGAATGTGCAGGCATACATATCCAACCTACATGCACACATACATATGTACGAGTATAACATATTTTTATGCAGTTGTATGTAGAACTGTACAAAGTAGACACAAGAATGCATTGTGTCATTGATTGATATAAATCGAGTTGGTTTAAGAAATATTCGCTTGAATTCATTTAATGATTTTTATTTGTTGGCAAATCGAAACAAAATTTCACTGAAAATTTATTCGAAAACTAAAAAACAGTGGTGGTAAAATATGTTTGTGATATAAAAGTTTGTTTTGTGATATAAAATTCAAAGTGAGCTACAAAAAGTTGAATGAAATGGTTAAATGTTCAGTTGCGCAATTATTATTTATTATTTAGCTTTTATATAAAATTATTTTTATTTTATTTATTATTAATTTTTTTAATTAATTGATATAATTTTTTGTTTTTTAATAAAAAAAAATATTAGTTTCATTTGTTAATTTTTTTGAATGTCACAGAAGAAATGCGACAGCTTTAGTATACAAATTATTGTTACTTTATTTACTTTTAATTTTTTTAATTTTTTAGTTAACTGTGTTAAAAAATTTTTTTTATTAAATTTCTAATTTTTTTTAATGTCACAAAAGAAATGCGACAGCTTTATTACAAAAATTATTTTTACTTTATTTACTATTAATTTTTTTAAGTTTTTTAGTGATTAAAATGATTAAAAAGAAATATTCTTATTGGTTTTATTTATTATAAAGAAGAAACGCGACAGCTTTGTTATATAATTATTTGTATAATAATAACTAAATTATTACACTGTGCAAGTCCAAAATTTAGACATGGGGGGACCTACTGGGTGAGTTTCCTATAGGTATACTGAGTTGAGATCCACCAGCCGTTTGGTAAGATTGGCTCTAGTTTAAGAGGAATCCGACTTTGAAGTTTGGTAATTTTCGTCAAGTTTGTCGCTTAAGTCTTCGAACGTTTAAATGCTAATAGGTCCTAAATCGTTTCGAATATCGCTTTACTGTCTTCGGCAAGTTTGTAGATATTTTAACGACCAACACATTTGCTTAAGACACCAATCCAAAAAAAATACATTCAAACTGTGTAATTGCGATATATGCATTTTTGAGCGCAACGTGGCGTATGAGTGCCATTTATTTATAACACTGTGCAAGTCTAAAATTTAGACATGGGGGGGACCTACTGGGTGAGTTTTCTATAGGTATACTGAGTTGAGATCCACCAGCCGTTTCAACTCAGTATACCTATACGAAACTCACCCAGTAGGTCCCCCCCATGTCTAAATTTTTGAGGGCAAATTTCACGCACAGTGTTATTATTATTTGTTAGTGCAACATTATTTAAAATTTTTTTAAAATTTATTATTTTGTTTAATGCTGCAGAAGAAATGCGACAGCTTTAGTATACATTTTTTTAAATTTTATTTATTTTTAATTTGTTCTAATTTTTATTTAACTGTATTGAAGAAAATTATTGTTATTTTTAGTTAATTTAGTTTTTTTTCAATGCCACAGAAGAAATGCAACAGCTCTATTATAAAATTATTTCTATGTTAGTTTTTAGTAATTTTTTATTGATAACAAGAATTTGTCTTTATTTTATGTATTTATTAATTTTGTATGTATTTATTAATTATTGATATTTTAGTTATTATTAATGTTTTTAAACTTTTTTAGTGTAAAATAATTAGAAAAAAAATAAGAATTTTTTGTTAAAATTCTTAATTTTTTTAATGCCAAAGAAGAAATGCGACAGCTTTATTATAAAATTATTTGTATGTTATTTGTTTGTAATTTTTTATTAATAAAAATTTTTTTTTCATAAAGTATTTATAAATTAATTAGTTTTTTTGGTATTTATTAATTATAGATACTTTATTTATTATTAATGTTTTTTAAATTTTTTAGTGTAATATTATTAATAGTAAATGTTGACTAGTATCTATGAAAACAAGTTTTAACTTGCATTTCATTTACTGAAAAGTGAAACTGATAAAATGACTTCAATTTATTGGAAACTTAACTCAATAAAGAATCGAATTTAAATTGAAGAAATTTTATAACCAGCATTTTTTAGTTTAATGTTTATTTTTACGTAGATCGAATATGAATGAATTAAAAGTTATGAAAAACTCATTGAGAGATTAAAACGAGCTGATTTATATTAACTGTCTACGTAACTGGATTGCAGAAATTTAATAAATTTTTTCGTTTCTTCCTACCTGTGTCACACTAAAACAGTTTGTTGTTGTCTCTCTTGTGCGCTCACTAAAAATGCAACGGTACCCCACGCATTGATGGTCGCTCTTCGCTTGCTGCTAACTGCACAGCTTACGAGTACATATTTACATCGGCCTCGATAGCTCAGCGGGTAGCGCGCTGGCTTCTCATACCGAGCGCCCCAGGTTCGATTCCTGGCTCGGGCTGGAAAAAACACTCATCTACTTCTATCGCTATCCACATGAAGGGAATGAGAATTACAAGAATCGCACAAATGCGCTCTTGGCAGGCAATGGCAAAACCTCCAAGTGTGAACGAAAAACTGCCAATCGCCGTTCGGATTCGGCGTTAAACTCTAGGTCCCCTCCCGATTCCCTTTCCCCATCCGCTTGAATTGTGTGCTGTAACATATGTTGGAAAGACAGTGTTGCATACGCATTTCAAAACGGGTGAAGTATGAGATATTACTCTCATTTTCCTTCCCTATCCCCCATGGGTATAGTACAATGGTCCAAAATGGACTGAGTGCTTGGAAGCCTTCCTGCCCATTCTCAAGAAAAAAAAAAAAATCATATTTACATGCACACGTACGTTTGTATATTTGTTCAACGAACTGTAGACAAACATATTTGCTGACGAATTTTGTCGAGATTTTCCCCAATTACTGCCAACGGTTATCAAAAGTGGCATATTATGGCCAACGCTGCGTGCGTAGCCACAAAAACAACAAAAATGTAAGGCGCGCACCCTTCACGCTAAGCACTGCCACCAACGCCAGCAGCGCTGCGGCGCTCATTATTATGCGCGGCAGCGAGCGCCCAAAGTGACTTACCAGCCGCCACAGCGAGTCCGCCCACAACGTCTCCGCACAGCAGCAACGATATCACCAAAACAAAACACAAGAATAAAGTTCACAAAAAATACAGCGCGGCGCGACGCGACGCCATGCAACAATCACCGAAAGACGACCGAAAAAATACCAAACAAAATTAAAGATTTTCGCCATAATCTTATTGACGTGATAGGATTACACTTTGCTAAGTGAATTAATGAAATGCGCCCATCAAGCGCGGCTCGCTGCCGAAGCGAAAAAACCGCTCGGCAGCGCGGCACGGGGGTAATATTGATACTGCCGCGGTGGGGAAAAAACTAAGCACAGTAACAACTCCCCGCCCGGCACGGACAGTGTTGTCAACTGCGACCATGTTGCGGCGGCGGGCGAAAATTATGAATCGGGTAAAGGCAGGAAAGCCCTTTGAAAAGTTTGTGCGTCAAGTTATGCGCCGAGCGTGGAGCGCGGACGAGGTTGCGGAGTGTGCGGCGGGGCTGCTGTCTGACTGCGCGGCAGGACAAAGCAATGTGTTAATGATGTTGTGCATGAGTAAATATTTTGCGGCGCATAATTTGAAAAGTTCTTTCACTCTTACTTTTGCTTGATTTTGTTTCCCCTCACACTTGTTGTGGTGTTGTGTTGCTTTGTTTTTGTGTTTTTTGTTTTTCTGAACAATTCATGCCACTTGTATGCTCATCAGTCGCATTATTAACATAATTTATTACAAGATGCAGCAACAACAAAACAACAAGTGGAAAGTATCACTGTTTGAAAACTTAATCAGCGGCGAGCGGACAGTTGAGGGACGGCGGACAGATTCTTGGACGAGAACTGCGAAAAGTGCCACTACAAATGTGCAAAGTTTTCTTTTATGGCTGAATTGCACAAAACATTAATAGAAGAAGAAGAAAAAGAAGAAGGAGGAGGAGGAGAATAAGTAGAAGAAGAACAAGCATCCAGAACTGGTACTAGACAGCAGCTAATGGTTTGGGTTGTAATCTCCCAGTCGTTTGATCATAAGAAAGAAGGCTGTAAAGGTTGTAGGGTTTTCCCTGAAGTAGAAAGAATAAATATGAGCTAGTGTCCGGCCAAAGCCGAAGCAGAATATTCGGCATAACTAAAGTATTCGTCCGAAGGCCGAAGCCGTAGATGAACACTAATACAAATTATTTTAAGGGAAAAACTGATCAAATTTATCCGAAATTTCGTTATTCATTTCTTTGTTCCAATTAAGAAAAAAAATTTATATTTATAACAAAAACAAAAACTTAAGAATTTAATTGCCAGGTTCAGTATACAAAATTATTTAAAATTTAAAAACTTTGCATTTTCACCCAGGAGGATATTTGATAAAATATTTCCAAACAGAGCAAATTAACTTGCATTACACGGCGAAAACCTTCGGCTTAAGTATTCGGCTATTTTGGCCGAAGTTGAAGCAGAAGATTAAAAATTGGCCGAGTAAGCCGAATACCAAAGACGAAAACGAATATTTGGTCGGATACAAATACGAACCCTTCATTGGGCAAACTGGTTAACTACAACATTTCAAAAATTGGTTTAGTTATAACTTTTTATATTTATAACTAGCTAGGCCCCGCGGCTTTGCACTCAAGTTTGAAGTCAATGGGGCCAAGAAAACAAGTTTTTCTTAACCCGTTGTTGATCCCGTCAGATTTTGATTTTCAAAAAATGAAAAACACGTAACGAATTATTTCGCATGTTAAGTGTTTTAATTAAGTTTGAAGTCTAAAAGCCATATAAACTTTTTCCATATAAACTTTTAAAAAAGAGAAACTCGTGTCAATTAATTTCTCACTAAGAGTACTTTCACTAACTTTGAAGTCAAAAGGCGTAAAAAATTATATTTTTTCATACAAACTTTCAAGTTCTAATTTTCAAAAAATTATAAACACGACATTTTTCATTTCAAGTGTTTTCACCAACTTTGAAGTAAATAGGCCAATCCATCCATGGGTTTTTCGTATTCTTTCCGGATACGAACCTTAACCCTTGATTCACCCTGTTAAATTTTCATTTTCGAAAAATTAAAAAATATTTAAGTGTCAAATTATTTTTGATTTGGAGTAAGTTTGAAATCAATAGGCCTATTATATCAAGTTTCTTCATACAACACCTTAACCTATGTTTTGCCTCTTTAGGAGGCAAATTTTTCAAGAAGTACCTACAGTTCATATTTCATATTCTTAGCTTTAGTGGTTTGGGCTGGGCGGTGATGAGTCAGCAAGTCAGTCTGGACAAACAAATATATGTACATAGCTAACTTTTTTGAATAATAAAAATTACCGGAATTGAAATACAAACATTTTTTAATAAAAATTGAATAAAAAATATGGTAATTTTAACAAACAATGTTCATATTTCACTGCATTTCTCAACTTGCTGTTTTATGAAGTTAATCGATTTGTGCAATGATCTCATATATCTCTAATTATATATGCATGAAAGTTTGATGAAATCCTTTCAATTAAGAATTCATTAAATATATTTTCAATTTCCATTGATTTTTGCCCAGAAAAAGTGAAAGTATGAACTACTAAAATCTAATCGACAAAACACAAACGAATCGTTGTACCAAAACTTTCCACAAAAATGTAATTAATTTATTGCCGAATCGAAATTGAATGAGCATTTGAATTTGCGGCACTCATAAAACTGTCAGAAAAGTTGCAGACACACCTTCAATCACGTTGTAGTTAGTTTGTCGGACACCAACGCCATGTGGGTTCATAAAGGCAAAGCCAACACTCGATTGGAAAATGATTAATCATCGATAGCTGAAATTGTTGAGCGATGACAGTGCGGGGCGCAGCGTGTCGCTTGTGGGTGTTATCGAAAATCGTGGCTTAAATAGTGTCTGGGGAGCGCTTAAATTGCGGCGCCCAACAGCCAACGTCGCGTCGTCCCCAAAGTGTCGAGCAAAGCCACCACACAAAAACACAAAATGCAGAGGTGGAGAGAGGAGTTTTTTTTAGTTTTCGTAGTGTGAAAGCATTGTTGACTGAATGACACGTTGTTGTTGTTGTTGTGGTGAGAAAGGGAATTATTATTTAATGATTTTTTTGTTATTGATTGTTATTGTTGTTGTTGAGTTTAAATTGCCGTCCATTGCATAGTTGTGACGAAGAGTGTCCTTGACACTATTTAAGCCATAGTTAAATTTCCTCACAAAACTACACACACACACACACATATGCACACTAATAGACACCCACACATAAATAAGTATGAAAAGCGCACCCAAAAAAATTCAAATCCCTTTCATAATCCTTAAACTTTTACCCCACTCAAAGTTTGCCCATTAAAAAGTTTGCCTTTTTCACAGTAGTGCTGTCGATGCTTCTTCTTCTTCTTGCTTCTTCTGCTGCTGCTGTTGCTTCTTCCATACGTTTTTGAAATTCATTTCATTCTGTTGTTTTTTTTTAATTTTTTTTTTTTGCTGAAAATCTTGTTTTGTTGATTTTTTGGAACGAGCGCACAACCGAGTGCTGTGCATTTTCGAAGCACCACTTAAACGCCGACCGTGCCGGCTTACCCCCTCTCCGCTCCTTAACAGCAGTCACCCGTTTCGCAGCCACTGCAAATTTTCTCAACGCTGGTGATTGTCACCAGTTGGCGTTGTTGTTCATGTTCTGGTTGTTCTTGTTGTGTGCCACGTACGATTCGTGCGCTTACTTCGTACTGTACATTGCCGACACGCCGCATGCTTAAGGTGACCAGATTCTTGCAAGTGACTGCAGACGTGAGAATATTTTGATTCAGGAATACTAATGTGTGTTGATGCGTCTGACATTGCGAACATTTTGTAACACAATCAGATTAGAATTCTAGGATTTAGGTATTTTTTAGGCAAATTTGTTTAATAGACAACTTGATGGGTTTCACTGTTTTAGTTCTCGTCTTAAGA
Organism: Melieria picta; assembly: GCA_964056695.1. Classification (NCBI taxonomy): domain Eukaryota; kingdom Metazoa; phylum Arthropoda; class Insecta; order Diptera; family Ulidiidae; genus Melieria; species Melieria picta. Next base: position 70,057,112 of record OZ057399.1, read on the forward strand.
ATTTTTTTACTTAATGAAATATAATAAAATTTATATAATAATTTAATATAATAATTAATAATAATATATTAACAATATATAATTTAATAAAATATACTGTTATAATTTAAAACAAAGCTTTGTCAAGTTGTCTTGTGTTGTTTGAAAGATTGGAGTAATTTTATTTGAAACTTACCAGTGCGCCCTCAGGATTAGATGTTGCACCCATAAGAAATCCCAGAAAAACCCGGAACAACTGATTCCAACAACAACTAACATATCTCCGTCGACTAGTTATAAAACAGCTTTTGAATGTTCTGTGTAAGATTCTTTCTACCGCATCATGTGTGAGTTCGGTATATCTGCAAAGCTGGGAGAACAAAATTACTTTCAGCTTCGTCCTCCTCCAACTCCGTCAGTATAGGAAAGGATCTCTTCGAACGGTTCAATACCACACGAAATTTCAGATAAGGATTTGTACTATTCTATCGACGATTCTGAAACCTTCTTTACTTTGTACCAGAATGGCTACTGTACAGAAAAAAATTTAACTAATTGAAATAAAAATTAATTATTTATAAATATTTTTATTCATAAATTCTTTAAAATTGTCAACCATCTGGCCACCGCATGCAGAGTGCAATATCTGCAAAAGTTTTGCCTTTGCTTAAATTAACAAAATAATTCGTCGAGCGTGGACCAGAAATAGTTGCAATGTTTGTACGTCATTTAATGCAAATTGGCTGCCAATTAGTGAAAGTCTGCAACTGCAATTCAGTCAAACTTTTCATAGTGCAATTTTGTGTTTGTTGTATTTTTATATATATACATGTACACTATAGATTTTGTTGTTGCAGTAGCGTTCATTTTTGAGGTTTTCTGACTAACACATACACAAAAAAATGTGGTTGTGTAAGTGATTATTAATTGTTGTAATAATTTTCGACTTGATTCAAACAAGAAGTTGTAACGATTCATGTAACGGTGTCAGAGATTAGTGTACGAATTTTTTGTTTATAAGTAGCAAAAGTTTTTCATGTTTTGTTGGGGGATTTTTAAAGTGAAGATTAAGTTAAAGTTCCATAAGTCAAAGTGATGTTTTTTTAAGCTAATTTTAACCCTCTAGTTCCCAAGAAGGCCTGTAGACATCCTAAGCTTAACAAAATTCTGTAAATTACACCTTATGATTTTTCTAGCTGATTTTACACGTATGGAAAGAACAATCTCCATTTTATAAAAGAAATGTAGTCACTTAACGCTGCCACATGCACAACGGCAGTAATTGTAGGACAAAGTTGAAGTTTCGTGAGAAAGTAAGCAAATAATTATTTTTGAAATTGTGTGAGAAACAAAATTTATTTTAAATAAATTGTGAGCCTCAATAAAACTGAAAAAATTACTGGTGAATAGCTGTTAATGTGTTCTTTGCGAAAATAAAAAAATTATGAAAAAAAGTTGTTACACTTTTCCTACCTAACCCAAACCCTAGAGTGTCTGTAGGTCTACTTGGGATGGAAAACGTAAATAATTAGAATTAACGATCATTAATGATATTTTTTCGCTATTTAAGCATTATTTTTCTATTTGAACCGAAATTTTGATACACCGCAATGTAAAAAAGATCATGTCATTGCAAAAATTTATACTAAGGCGTAGTCCGTGGGGGTAGATGAGAGAACTCTCCTCTCTCCTTTAGTCCTTTATTTCATGGAGTTCATGGAGTAGATTTATCGACATCTGTGTGAAAAGTTAACAAGGCACTAAAAAAAATAAGAACCGCCATATATATATACCTATACCGATTTTTTTAGTTTTCCTAGTTTATACACCCCCCAAAAGCAGTGTATAAACTACCCCACGACACATTACCCCTCACCTTAGCCCTACCCCTTTTTATTTAATGTCTATTAGGCGTATGAACTGAAACTGTTACCCCTTATTTATGTTTACATATATTAAAAAAAATTTTAAAATTTAAATTAATTACAAAAGAAAATTTCATATTTATATTGACATTAAATTTTTTTCCCCGAACAAACATTAATTCTCCACCACAAAACTATCACTGGTAATTTTTTTAACAAGATTAAAAACTTGGGAACTAGAGGGTTAAACAAAGAGATAGTAAAACTGCACCTTTAATCCAATTTTTCTTTCTTAACCCTTTCTGGGACATTGTTTAATTTTGTGAACCAAAATAATCTTGTTAGAGATGTTCTCATGCTATGAAAGTTGGGACTAGAAAATTATGTTAGGTTAGGTTAGGTAAACTGGCTGGCCAAGTAGGCCACGCATGGACCCTATTGGGTCCCTAGCGGTACCAGTTGGAGAGAAAATTATGTTGCACACTCTAAAAAATCCGAAATCATCCTCAAGTAAATATTTTGCGTGGGTCATAAGATCTGAATAATTGTTTTGAAGGGTATTAAAAACTTAATGGCGCGTAAATATTATCCCACAGTTCCGGAAGGGTTATTTAAACTTCTTTTTAGGTATATTTTTTCATACCAGGCTAATTTAGTATTCCTAAAGAAGACCGTTCGATTGTTTCGATCTATTGCATGGCACACTTCTTGTTGACTTATTTAAACAAACATTTTGTTTATATGCCAAAACTAAACCATTCGATTAAGTAAGGATTGGGTAAGGTGACTGTCTAAGACACAGAATATCCAAAAGACACAGTTGAGCCATGAAAAAGCTGCATTGGGATACCACTAGAAAACAGGACTCTCTTTCTACATATCGTCGCCTGAGAAAACAAATGTCGTATGTCTTACCAAGCGTAATGGAACATACGATATTCGTTTTCTGAGGCGACGATATGTCTGCTATTGAAGGCCAAATAGTTTCTCAAACTTCAGCAGGTTTCTTATTTTGTTCGGTCTGAGAGAAATGAAAGCAAATCTGATACTCAAATTAACTACAACTCATGTTTAACCCTAATTCCCAGAAGTGAGCCTCACCAGTGGCGGCTTAAGGTGCTCGGGGGCCCGGGGCGGCGACGGCTGAGGGGCCCCCAAAAAACGGTGCAGACTAAGTTTGCGTACAAAACTAATAACGGGAATTTCCGGTTATGCTTTTTACTTTTTTTTTGCAAATTTGTATTCCATTAAATAGTAAACGGAAATTATTTTGAAACGTATATGTGCTTGAAATTGTATAGAAAGCAATATAATCCCAGAGAAAAAATGAAAAATGGATAAAAGGATAATCTTACTAAATCTTTCCAAAATTGATAACAACTTTCGTAAAATTAGGAAAACTTTTGGGAGAGCAAATTCGTAATTTCAAAAATCTCTAAAAAAACAGAAAATCTTGCTTCGTTACTACGATCTGGCCATTTTTTAAGCTACCCGAGCAGGAGGATTATTCGACAAAAAATGGGCCAATCGCGTGCACCTAAAAATAAAAGTGTTTTTAGACTAATGTTGGCCGCTGAACACGAAACTGAAAATCAAAAAATTTTTTTAAGAAGCGTTTTCCAAATATCTTCGAAAAACGAGTTTTTACTGTTTTTGCTTTTATCCTTAAAGAATTATCCCTTTAACGCGAGCTGTCCGTCATTCAGAAGATTATACCTTAGCCTTTTTAGTGATATATAGATTGTACGGCAGCCGCCGTAGCTCAGCTGGCTAGTGCGTTGGGCCGCGAGTCAAATGCGACGCTCGAACCCAGGTTCAATACTCCGTCGCGCTAACACCGAAAAAAAAACAAAAATTTTTCTTTCGGCGGCTTACCTCTCAGCAGGAAATGGCAAACCTCTGAGAGTAAAATTGTCTATGAAAAAGCTACCAACTCGCCGTTCGGAATCGGCATAAAACTGTAGGTCCCTTCCAACCTTGTAAAAAATTCACACGCACAACATGGATGGTTGCGGGTTGCTAGGCCTTAGTCGCGGTATCGGGCTGTCGTGCCAGTCAATAATTATTATTATTATTATTATTATTATTATTATTATAGATTGTCCAAATCAGATGAGATTTGGGGAAGTAACTGACAGTGAAAGTTGTAACAAAGTGAATTTTTCGACCAATTTAAAAAATCATAAATTTTCGAATATTTTTTTATAGAAAAAATAAATTATCTCCTCTGGTTTTAAAATCTAAAATGAAATACAAGTATATACTATTTTAGCAAATATTAAGCCTAACATCAATAGAATTGAGAGAAAATTTACAAAGTTATGATGCACTGAGGAAACACCAACTTTACATTTATTACACCGTGCGAAACAATTTTTTTATTTGGCCGAGACCCATCCGAATTTTGATATAGACGTGAAACTAGAGATCATTTATAGTATCCTGGCATAGTCAATATTAAACTTTCTGACTCAAAGTCCTTTTTAAAGGACTTTAAAATTTTAAGGACACACACATTTCAAATATTTTTTTAAATATATGCGGTAGTGCAATGATGAAGATATGGGTATCAAATGAAAGAGAAAAATTTTCAAAAACTTTCAGGACCAAAATATGTCAGGCATGGAAAACATATGTACATGTTTTGGATTTCAGTCTGTAGATTCATACATACATCTAAATTGTATTCTATTTCAACGTTCTAATCTAGAAAACATTTTTATTTTTGACTTTTACAAAGTTTAATGAGGTTAAGTAATTGTGTAATTCACACTAGTTTACAAGCAAACCCTAAGATTGCGATATTTAATTTTTGACTTAGAATTTTGTATTTGCATATTTTGCACAAAATTTTAAGTTAAAAATTAAATATTGCAATCTTCGAGGGAACATTTTTTGAAAATTTTCAAACAATTGTTATTTAGAAAGGATGTTTTCTTGCTTTTATTGAATTGAATTTGTTATTGTTATTTCGAAGTCAATTGTCGATATTGTGTCTCTTTCAATTGATAAAAGTGACAAGCGACTTAGTCTTTCATCAACCATTGTGGAGCGCAAATAGTTTTTTACAAGTTTCAGTTTTGAAAAACTTGACATTTTTATATACAAGCTTCTCGGGGGCCCCCCGCAGCCCGGGGCCCGGGGCGGTCCGCCCCTCCGGCTCCCCCCCCCCCGTTAAGCCGCTACTGAGCCTCACAGTCTCATTATAGATTTCAAATGGTGATAAATCCATAAGATTTTCGATTCCATTATTTTATGTAATCCTCTAATGGAATATTAGAACTATATTGCATTTATAAATTTAACATTTTAGACAGTTTTTGTACTTTTTAAACAAATGTTTTCAGTAATTTAGCTCATATAAGCCTGACAGTCTCACTTCTGGTTTTACGTTACTTTTAAAATTCTGGGAATTAGGGTTAAGTGGTTCTTTGTCCTTTATATCAGTTGACTTGAGCTAATCAGACTTCGGTACAGGAAATTTTAAGCACTTGCAGCTTTTCTCGAATCGAAACACATAGCCCACGATTCTATGTGTGTTACAGTCGATAGCTGTTGAGACCTTTGGATTAAATTTGAATTATCTTTACGTAATGAATTGTGTATTGTGAGGTAATTATTGGGTTCAAACATGAATTTATAGTATAATGAAATGTTAATTTGTACAAGTCATAGTTTATTAAAAAAATATTCTACTTATTTTCTAATCAGTAATCATCAAAAGCACTCAAATTCCCTTCCTCAGTTGTACTCTCTCTACACCTTAAGACTTGTATACCGCAAACTGATTTAATGACATTAGAAACATTTTTTCCCTCTACTCTTGCAACTAATTTGATTTTCGCCTAAAACCACTTCACCGCAACGCACTCGAGATGCCATAAAATTTTGCAAGTGTTTTAGGTTTAATAGCGACATGGCAAATTGACACTAATAATAATTTTGCAGCTGTCATCGGGCAAGTGGAACAGAAAAAGCCAGAAAAAAAGCGCAAAATATGTTACAACAGCAAATAATGCGCGGCGGTAATTGAGCGCAAAGGGCAGCCAAGTCGTCGTCGCGGGCAGCGTAACAAAATTGTGTGATAATGCCGGAAATTAAGTTTAAAACTTTACGCATCGGATGGCGCTGCAATTGCTGCTGTCTGGGCTGCCGGACGGCGCGTTGCCCGATTTTATGCAGTGTGCGCAAAATACGCGTGAAAGTAGCAACTACAACAACAACAAAAACAGGCAGGACAGCAACTGCGGCATCGCGGCCGCCATTGTCCACACGTTGGCTGCAGCTGAGCGCAGTGTCGTCAACATAATCATTGCATCATTTGAATAATTTATTTAGTGCCGTTTTACTGTTTTTGTTTTTGTTGTTGTTGTTGCAGTGGTGTTGCTTTGCATATTATGCGCCAACAAGTTGTCGTCATAAAGAGGGGGGGAGAGAGATGTGCGGGAAGGACGTGCGCGCGCAAGCGTAAAAGCCGAATTGTTGAAGCAGCTAAAGGGATTTCATTCTCACAATTGCATTACGCGTCTTAACCCTAATCGCTTAATGGGGGAAGCGGATAATGATGACAGTTTAGTGGCGGACATCATTCCAAGTTTTTGTTTTGTAGAAAGGAAAAATAAGTGGTTTTTGTACTATGGTGTTTAATTTTTCGCTGAAGATTTTTCGATGACGAACATAAAACTTGACGGTTGGGTTTGGAAGTTTACAACGAAGATCGAGAAGAATTCTGATTACATGTAAAATACAACGATTCTCTAGTTAGGTTTAGTTTTTCTTATTCTTCAATCTATACTTAAAAATACTACCTGAGTTTTAACACCATTTCGATAAGGTTTTCCAATTCCTTTCCTGCACATCATTGATTCCTTTAAACGTCATTCTCTCATAAATCGTATGTAAAGAAAATAGGTCAGTGCTTACTAATGTAATTCAGACTTATTACATCGTGTGACAGCATTTTTCACCTTGTAAAAAATCCATGTGGTCGTGAAACTAGAGACGAAACATAGTTATACTGCGTACTCAGTTTTTCATTTCTACATCCTTTGTCCTTTTAAAAGGACTTCAAAATTTTGAAGGGAAAAAAATATAAAAAAATATAAAAAACACTTAACTTCGTTAGAATATGGCGATATGTATATCAAATGAAAGAGGAAAGGCTCAAAAATTGAAATAAAATTGATTTTTTATCTATTTGTAAAAACAGGATATGATATAATTTTAATCCTTTATATCCTTGAAAATTTACCCAGAATTTTCTTTAAAAGTAAGTATGTTAAAACCCCAAATCTCCCTGATCACATGTCAAAATTTCATTACTCTAACTTTATTGGTTCGAAAGTTATTAAAAAAAGGCGGGAACTGCAATTCTAATGAAGTACAAAAATTCTAATTTATTTGAACATCAGTATTTTAAATAATAAAAAGATACAAAATCAATGAAGCGATGACACGTGATCAAGCAGATTTTGCGTTTTAACATACTTACTTTTCAAGAAAATTCAAAATTTTGAGGTCCTTTTAAAAGGACCTCAGGATGTAGAAATTAAAAACTGAGTACGCAGTATTACTATGTTTGGCTCTAGTTTCACGCCCATATGGATTTTTTTCGTTGTGAAACATTTTTTTAATTTTTGTCGCACGGTGTTACAAGTCTAAATTGGAGTCTAAGAATTTGCAACCACAAATTCACTGAAATTGCATCCTACACAAGCAGTCGTGTGTATGCATTAACAAGGATCCGTTTACGTAATGCGAGATTCCTTCTAATTCTAGTATCGACAGACAATTCCTGCAGCCGGCTGTCATATTTTCTAATATGCCTCGCCATACACAAATCAATAGAAATTAATGTGCGTTGAGTTTATGTGCAAAATGAAGTCCACAAAATTTGTAATTAATTGAAAACCTACAAGTGCAGCACAGCAATGGGGGCTGAGGAAGTGAACGGCAACACAAACGATACGATTATGTACACGTTTGAAATGCAAATGCCGCAGCCATGTCACTGAAACAGAGACTTAATTAAACAAAAACCATAACAATTAAAATTTACAACATGCCCACAGCATATTTGGAGCTGCCCGATGCACGTTAGGGGTGCTGTATTATTCGAAGCGAAGCGCTCCGAACAGCCCGGCAGAAATGGTTTTCAAGTAGAGTCCACTTAAACCGGACACAAATGGCACTTTGTGCCTTGAAATTGTATTTGTAGTCACTATTGATGTTTTTGTTGTCGCTGTTGTTGCATGCAGCATGCAGATGTTGCAGCCGCGCGACGGGACGTCTGCACGACAAAATCAATTCGTATTGTTATCCCATAATTGGATATTATTGATTCAATTTACATTGCACATGATGTTATGCACTAAGCAAACACACACACACAAACACACAAACATACGGAGATACGGAGATACGCACACACACACACACATGCAAACAACTGCTGACAGCAACAAAGGATTTTGAAGAGACGAGCGGATGCGTCGGACGAACAGCTTCGGGTTAGACTTCCTCGTGCAGACTTCCTTTGCTTCCGCACACACACACACACACACACATACACTTATAAACACACATAAAAGCCACAACTACACGCAGACACGAAAGGCTCAAAGCTAACCGGCAATGCAACCAGACACCAGCCTTGGCGCTGCATACTGTCTGTGTGTGTGTGTGTGTGTGTGTGTGTGTATTTGCGTGTTCGTCTGTAATTTATGCATTGTGTGCCGAAGGCTTTTGTCTTTTCAGGCTGCTGCTGCTGCTGCTTGGACAATATTGCGCCAAGCAATACTCGTAGTTGTGTAATTTTTTAGCTCGTTCAGGTTGTCGCTTGCGCTGTCCTCGCTCGGCGGTCCACTGGCACCTGTGGCCTGGTTATTCTGCATAATGCGCCGGCAAGGAGAAAATTCGAATGCCGCAATTTAGAAGGTTTCATTGCATAATTCACACTACCTGGAACATGTCAGCAAAGACAAATGGCGTTTGCAGCGCGCAAAACTGCCACTAACAGAGGCAAAGTGGTGGTCGCTGCTCAAAGGTGGTCAGTCTTGTGAACTGAGAGACTTTTTGGCAACTAAAAAGCTTTGCATGTTGGAATTTTTGCTATTTTACTTAATGTGTGAGATGGAAAATCAGAATGTTATGGATTGGAACCTATACCTCAACCATGGCTTTCCTATGAGTGAAAGACTCAGAATGGTGGTTAGTCTTATGGACTTAGAGTCTAGTTGGGACTTTGATTTTGCATTTTGCTATTCTACTAATGATGATAAGATGAGATGATATCGAACGATGATTTTATGAGCATTTTTGGTGCATGTTAGAAGTCCTGTTCCTAAAAACAATCCAATTGCAGCATCTTGAAACCCAATTCCTATAAAGAAATCAGTTTAAGCAATATCGCATGATTAATAGATTCATGATAACATGGCTCCCGGGACATGTAGACATTACATGGGACCTCATATTCCTTGGCTTAAATGATCCCTGAGATCCTTCCAGTGCTCGACGGGACGTAGACATTACTTCAGACTTCAGATTCTTCAGCTTAAATGTTCTCTGGGGCTGACTTGTTGTTGCATGCAGCATGTAGGTCTTGGAGTGCACGACAGGACGGACACATTGTTTGCTGTCAAAGATTCTTCGGCTTAGATGATCTCTGAAGCTGCATTGTTAAGTATCTCACTTTCTATGTGTTCCACCTCCATCTTCCTGCTTGCGAACAATCCATCCTTACTAATTTTGCGAAAGTCATTATGTAACATCAAATCACATCACACCACATGACATGACATTACATCACATGACATGACATGACATTACATAACATGACATTACATCTTATGACATCATATCACATCACATCACATCACATCACATCACATCACATCTCATCTCATCTCATGTCATCTCATCTCATCTCATGTCATCTCACGTCATCTCATCTCATGTCATCTCATGTCACCTCATCTCATCTCATCTCATCTCATCTCATCTCATGTCATGTCATGTCACGGCATCTCATCTAATCTAATCTAATCTAATCTAATCTAATCTAATCTAATCTAATCTAATCTAATCTAATCTAATCTAATCTAATCTAATCTAATCTAATCTAATCTAATCTAATCTAATCTAATCTAATCTAATCTAATCTAATCTAATCTAATCTAATCTAATCTAATCTAATCTAATCTAATCTAATCTAATCTAATCTAATCTAATCTAATCTAATCTAATCTAATCTAATCTAATCTAATCTAATCTAATCTAATCTAATCTAATCTAATCTAATCTAATCTAATCTAATCTAATCTAATCTAATCTAATCTAATCTAATCTAATCTAATCTAATCTAATCTAATCTAATCTAATCTAATCTAATCTAATCTAATCTAATCTAATCTAATCTAATCTAATCTAATCTAATCTAATCTAATCTAATCTAATCTAATCTAATCTAATCTAATCTAATCTAATCTAATCTAATCTAATCTAATCTAATCTAATCTAATCTAATCTAATCTAATCTAATCTAATCTAATCTAATCTAATCTAATCTAATCTAATCTAATCTAATCTAATCTAATCTAATCTAATCTAATCTAATCTAATCTAATCTAATCTAATCTAATCTAATCTAATCTAATCTAATCTAATCTAATCTAATCTAATCTAATCTAATCTAATCTAATCTAATCTAATCTAATCTAATCTAATCTAATCTAATCTAATCTAATCTGATCTAATCTAATCTAATCTAATCTAATCTAATCTAATCTAATCTAATCTAATCTAATCTAATCTAATCTAATCTAATCGAATCGAATCGAATCGAATCTAATCGAATCGAATCGAATCGAATCGAATCGAATCTAATCTCATCTCATCTCATCTCATCTCATCTCATCTCATCTCATCTCATCACATCACATCACATCACATCACATCACATCACGTCACATCACATCAGGATCTCATCACATCACATCACATCACACCTCATCACATCACATCACATCACATCAAATGAATTAGAAAAATTCTCATAAAGCGGCTTTTGAAGTGTTTGAGAGAAATACGAGCTACGCTGGCCACTAATTTGTTTCTTTCGCCACACGCAAGGACTCCTCAAAGTGTCCTTTATGTGAACTGAAACTGCTGATGTCTCTATTGGCAACGACTATAAGTTAAATAACTAATTGTAACAACTTCTACAGAATTGAAAATTGTTTTTGTTGTCTCATTATCTCTTCTACTTCCCTTATTTCTAGCAGCTCTCTGCACTAATATCTCGCATGCAACAATACGAGCACTCACACACTTAAGTGGCAACAATTGTAAAGTAATCTTCTGCATTTTGCTCAGAATTAGCCAAGCAACACTTGACAGCCAAGAAACATGACATATGGCACAATTGCTCTCACTCCCACATCCACACTCAAACCTTCATAAAAAGTGCAAAAGCACTTGAAAATCTCGCACTACAAGTGTTGCCAGGTGACGGAAACTTTCCCTACGACTAGTTATACGCATCTAAAATTTGTTGTTGCTTTCAGAATGAATCAATGGAAAATTGTTTGTTATCCATTCGGAGAAAAAAAGTAAATAACCAAACAGAGAAATGAAAAAATAACAAAAAAAGATCTAAAAAAAAACAGAGAAAAGCACAAGAAACCTCGTTGAAAATCAAATGCAACGAAACGAGCAAAAATCCCGCATGGAAAATCGACTCAATGCTGCATTGAATTTAGCCTCAAAAACTGAAGAAAATTCGAAAAAAGTACGAGACGAGGGTGGACAGTGGCTGTGGTGGGGGGGAATCAAATGTAAGTGCAAGCAGCGGGAATAAGACATTTGAATGCCAGTGTTTACACTGCAAGCTACAACGAAAAGCGCGTACAAAACCGACAACAACAACAACAATGCCAGCGATAAGCACAAAAACAATGCGGCAACAACAACAAAAAAATTTGAAAACAATAAAATGCCTGATGGTGAAAAGGAAAAAATGGGCAAAAGCGCAGTGAAAGATAAAAGTGCATCTCTTTAATATTTGCTGAGCACTTGAATTTCGTGCAATTTGCGCCATTAGCGGAATCTGCTTTACGGATTGCACGGCAGCCGGGGCGGGGCTGCACCGATATCAATTGACACTTGACATCTGGGAATTGTCACAGCGAATGCGATGCATGAAAAATCGAAAAAACAAAAACCCGTATCTAGACTTTTATGCAGCAATTCGGTTGCGATTTACTGTTGAGTGAAAATAGTTTTTGGGGATTTTTATTTGATTTTTGAATTTCTTTTATATACAAAAGTTACAATAATGGGCATTGCAAAATTTTGACTATCACTGCCAGATGTTGCCTACTCGATGCTTTTGTTCCTTTACTTGTGGATTTATGTCAGAACTAAGGTATGCAATTTCGAGACTTAGTATCCCGAAATCCCGAATGTTGTAATTTTTAAATTTATATTATAATTTATTAATGTAATAAAGTTGAGAAAACTTAAGTCAAAAATATAGTTTGAAACTTAACTTAGACGGAGTATGATTCGGTAGTTTTTTTAGGCTAGAATAGCTCATGAGGTACGTGCCGTACCAGCTACACTTCTACTTGGAATCCTGAAAAAAGGTCTTGATGCAACCCTTCATATAGTTGCAGGAATATCCAATTATCTCTCAAGCCAAATTGAGTCAATAAGTTTCAATAGTTCAACTTGTGCTGTCATGCTTAGACTAGACACGAACCTCTGGTATTTTCCTCTATGCAATCTTTAATATTTTTGTATTTTCCATACATTCAATTCAAAAATCGACAACATTCATAAATCGATAAAGACTGTGCTGAATTGGCACATTAAATTTTTTATTGCCAGCCAACAGTCAATTTGAATCGCTCAGCTCACTCTGTGGATGCTCGAAAGCAATCAAAGGACGAGTGGTAACCTTGAAGGAAAAGCAAAGAATTGCACCCAAATGGAAAAGAAATTGGCATGAAATGAATACACAGCGTCAATAACCACAAATTAGAGCACAATGCCAGCCAAGAAATAAAAACAGCAATAATTGTGCGGCTGCTTGAAATTTTTCGAAGTGGCTGTGTTTCTAGTGCCACAGTAAAGTCAAAGGAAAATCATTTTGTTGGTTTTTCATTTAGCTCTCGCATTGTATGTTGCGCAATATAATCTCATATATCTCAATCTGTGCAAAATCGCTTTTTAACACCATGCACAGTGGGCCGAATGAGGTCCTTTGCCAATGTGCGTACTGACTGCAATTTTCGCATAAAACTGCCGCTGCTGTTGTGAATTGTTGCTGCTGTGGCTTGTTAGTATTTGTTTTTGTTGTTGTTACATTTTTGCTGTTGATGTTTTGTTGTTGTTTTTGTTAATTCAACGTCAATTGCCGCACAAAAATTCCACTTGGACAAACCCAGTGAACGCGCCTTCGGCCATGTGCCGTCCATCAGCTCAAGTGGACGCATGCCGTCATGCTCCCCATCCCTCTTCCCCCACTCCACTTCGCTACTCGAAGCATTTCTTTTTATTACCCTCCCGCTTGGCGCTGACTACCAAAGCGCTTTTATATATTTTATGGCTTTTTTGTTTCATTCTTGTGCGCATTTTTGCCAGATCCAATTTACGGCGCTGCCATGCGCTGCGGCTGCGGCCGCCCAGCCACTTGAGCGTCTTGCGCTCTGGCCGTCTTGCTGTCACGTGCCCACCTTGCCGCAAGGCCATATTCGCACTCTGGCCGCACTTCTTGTAGTCCCCACGCACGCACGCACACCCACACACACAAAGCCTCTCGCCTGACTTCGTGGCCGACGTTTTGGGGGCGTTTTGAGAATTATTCGTGTGATTTATGCTAAGGTGATTAGAGCAACAATTGCGGCCTGATGAGCACACCGACGCATACGTTAAAAGTTTTGCGGTATCTATCGTCGACCTTTGTTTGTTGATCTCCTAGGCTTTTTTGTTGGTGTGTTGCTGCTGCTGTACGTGGTCGCTCTATTGTCTGTCGCTTTATTTTCGTTGTGGCTTTCCTTTAAATTTTTAATTTTAACTTCACTTAAATGTGGTTTTATTAACAGCATTGCGCTAAGTAAATTGAGGCAATAAATTTCAAAATTAAATTATGCGCTTTTTTTCCTGAGAAATTTTGTTGACGCCAGTGTGTTGTGATGTATGAGGCATGAAGTATGAAAAAAAATTAGGTCAGATTTGTTTGTAAATGAATTTAAATTAATTTAATTGTTTTATATTTTATATATATTTACATAAATTGGAGAACAGCCTTTTCCTGAAAGGTTCACTTTCAAAGCGATGGCTGACTGTAAAAATTGGGACGGCGTGACTCAAGGGGGTTCCAGAACCCAGCTTAATGTTCCATGAAGCCAGTGGTGCACGCAGGATTTTGGTTCGGGAGGGTGGGGGTTTGTAACTTTGTTGAGAACTTTGAAATAGAATAAAATTTAGATGTATGAATCTACAGACTGAGATCCAAAACATGTATGTTTTCCCTACCTGACATATTTTGGTCCTAAAAGTTCGAAATAGAAAATTTAGTTAAAAGGACAAAATGTTTTTCTTTCATTTGATACCCATATCTTTATCATTGCATATCCGCAAATATTAAAAAAAAATATTTGAAATGTGTATGTTCTTAAAATTTTATTTTAAAATTTTCAATTTTTTTAAAAGGACTTTGGGCCGGAAAATGAAAAACTGACTATGCCAGGTTATTATAAATGAGCTCTAGTTTCATGCCTATATCAACATTAGGATGGGTCTCGGCAAACATTTTTTTCGCATGGTGTAATAAATGTCAAGTTGGTGTTTTCACTCAGTGCATCATAACTTTGTCAGTTTTCTTTCGATTCCACTGATGTTAGGCTTAATATTTCCACAAATAATATATATTTTATCAGAGGTTGGTTTATTTTAAAACCAAAGGAGATCATTTATTGTATCTATAAAAAAAACATTAAACAATTTATGATTTTTAAAAATGGTCGCAAAATTTACTTGTTTACAACTTTCACCGTCAGTTATTTCTCCAAATCTCATCTGATTTGGACAATCTGTATATCTCCGGAAAGACTAAGGTATTATCTTCTGACTGACAGACAGCTTGTGTTAGTCGAATGATTCGTTTACGAGATATGTGCTCATAACTGAAACAACAGGAAAAAAAACTGGTTTTTCTAAGATTTTTCGAAAACGCTTCTTACAAAAATTTTTTGATCTTCAGTTTCGTGTTCAGTCTAGAAAACAATTTTATTTTTAGGTGCTTTTTTTGTGTTAAGTAGTGTTATTGATGATTGAATATATATGCGACGGTTATAAATTAAATTTCTGTGCTAACTTAAAAATATTTCGGGGGGGTATGAGGGCGGTGGTCGCCTCCTCTAGTCCAGCGAACTCATGTGCCCCCTTTTCTCACATTAAAGTGTAAGACTTACATGATTTATAAGACTGTTTTATCTTCCTCAGCTCGTGAACCAAGACAAAAGTTGCTGTAAGTATAACAGTCCCAGTCTTTCAGTCCCAGTCTTGGGCCTAGAACCCATTGTGCTGATTGGATTCCCATCTGGGTTAAGTCTAGATCACCTTATGTTTCTTGTTGGTCAGACTTGTTTGGCAACAAGTATTGGCTGTGATTTCAGCTTTAACCCTTCCGCTACAGGTTTTTACTGGGGAAAGTTAAAATTTTAAATTTTACGTCTTAGGCTTCTATTTGGTTATGTTAGCAACATTCCATAAGAAATTTTTTAATTTTTATACTCGGACCCTGTATTTTAGAGTGTTTTGCTATGAGAGCAACCACATCGCTGTGGCTGTAATAATTACTTTTTAAACAATAAACTTTTTACGCATAACGAAAATTTGAATATTTCTTCATTTACTTCAGCCAAAATTAAAAACAAAAAAAGTGTCTAAATTGAAAGAAAACGACAAATTTAAAAGTTATCTAATTTTTTCTGCTTCTTCTTCCTTTGCTATGTCAAGATATACCATTAAA
Source organism: Melieria picta (assembly GCA_964056695.1). NCBI lineage: Eukaryota > Metazoa > Arthropoda > Insecta > Diptera > Ulidiidae > Melieria > Melieria picta. The sequence continues at coordinate 70,072,994 of OZ057399.1, forward strand.
AAAACGTGTATACTTCTCTTCTTTAAACTTAAATATTCAGTTATTAATTTTGTATTTTTCCTAAAACTTCAAACTTCAAGCAAAAAATGTATTCTTGCAACCATAGAGGCTGCAGACGTCCACAAAGTAGCATGTTGCCATATGGCAACAAAATAGCGAAAGTGTTAAAGACTTTGCCTTCCCTCTTCGTGTGATACTTAGTTCCTGCTTACTGTTGCAGCCCTTGGATTTTTTTTCAAATATTTTATTTAATCGTTAATATAAATATTTCAAAAAATTAACACCCCCCTAACACTTACAAAGGAAGCACATTGCGCGCCCATAAACGATTTCGTTGACATTAGAATTCCATTCATAAATACTGCAGCGACAATACTGCAGGTGCAAAAGTTTATTGTTCACATGGCGCTCAAAATATATTCATAAACATTTGTTCACATGCATTCTGCACATTTGGCGTTGCCACATTCATAAATAGCATCGACAACAACAACACCACACATTGACTGTAGCAATAACAGCGAACAGAGCAGCAAGAAGACTGCCGTCAGAGCTACTCGGCTGCACAAAAGTTGAGCCACATTCGAGCATTTGGCACCATTTGCCAGTCGGCTCCAACTGTGCCGTAATATATGTTTGCTGGAGGGAGATGCAACAACAAAAATAGCAGTAGCAGCAACAACTTGCAAGTTTATTTTGCATTCGTTCATAATTTATGCACATTTTGAATATTTTAAGGCACAGCCAGTGTGAGACACATGTAGAAAAACGTTGTGATGAATCTTTGATGACAACACGTAACATCGAAAATGTTATAGAAATGTTTAAAACATGGCCAACGCCACTGGTGACAAGTGAACGAGGCGAAAAACTTTGCAATACCAAATATTCTGTAGTCGAATTGTCGAATAGTTATTGTTACTTATATTTTTGTGTTTTTTGTTTGTTCATGAGACGCTGATGAGAAGCGACAGCAAACATATTTGTTGTTGCAATAGTTTTTATTATGTTAAGGTAGGTTAAGGGAATTGCTAGAGGATGGTCACTAAAAGCAGCAAGTTTACTCTTGTAAGGTCCATTGTGGAAAGAATGTTTGAAAAATCTCCGGGAGGAAGTGTAGAGGAGGACTAATCCCGTAGGAGGTCAAAGGGGAACAGCGTTTCGACGAGGTGTTCGAAAATAACATGCTTTTATGTAAGGCAGCCAAAAAATATTAAAAAATGAGAAAATTGAAAATAAATTAAAATAAGATGCTTTTTGCTTGTATGTAAAAAAAAAACCCAAAAAACCCAGCGATTTGAAAAATTACAAAATCAAAATTAAATTAAAATATAATGCTTTTTGCCTTATGTAAACTAAGTAAGAAAAAAAAATAAGCATAAAGTGTAGGAAATCTAGAGGAGGACTAATCCCAGGGGAAGTAAAAGAGGAGCTATGTTTCGATAAGGTGTTTGGAAAAAAATGCTTATGTAAGAAAGCTACAAAAATATTAAAAAATAAGAAAATTAAAAACAAATTAAAATGCGATTTTTTTCTTTTTGCTTTTATGTAAAAAAAAACCTATAAAATATTTTGAAAAACAAAAAAATGCAAATTAAATTAAAATATGATGTTTTTGCTTTTATGTAAACTAAGTAAGAAAATAAAAAATAAGCATAAAAATATGAAATTCGTAAACTAAGTAAGAAAATAAAAAATAGGTATAAAAATAGGACATAACTTTAATTAAAATTAGATGTTTTTCCTTTTATGTAAAAACCAATTAATATTTTGAAAAATAAGAAAATTCAAATATTTGCTTTTATGTCAAATAGATAAGAAAGTCAAAAATAAAAATAAGAAAATAAAAAAAATTACATTAAAATAAACTGATTTTTTTATGTAAAAAAACCAATGAATATTTTATAAAATATTAAAATTAAATTCAAAATAAAAAAATGTAAAATTCAAAAAAATGCTGTTTGCTCTCATGTAAGAAAAACAATAAAATATTTTGAAAAATAAAAAAATTTTTAAATTAAAATAAGATGATTTCATAAAAAAACAATAGAATATTAAAAAAAAGAAAATGAAAATTCAATAGCAAGAATCTCAACAAATCATTTATTCATATTTTAATTGTTTGTATTTATTAAGAAGTTTTCAATGAATGTTTAAAAAATTTGTTTCTACTTATTATTAACTAACTGCAATTAATTAGTTGACTAACTTTCATCTATCTAACCTTTATAGGATTGAAAAAATCGTTATGAAAAATTAAAAAAATATTGTTATTATAAGTATAAAAATTTAATGAAATAAATTAAAATAATTTTTATAAATAAATCATAAAATAAATAACTAACTGTAACCAATTAGTTCAATATTTTTTTAACTAATTTCTATAATGTTTATAAAATCTATATGGAAAATAAATAAAATACTGAATAAATAAAATAAATAAAATAGAATTAATACAACAGTTTAAAAAAATAATTTAAAAAATAAATAAAATATAACAATTTAATATAACAAAAAAATTATCAATATATCATAAAATAGATAACTAGCTGTAGCTCTTTGGTTGACTAACTTTTTTCTAACTAATTAATGTCTATAGGATTTATATGGAAAATAAATAAAAAATTTAATAATAAATATCAAAAAATTAATTTAAAAAAATATCAGGTGTACAACTTTGCTTCCGCCGTTTTCCGATAGGTGGCTGTACCGGCTGAGGCTGGTTGAAATACATAGATGGTAATGCCTTTAAAGTGAGTGTGGACAGTGCCTAACGAATTGTCATCGCCGTTTCAGTGACAGTTGTTCTTGTTTTCGTATTATTCACGCTCGAAAATGTCCGTTTATGTGCCCAATTCTCGCCATTTGCGGGAAGTTTTACTTTTCTGTTACAATTCGCAAAAAAATGCAGCTGAAGCGCATCGAATGCTCTCAGAAACTTACGGTGATGCTGCTCTGAGTGAAAGAACGTGTCGGGAGTGGTTTCAACGTTTTAAAAATGGTGATTTCGATGTCGAAGACAAACATGGTGGTGGAAGAGAAAAAACCTTCAAAGATGAACAACGAGCTCTTAAAACCGGGTGAAACCATCACAGGAGATCGCTACCGAACGCAACTGATGCGCCTTAGTCGCGCGCTAAAAGAAAAGCGGCCACAATATGACATGACAAAGTCATCCTCCAACACGACAATGCTCGGCCTCACGTCGCAAAAGTGGTCAAAAAGTAGCTGGAAACGCTGAAATGGGAAGTCTTGCCCCACCCGCCGTATTCCCCAGATGTCGCCCCTTCTGACTTCCACCTATTCCGTTCGATGGCACACGGCCTGGCAGATCAACATTTTCAATCCTTCGAAGAATTGGAAAAATGGATTGCTTCATGGATAGCGTCAAAAGAGGACTCATTTTTTCGAGCCGGGATCCGAAAATTGCCGGAAAGATGGGAGAAAGTTGTCGCTAGCGACGGACAATACTTTGAATAATACATCTGTAAGCACTTTTTCGCAATAAAGCTTTTAATTTTGGAAAAAAAACGGCGGAAGCAAAGTTGTACACCTGATATATTCCTATTCAAATAAATGTTTTTTATAAATTATTAAAAACGTAAAAAATTTTATATTTTTACTCAAAAATTAAGATCACTTTTAAGATCAAACTTTTCACAGAAACGGCCAACAACTGCCAGGTCAATGCGTAAATTTCGATCTGCCTTAAAAAAACTAAACTGTCATTTTACGTATTTCCCATCACTGCTTCACTCAGTTTCAACCCAACTTTATCCAGCCTCCTTTCCACATCTGTGACCCATGCCAGATTATGTTTTTTCTATCTTTTCGCCCCCTCAAGCCCTCAACAATGTTTTATTGCTCTCGTTTGCACTTTTGTTTACTTACTTGCATATTTGTTCCAGAGTTTTGTTTTGTTTTTTTTTTTTATTTTATTTTATGTTTCTTTTTATATATTTTATTTTGTATTATTGCATTCCACTTGACCCTGATGATCCCCACCAACTGCTACCATTGCGATATGGTTTCCCCATTGGCCTTTTGCGCTGCCACTAACATTTATTCTTGTTCACTTTTTTTGCATATAGTTTTATTTTTTGCTGGTGTAATGTTTTTAAATTTTTTGTTTGGTGCTGGAATAAAAAGTTCGCCAGTTGTGACATACTTGTGTCAGATCCATTTCAAAGCGCATTAAAATGTATTTAGAAGTTCGGCGAGTCAGTTTAAAGTATTTGTGCCGCTTTGAGTGCACTCAGCGTTAACAGCGACAGGAAAAAAAGTTTCAACGTTTAATCTGAGTGGCAATTTGTTTGCATGGACTTTTAGCAAATGCAATAGTTTTATTGTAATTTTTTTGTTATATAAATTTGGAAATATGTTTGCATGTTTTTTTTGCAAGTTGCAATCATGTGTTGGAAATTAGTTAATGTTGTTTACTTTACTTGAAGCAAAACGATGTTGCATAATGGAAAATGAGGAAAGCTTTTGAGTTAGAGTTTGAGTCCAGAGTCGGTATAATATTTTAAAAAGAGCTTCAAAGGAGTTTAGAAAAAATTTTTAAAGATAGAAAATAGTAAGGTTGGTGTATTGCTATTGTTTTAGTTTCTTATATTTAAACTCACAAGGTTTGAAAACGTATTTTAAACAAATTTATGACAGATGATGTGAGTTAAAGGACATGTTGGGGCAGAGGTAAATTCACCATTTATGAACCAATTTGGAGGGGTTCGGAAAAGGTCTAAGACGTACTTTAACCTTACTCATAGATTGGTACAAAACAATATAAAACAAAATTTTCCTATTTTCAGTTTATTGTTGATTTCGAAAGACACAAACTTACATCAAATTAGTATGCAAAATCATTTCGCAGAAATATTTCCAATTTTATTTACAGTCAGCTAGTCCTTGTGTCTCCAAGAGAAACTCAACTTTATTTTATTGAATGAATTGTGGATGCAAAAAAATAATAAAAAAGAAACTTGCTGTTACCAACATTAACTAAAGTCCAATTCTTAAAAGCACGAATTTTTCCTTACCAACAAATTTTATATTTTGTTAAAAATTGTAACTTGTAAAATTCAAAATTTCCATTTGCATTCCACAGTTTAAACCGCCACAGCAGTGAATTCAAACCGAACGCTCACGTTCCACAATTCATTCTTATCAGCGTTATCAAAGCATCAGCACACAAACTCTCACTGTCGCACTGGCACTCACACACACACATACACGCACGCACCATGACGCCAACATTCACCGGAAGTGAGCGGAAACAGGCATTAGCGCCCACAAAATACACAAACAACCACCACACAGACTGTCGCTGTGGCGCTCTTTTCGGCGCTCTTCAAGTGCCAACGCTCCCACGTGCTGGCGAGCGTTTTCGAAGTTCAGTGCGAAACGACACGAAGTCACACTTCGGCTCATGGGGGCAGGATGTTAGTGCTGCCTTCGGACGTTGCGACACGATGTTGACACTGCAGTGTTGTTGCTGTTGCTATTGTTGTTATTGTTGTTGGTGCTGGCATTTGGCCGTTGCGGTAGCGCGAGCCACAAACGAGGAAAAACTAATTTTCCACCAATGGATTCAGTTCAGTCGTTCGTCGGTTTTGGCATTGAACGGGATTGTCGACGCGCGTGCAACACGTTGCGTTCGTTGATGTCGCATACAATTTTATAAATAAATAAATAAATGAAAGCAATTAAAATTAATTAATTTAAAGTGTGTCAAACTAAGAAAAACCATAGCGACCGAAGTGTGTGAACGAAGTAAATTAAAGCAAAATACACTTTTAAAATATAAACAAAAATTTCTGCCTGCGACAAATTGTGTGCAATGCGTGTTCAGGTGGCAAGTTGCATTTCCGTTGGCGTCATTTGGCATTTCCGTTTCCCGGCACAGCGTGGGCAAACTTTTCGCATTATATTCCCGCCCTCTCGTTCAGCTTTTGCCAGCTAGGCAAATATTTGTGTGCACTTTGGCAAATTTGGCAATTTTGGCGCGTTGCTGCGCTGCGCTTTGGTGTGGCCGAAAAAAACACAAAACAAAAAAAAATAAAATAAAACCCAACGTCGTCGTCTTTGGGTGAAAAGCTCCGAATAATTTGTATAAATAAATTCCTTAAATTCCCGTTAAGCGGCTGCTGCTGTCATGCAACGTGCAACATGCAAGCCACACCGCACCGCAAAGCTCGCTACATCCGTTTCGCCCCCGCGCCACTCCTGTCTGTGTACACTGTCGTTGTTGCCCCATGTTTGAGCGCCTGCGAGACGACAAAGACAGGAATGCACCGTCACTGCGGCTGCTGTTTCCGTCCGTCAGCCGTCAGTCCAGCGCCCGTACGGCAAATTCCCCCAAAACAGCGAACAAGTGACATTAAATACTGCGGGACGGTCGAGTGGGAGCGGAAAGCGGAAAGCGTTAGCATTACAAATCAAGCAAAAAATTATACATACAAGCATTTTATGCAGTTCCTCAACAGTGGCGCGTGTCGGTGTCAGCAACTTGTGACATCGTTTCATGCTACAACAGCAGTTTGTGCCATTGCACCGACCGCGTCGCTCTCGCCCTCATGCAACAACCGTTTACCCCATTTTATCCGTTTTTAACCATTTTAGCCATTTTGTCTAATTTTTCCCATTTTTACCTGCCACACAAGTTCACCCTTCACTCCCGCTGTGTGTGTGTGTGTGTTTGTGTGTGTGTCTCGAACAAAATGCCACACACAGCAGGCGACAAGCCCGCTGCTCACTATTCCAATTGTTGCCCGCTTTACAGTTGTGCCCTGCACCAGCAACTTGTTGTTGTTGTTAGTTATGCATGCAACATCAGTTGAGTGCATAACTGAGTGCAGTTTTTATTTTCTGTTGCCTCCCTCTCTGCTGCACAATTGTTAATTTTGCTGGCCGTTTGCATTGTCATTGCAGCTACAACAAACCGATTGCTGTGGTTGTTGTTGTTGTTGTTGTTGTTGTTGATGATGTTGTGCAGCATTCACAGTCGTGTGTTGTAGTTGCTTTGAATGAAACGAATGCGGGCGGCATAACAACGCTGAAGGCTTTTATAACTTTGTCACAGTTGTTATTGTCGTTTGTGTTACTCATACGTCACGTTGAGCCCAATCGCTTTCATACAAGTACTTGAAATGAAATTTCAAAAGAGCAGCACTGTGATGACCAATGTGCTGATTGCAATTCGGTGCGATGTCCACTAACAACAACACAGTTGAGTGATTAATTGGAAAAACGTATGTAAGCCTTTTTGAATGGGGCGAAAGTAGAAAGCGCTAACAATTGAGGGCGTTCAATGCTGATAACTTGGAAATATTTTCAATAGTACTCAACTTTTTATTTAGAAAAACGTTGAGAACAGCCTGTTAACAGTTAATGGGAAATTTAGAAAATTTTTGGGAAATGTGTCTACGAACAGAAATGAGTTCAATGAGGATTTTCTATGAAGCTTTGTTGTTAGGAAATTGTTGTTGCTTTTAGTTAGTTGTTTTAGTTTTTTATTTATAAATTATTTTAAAAAAAGGAGAGTTTATTTGAACTATGTTTACACTGAAGTTGTTTAGAAGTAAACTTTATGTTTATTTTTTTGTTTTATTTTTTTTTAATTTTATAAAAAAATATAAAAATATGCAAAAAAAAAATATTAAAAATACCAAAAATTTATTTTATTTTACAAAAATAGAAACAAATATTAAACAGACAAAAAAAGTATTTTTTTAATGTTATAAAAATAGAAAAAATATTATAAAAATAGAAACAAAATTTAAAACATTCATTTTCCAACTGGATTTTATTTATTACTTTCCTGGATGCATTTGAGATTATATTTTGAATTTTTTAATTTTTAATGTTATAATTATATTACAAAAATAGATAAAAAATATTAGAAATAAAAAAAAATTATTTTTTTAAATGTTATAAAAATATAAAAAATATTATAAAAATAGAAAAAAATTTAAAACATTAATTTTCAACTGGACTTGATTTAATACTTTTCTGGATGCATTTTGGATTATATTTTGAAATATACGTTCCTCAACTTTTTATGAAAATTTATAGCCAATATTTTTACAGAAAACCGAAACAATTTTATGTTAATTAAACTCAAAGATTTTCATCAAATGCAACTAAAAATATTATGACCCCTCACATATAAATTTGAAAATAGATTAACAAAATCGTTAAGTAGATGCCATGAATTTTCACTCAGATTAACAGACCATAACAAAAATATTAGATATATAATGCTTCACAAATTTTATTCGTAATTCACAAATACAAGTACATATGTACTTAATACATGGTATGAAAATATTGAGTCTGAGCACAAAATTTATTTTAAAAACATTTAATAAATGCTTTTCAAATCTTTCTTTACATTTTTACAGATAGCGTCTGACCACAAAATTTACTTTGAAAACATTCAATAAAATTCTTTCAAGTCTTTCTTAAGTTTACATTTTTCATTTTTGTTTTTGTTATTTGAAGGATTCCAATTGATCCCACCATGCACTCAATTCGTTCAATGTTGGATGTTCATTCTTCTGCAATCAAGAACGAAATCCTTTTTGATGACTAGAGAAACTCACTTTTATCGTTAGTAGCAAATAAATATTTAAATTTAAACAAGTTAATAGCCCATTTGAGTTGTTCAGCGCGCGCTCGAACTGCTTTTGAAATTCCTTAATTCATTTCACTTAAAATAAACTCACACAAATCCCCTGGTAAACATTTACTCTCGTTCCATCGAACGCAAAGGACTTTGCATGTGGTTTGCGTTGGTGCCCCCACTCAACTTGTCACTAATACACACAACAAATGCCGCAATAAGCCACCAGTAACGCTCATTGCTCAATTTGCAACAGAACATAAGCCGGAAGACTCGTCGCGCTGTGCGCCCAACGTTTCGTTAAATGTCGCACGGCTCAGCCACAGTTGATTGAATTTCCAGCAAACTGCGGAGAATCAAAGGAAATCACCGACTCTGCAAATTAAGACCGAAATTGGCAGCGTTACGTTTACGTGGTGTGAAAAACAACAACAACAACAACAAAAAATAACAGTTACAACAAGACCTCAACACCAGCAAATACTGGCAACTGGTAAAAAAACCACACGTTGCTGGCTACAGGCAGCCGAAAAAAGCCCCAAACAACAACAACAACAAAGTTGTACAACGTGTGTCATACAGCGCGCCAAGTTGCTGTCCGTTCAAGTCTTCGCACACAGTGAGTGAGTGTCGCGCGTTCGTGTGAGTTCGAGTGTGCGCCGGTGTGTCAGCTGCTATGATTACACGTTGTTGTTGCGTGCAATTAAATTTGGAAATTCGCCGAAATTAACAAAAAATTAGAGAAAATTGTTATTTTCACGCCGTAGCCGATAACAACAAACGCGCCCTCAAACGGTATCAAACATGTGCGTGCAACTGTCTGCGCGAGTGGGCGTAACCGTGTGTGCGGACGACAGCCACGCCGTCGGCGTAATCCGCTAAAGCGGCCGTCTGCTAATTGACTGGTTTTTGTATGTGTAACATAATTGAGTTAAGGGAATTTGGCTTTGTTTATAACGCGCACACACACGCGCGTTGTCTTTGAACAGTAATTTCAAAGAAAAACGTTGAAAGCCAAAGCATCTCGCCATGTCGGCGCCGGCCTCATAGGCGCGCAGCGTAAGAAGGACGAACCAAGCAGCACGTGAGCGTTGAATTTTGCACAGCGCCGCGTGACGGACGTGTGTGCCAACATGGCAGCCCTTTACGTTGCCAGTTGGATTCTTCTGCTGCTAACCGCTTCAGCTACGCCTGAAATACCCACGAAAGGTGAGTTGTAGTCGTAGTCGCAAGTGGCTGCGTCTGAGCGCTTCAAGTCAGCTGGGGGGCAAAAATGTGAAATAAGTCTGGCTGCTGTAATTAATGTTAATTCACTTTAAGCAATAACAAAATTACTGCCTAAGTGAGGTAGATGGCGCTGGAGTTGGCTGTTGGTTGCTTTAAGGGAAATTTAAGTGAGTCTGTGTGGGTTTCACATTTGACTATTTAAAAAGTATAAAAAGTGCAATGAGAAAGCCATAATAATGAGGGAGGCATAAAAATTGCAATCAAATTTTGCAAACATTAAAAGTTGTACACTCACTCACTTAACCCTTTCGCTACAGCTTTTTACTGGGGAAAGTTACAATTTTAAATTTTACGTTTTAGGCTTCTATTTGGTTATATTAGCAACAATCCATAAGAAATTTTTAAATTTGTCTACTCGGACCCTGTATTTTAGAGTGTTTTTCTATGAGAGCAACAACATCGTTGTAGCTGTAATAATTACTTAAACATAAAACTTTTTACGCATAACGAAAATTTGAATATTTCTTCATTTACTTCAGCCAAAATTAAAAAAAAAAGTATCTAAATTGAAAGAAAACGTCAAATTTAAAAGTTATCTAATTTTTTCTGCTTCTTCTTCATTTACTATGTCAAGATGTACCATTAAGAAAACGTGTATACTTCTCTTCTCTAAACTTAATTATTCAGTTTATTAATTTCGTACTTTTCCTAAAACTTCAAACTATTCTAAGGAACAACAAAAACATGTATTCTTGGCGACCCTTCAGTTTTATTTACAAATAGATTCGCAAATAGATCTACAAACATTTCCAGTTGATGCCATGAATTTTTACCCGCACTCACTCACTACAACAAAAATATTGCATACATATTTTGCTCACAAATTATATGAAGAAACATAAAAATGTTTAACATCTCACCTTCTTGTTTGCCTGCACACACGTCCGTACAATATTTATTTGTTTATTTATAATTTTTTTACACTTGTCCCATCTGCACGTTCGACGACTGAGCAACGTTGTGCAGTCCGTTTTCGCACTTGTGCGCTCACCTCCAGCAATTGCGGAAGCATTTAACATTTGCACTTAAAATTTGCATTTCCATTTTACACCACATTTTCCCCCGTTTCTACGTTTGCCTGGCATTCCGCTCGCACTGACATTCGCAAGCAGCAGCGAACGTAGTCATGTGAGTAGCTAAAAAAAATGCTTTACACGATGCCCAGCGCTGCAGAAAAAAACCCAATGTGATGCAGCGCAAAGATATCGCCGTGGCAATGCAAAGGTTGCAACATGCAAACAACATGCAACAAGCGTTTATTTGCCACTCTGCAACATTCTCCACTGCGCCAGACAGCGAGTTGTATTTGTTGTTGCACTAGAAACAAGCTGCGTGCAAAGTTTGCATAATACGCAACAAAGCTCTGTCGGTGCTTGGCTGGACCAACCAGCAGTTATCTAGTCATCCTTCTAGAAATGATGAATGAAAGCGATTACTGCACACGTAACCAGATTATTTAGTTTGCATGCATTCGGTTTGTTTGTTTCCCTGAGCTGAGCTGATTAATCACTACGGCAACTGCAGAGCTGCTCATCAGCGTTAAATTAATTATATTTTATTTTAAATTTCTGACCACCAAAAACCTAAAAAGAAATTGGCAGTGAATTTCACAGAGTCTCAAACTTATAATACAAGTTGGGTTAGTTTGTTTGGTAAGAACGTTTGTGGACAAATATGAACCAAGAATGTAAGTTGGATTAGGTTAGTTAGGTTATGGACATATCGCTCCTTCGCTGCAAGAACGTCATTACTAAAAAAAAATTGTTTTCAGTTTATGGCAACCCTGTGTGTATCTGCATATGATCTTTTATCTGTCAAAACCGCATTGTAAAATATTCAATACTTTGCTCACAAGACGACATGAAACATTTTTTGATACCTTGAACTGCCTGTAATGGTAAACTTTAAAATTAAATTTTAACGGAATGATGTAGTTTTGAGTTATGAGCGTTCTTGCAGCGAAGGAGCGATATATCACCGTGCGACAAAAATCAAAAAATTTCAAAACACACGAAAAAATCGATATATCTACTCGTGAAACTAGGGGCCAAATGTAGTAAAACTTTTTAGTTTTTCTCTCTGACGTCAGGATTTTTTTTTAAAGGACTTTGAAATTTCAAGGACAGGTTTATTTCAAGAAATTATTTTAAAAATTGTGCGCATTGTAGAATAACAATATGGATATCAAATGAAAGAGAAAAGTCCTTGGAATCTTAGAAAATTTAATGTTTTGGTGCAAAAGGACGAAGAGGTATTGAAAATGCCCTTTTATAACTTTATCCTTGAAGATTCTTGGAAATTTCCAATAGTTTTTTTTTAACATATCTTAAAGACTAATATGTACACTACCACATCCTTGAATTTAGTCCTCCTAACTTTATTAATTTAGGATATAAAAAATTTAATACTTCTCTCTATAGGATATGGATAATTTCAATATCATTAAGGATGCTGAAATCGTATTTATAGAACCATTTTTTCACTTAAAAATAATGTGCAAAATTTGTTGTCGCACGGTGTATTAATCAAAGTTTTCATGAAGTAAGGATTTAATGTGCTTTGAAACGAATTGGGAGAGCATGTCACATCTACATATCGCATCAATTTTTGTATGGGCGGACTTTCTATTTTTCCCCATACTTTCTACTTTTTCCCTTAAAACCCTCAATAAGTTAAATTGTAACCAAAAATAAGCTACAAAATTGATTATTTGGGTCAATAAATGATTAAGTGTGGACATGTCAGATCCACTTTCAGCCATAATTGTGCCCAAAGTAACAGAATGGTTCATATTACAATAAAATATTCCATATTTCATAAATTATTATTATATGGTAACCCTACTCACAAGTGATACCATATGAGAAACAGTTCTTAGTGGAAACACAAGCAATATGTGCATTAACTTTCATACCGATTTTTAATTTGAAAAAGTTGGTAGATCATTTGTTACATCATTGGACCAGTGAAGGCACTTTTCGAAATAGAAATTTTTCATATATAACTTTTTCAAACAGGCTTTTTTTATAGTATCTCAGTGAGGACCATATAAACTTGCATGGACTTTCTTAAATACTTAAATGACCACAACATTTAATCACCGCATTTCGTCCTTTCACAATCTTCCCCTAAGTGTAACTGACTTGTGCTGTTCTACCTCAACTGTTTATATGAAAAAATGATAGAAAGTTTTTGATTTGATCTCCCCAACGAAGACACCATCTTTTCCTCTGCAGTCATTCTTTAGCTTCCATTTTCAAAATCATGGTTCATGCTCATCAAAATCTTCCCCAAAGGCTTCTCTAGTTTAGTGATGCCTACAGAAGCTAAGGTGATGGGGAAGATTTAGAAACGATGTTCAAATCTTTCTGAGGAACTGTTTAGCTTTGCAGGAACCCTGACTCCATGCCCTGGGGTCAAGATTTCTGACGAATGTGGTTGACACGGCGAAAGTCTAAATTTTGTAGCAGCTCTCTTTTGCTAAGAGATCGGACTAATTTGGATAGAAATTGTTGCTCCAAAGAAGAACAAGAGGGTTTTACATTGAGCCATTAGGGCTTCCTTCCATTCCATTTCCTTTACCCATTCAATATATTTTTCTCTGAACATGATACAAATTCATTCTTTACTTGATCTCTACTTGATCCATTTAAGGGAGACACTCTCCTTGTAGTTAGTTATTTAAATTCCGTATCACACACGCGTTTTGATAATCTTCTGCACTTGCAATGGGAAGACCATCTTTTTCTACCCATCGTTATCTGAAATTTGTATGGAACACTCTTTTTGCTGGAACTTTTTACTTTTAAGAGAAAAACCATACTTTCCAATCCCACCTTGTTTGACTTTCCTATCGAATACGCTTCTCGTTGTATTTCTGTTCTTAACTCTTTCAACCAAAACTACATTCTTCTTCCCTCTTACTCTGACTTCTGTACTAAAATGTTACTGAAGTTGAATTGCCGAGCCTAATACAATAACCGAACAAGTAATCACATCGAGTCAGAATTAATTTTTACAGATTTTTAATCATTCAATGATTACTACGTCCACTATATCTAACAACTTTTTCACTAAAGCTTTAAAGCTGATTCGTAGAAGTTATCAGAGACAATGCTACCGCTGGTAGTTCAGCTTCTTATATCAAACCAAAAATGGTTTTAGCGAGCTCATAATTCAAATGGCGACATGATGACGAAGACAAATATTTTCATGTTTTGTTTAAAAACATTTTGTCATTTTCTAAGCCATTTTAACAACTTGATCCACTGTATACACAAACCATTTGAAGTTATTTGTCGGCTTCATCTCGCTGCTGAACACAGACTATAATTTCCACTCCACTGCCTATAGTCGCTGGTTCACTGCAGCACATTGTACAATTTTTAGCTACAAAAATATTCTTCATAGTTAAAAGACTGTAATTTCACATAGTTAAACGACTGCAACATGACTTTTGCATTTCTTTGCCGCTAACATACACTCGAATTTTTCATAAATTAAATTTTATTATCGGCCGAGTGTCGAGTGTGAATATTTGTGGCTGCATATTGCGGCCACTACGAGTGCTTTGTATGTGTGTGTGTGTGTGTGTGTACTGTGTTTGGTAATGACGTGCTGCATGACTTGGTTGTTTTGCTGAATGGCAACAACATTTGAGAACTGCAGAAAGCACATAAAAACATATTTAAGTGCATACAAAAATGGCGAAATTTTTGGCTGGCAAGAAAAAGCACTCAACTGCAGTGCTTGAGTGTTTGTGATACTCGTATCTGTGCCATTTATACTTGTACTGAGTTGATTTTTCCCACAACTCAAGTATGTGTCAATGTGCAGTGTTATTTATGGTAGCGCAAGTGAAGAAGATTTTGGAGAAATATTAAACAAATATTTTCTTAATACTGGGATGAAATAATATTTTCGTATTATTTGCACTTCACTGGTATTCAAGAAGGAAGGTCTTCCTTTACTAAAAAAAAAAATTATAAAATGCAGTAAATGATGGTTTGAGATGGTTTGAAATTTTTCATGGAGAGATCATCAGTTTTTAAAACAGAGATGGGGAATTAATGTTGTAATAAGTACAAAAGAAAGTCAAAGTTAAAAATTTGTGCAAAAATGGATAAATATTAGTTTGAAATTTATGTGTGTAGGAAATTTTTTGAAATAAATTTATAGCTTCAATTATGTATTTAAGAATATTTATAACTAGATGTGAATATGTGGTTTGAAAATATTTATAAAATTTTACCAACGAGGTTCAATTTTTCAATTTTAAGCTTACTTCTACATTTTCTAACAAGGTCAAGTACTAAATATTGACTTAGTAAATGTAAAATTTTCTAAAGTAATTTCACTTTTAATTACTAAATAATTATTTAATAAATAAAAAATTTTTTTTTTTTAATTTTTCTCTAACAAACCTTGCTTCTACAGGTCAAAGCTAGTTCCAGTTACTTGTTTAACAAGAAGCACGTGCAATAAAAAAATATTTATTTAGGCAAATGCCTGCAAAGCATTGACTTTCTAATTTTCCATGTTTTAAATTGTTTTTTTTAATTAAAGAAAATATATATCACTATTTCCTTAAATATTTAAGCATATTTAAGAATTCTCTCATTCTCACTATTCACAAAATTAAAATTCCATTGCATAATTATCACAATAAACAATCGCAACTTTGATAGCTCATTTATACGCAAAAACTAAAAACAAAGCAAAATATAAAAAAATTCAAAAACATCCAAAAAGCCAAATCAAATAAATGAAATTAATTAAAACGAAATGAAATGAATTTTTCCCCGAGAAATTTATGCACGTTTGAAGTGTGCAAAATGCGTTCACATAAATCCACCACATGAAAGCCAAATATTATAACAACAACAACAACAAGTGCAATTTAATATGTTACATTGGCATCATTGCCACTTGACAAATGTCAGTGGAAAAGCCAACTTTTTTTTTGTAAAATTTAATTTTAAACCACAAACACTCGCACAAACTCACACGTACATTCACATATTGCGTACACACACACACACACACACACACAACGGCAGGCAGCTGAGCAAACAGTTAGTCAGTCAGCTAGTCGGTTAGTCAGTCATTCGCTCTGCGAGTTGATGGAGCAGACAGACTGGAGCGCTTATTTCTAAAA
The DNA here is from genome assembly GCA_964056695.1 of Melieria picta. Classification (NCBI taxonomy): domain Eukaryota; kingdom Metazoa; phylum Arthropoda; class Insecta; order Diptera; family Ulidiidae; genus Melieria; species Melieria picta. The sequence goes on from OZ057399.1 coordinate 70,089,061, forward strand.
AAAAAATTTGAGGGAGGAAACGCCACCACAAACGGCTGCCGCACGTTCATTCATTTCGCGTCCTGGCGCGTTGTACGTGCTGCAGACGTTCGACTCATTCGATTCAAATTTAAATGCGCGTAAATTTATGGTTTCAATTTTTCTGCTACTGCTGCTGCAGCTGCTTTTGGTGTTGTTGTTGTTGTTGATGCTGTTGGCTTGTTAAATTAGCAGCCATCACTGGAGAATGGGGTTGTGTGTGTGTGTGTGTGTGTGTGTGAGGGGGCGAATGCTGAAGGGGAATACAAGTTAAAAATTGGATGCCAAAATGTGTGGAAAATTATAGCAATTTTTTTCTTGTCGAATAATATTTTTTTGTTATACCTACTAATAAAATAAAAAAAATTAAAAAATAAGGAAGAAACGTTATTTATGTTTCATTTTTAGCAAACATTTTATAATTTTTGAATGCTTCGTTCAAGCTTAAAGAGAATAAAGACGTGATTGAAAAATTGAATTGAATTGAATTGAATTAAATTGCATTGATTAAAAAATTGAATTGAACTGAATTGATTGAAAAATTAATTGGTTGTTTAAGCTACTAACAACGGTTTATTGGCAACTGAAAAAATGCTTGGAAAGTTATTGATTTATTCATTAGTTATGTATTGGGTAACTTATCCATTGAGAGTTTGAATAAAGACTTAGTTGAATCATCTGTGGACTTTTATACTGATTGGTTAGTAAAATTATTCATTGATCAAAATAAAAATGACTTCCTACTTCCAAATCTATAAACCTATCCACAAACTATTTCGTCCATAAATAATTTAATGTTCCCTATTCCCAATCACGCTATCGATGCCTTTTCGCCACAAAAACATCTACAACCAAAACAAAAAAAATAAAATTGAGCAGTAAAAGTGCAGTTAAACATTTTTACAACTACACTTCATACAGCATAATTTTACAACATCCGCAATAAAAGTTTTGCTCGCAGCACACAAATTTTCTCGCCCACACAAGGCACACAAACAAATTTACATGCCCAACGCCATCAGAAGTGAAGCAGATTATGGCCCCAACAACACTGGCCACACCGGAAATTGAAGCCATCAAGTGGATAATATTCGATTAGCAAATCGTAGTAACAAAGACCACAGGACGCACTGCGCAATTCACATAAACTTACACACACACACACACATACGGCACGTGCGCCAAAGAACGTGCCGAGCAGACAGCAAATGACCAACAAAGGTGCCAATCGATTTGGCAACTTGAGAGCTGCACACACACACACGACCGGCAGCACGCACACATGCACCGTCGAAGCGAGTTTATGATGGGGCGCGCGAAAAATGAGTAGAGACACCGACCGGTGAGGCGTGCATGCAAACAGACGCCAGACAGACTGTCACTGGGCCAATGTCGGCGCCGCTTTACGAGTAGCACGCAGGGTCGGCTGGCTGATTGTTTGGAGAGAGGAGTTGAGTGGTGGACAGTTGGCTGTGGCCATAAGAATGTTATGGCGAGCACAAGGCACACACACATGCACATTGAAGGGTTCATTTCAGGCTGACAAGTGAGTGAGTGGGGTGGAGCACATTAATTGCCATAATTAACCACTCACACGCGCGCGGGTTGCGCCAGCGGAGGCGGGTAGCGCGCTGACAGAATCACAACTTGCGCATCGGCAGCAGAGTCAGAGGCGTCAAGTAAGATTTCAATTATTTTACAATGGAGCTGCGGTTGTATGCAAAGTGCGCTGTCAATGATTTTGGCCGATTTCAAATGATTGCATCGAAAAGTTCTTATGGCATTTTATTTATTTTTTTTTTAAGTTTGTGAGGTTTTTTGTCACTATTAGACTGAATAAATTGAAATTGAAATCTTTAAACGTTCAGATTATTAAAATAGCAGCAAGTAGCGTCAATGATGTGTGTTGCCTAATGCATTATTAGTGAGCAATTTGATTGGGTACAGATTTTAAAAAATTTTAATTCTAACAAAACAAAGTCAAAAGCACTGAAGAGGCAATGAAAATACTCATCTGTTCAAATTTGAAATCAAGACTGTAGGATAAATCCAAAATCTACGCTACAAACGTTGTGTCAACGTCTGAGTCAAAAGTTGTATCACTCAGTGGTCGAAAGAGATTGAAATTTGTACTATCTTTCAAATTTAACCCACTTTCCGAACCTGAGCACAAAATCATCACAATAAAACCACAAACTGTACCTTATTTTACAATGGAACTACGGTTGTATCCAAAGTGGGCTGTCGATGATTTTGGCCGATTTCATATGATTGCATCGAATAATTCTTATGGTATTGTATTTATTTTTTTTCTTAGTCTGTAAGGTTTTTTGTCACTATTAGACTGAATAAATTAAAATTGAAATCTTTAAACGTTCAGATTATTAAAGTAGCAGCAAGTAGCGTCAATGTTGTCAATTGTCTAATGCATTATTTGTAATTTTTTTGAGTTTAAATTCAAACAAAATAAAGTCAAAGCATTGAAAAGGAAATGAAAATATTCATCTGTTCAGATCTTAACAATGAAATCAAGACCGTAGGTTAAATCCAAAATCTATGATACTAGAATTGTGTCAACGGTGGAGTCAAAAGTTGTATCACTCAGTGGTCCAAAGAGATTGAAATTGGTTCTATCTTTTAAACTTTAGCCACTTTCCAAATCTGAGCACAAAATCATCATAACAAAACCACAACCTGTACCTTATTTTCCAATTGAGCTGCGGTTGTATGCAAAGTGGGTTGTCAATGATTTTGGCCGATTTCAAATGATTGCATCGAATAGGCTAAAAATGGTTCTAACCCAGGGGCGTAGCCAAGGAGGGGGTTTGAGTGTCAGAACCCCCCATAGCCTATAATTTGTCAACATTCTCAATCACTATGCATCGTAAGTACGTTCTCACATTAGCAAAAAAGTCTTTTCATTTTGAACATTTAAAAGAATAATACAAAAAATTTTTTTGGCGAAACTAATTTTTTTTTTTAATATTCCCGTTTAGGCTCAATACAGCGATTTGCATGATCTAAAAACATGTCTAAAGAGTAGTTTAGTTCGTCGACCGGAATGTCCTTCAGGACGCCTTTTGAATGGTTTCTACGTTCTTTTTCATCGGCAAATGCATTTTTTGAAAATGTAAAAGTCGCGCGGTGCCGCATCAGGTGAAACGAGGAGTGGTTGATGGTTAAAACTCGACTTTTAGTAAACAAAAAAACGGTCAAAACAAGTGTCGATAGATGAGATGGCATCCTTCTATACCCAAATGTTCAGTTAAAATGCGATAAATTTATGCTATTGAGATGCCAAAGATTTTTGTATACGTCGTTTCCCAATGTCGTTCACTCGGATGACAAATAGAATTTTTTTTATACTTCAGTATTTAGTATCTTCCTCTGGCGATAGTTCGCTTTTCGAAAAAAGGCCTAACTTTAATGATTTATTTTTTGACTATGGAAAATATTAGAAGATTTCTTTCCAGAGGGTTCATTGAACACATAATGAGAAACATGAACAAAATTTCTAAAAAAAAAATATGTTTTCATGTTATTGAAAATTACTTTCAAATTTGTGCAGATATTAATGAATATGAATATGAACATGAATATTAAAAAGATCACCCGGGCGGGTATAAATAAAGCGAAGGTTAAATCCAATTTCAAGAATTTCAATGACGATTTTGACTAATTACCGCCCAGTTTTGATCTACGGTGATCGCGAATTTCAGTTGGTCATCATTTATGTCCAAACAATCGTTTTTAAATCGCGTTTACCACTTATGAACTCCACCACGGTATAAACAATCATCATCATAAACTTAGTTCATCAAATGCTTCGGTTAAAGTTTAAATATTTTTAAAACAAAAGTTAATATAGGATCTTTGTTCGATGCTCATTTTTGTACGATGGCACAAACATACTTTCACTTCAGATGCAATAACTTCGCTTCCAGTGCACCAAATTTCATGAAATTTTTACTAAAAATCGGGAAAAAATTTAGTTTCCAATGCATTAAGTCACATAAGCCACCACATTTGGAAAGTGCACTTTGCTTTAAAAAACACATATTACTAAACAGGCAAAAAAAAAATTAAGATCCCCTCCCCCCCATGACAAAGTTCTGGCTACGCCCCAGTTCAATCCTTTCACAATTTACCGAATCTGAGCACAAAATCATCATGACAAAACCCCAAACTGTACCGTACTCTTGTGCCTTGTCAACATTATCCGATCTACTAAACAAAAAATGCATAAATTGTCGAGTTATTCAAAGATTATTTCCATCTTTTTTAATTTCTTTAGCATACTTTTCAGCGCCAGCATATGCCAGCGTTCATTATCTCCTTGGCCCATTCAAGAGTTGCAAATTAAATATCCAGCTATCTTTGCCTCTTTCTCTTTCAACGATTGCCCCGTTTCCCTCTAACGACTTCATTCTCTTTCAGTGTTCATATTAAATAGATTTCAAAGCTTAGTACGTTCAAGCGTAAAGTCCCATTGACTCCAGCGCAAAAGTTGCCTGTCCGTCGTATTAATTTCAGCTTTACGTATTCTAGCGGCAAACACACACACACAAACACTAGCACACCCTCACCGCAGTAACAGTAACGACTAACTGCTGACTGGCCGCTGCCTTACAACTCCATTTTTGACACTTTATTTCTTGTTTTTGGCGTCATGTCGAATCGAATGCCGTTGCATGCGGCGGTGGCACCGGTGTGTGCGCGCGGACGCCAGTCCATGTCCAACGGAAATGACAACGACAGTGGCAATTACATTGTTGCATGACACGAATAGTGTTGCAAACACAATAAAAAAACACACACAGCAAAAAAATGAAAACACATAAAACTGTTGGAACGGCAAAGGGCCATAAAAACAATGGTCAATGGACAGCAGTCGCTGTATCGTTGTGTGTGTGCATGCGCGCGCTTGGGCGTATGTGTGTGTGTGAGTGGTTGCCTTTGTGCTGAGGGAAACATTAGATAGAGGAATTTAATTGATGTAATGGTGTAAGGAACGTTTAAAAGAACATTTAATTGTTATCAAATACCTTCGGTGGCTTTCATGGTGGCAACCATGGCGTGTTGGCGAGCCGCGTGCGTTGACGTTTGGTCCGTGTTTGCTTGTTGGACTGTTGCATGTGGCTTTTGTGGTTAGTCAAGCGGCTAAAGTTGGCCCCTAGCGTGCGCTGTTATTGTTTCTTCTTGTTGTTGCAGCCACTGTTTGCGGTCGCCCTTTTTCCCTTTCATAATATAGACAAATTGTAACAATTTAACGCCTTTATGGCTGACTTTAAATAATCGCATAAATATGCGAACTTATGGCAACGTTTTAAGCTTAAGGTATGAGCTCTTGATGTCTGACGGCAATGAGTGGAAATATTAATTGCAAAGACGAGTGTTGAGGGAAGCAGATGTAGGTTGTCTAAGGGTTGTTGCGGGCACTAGGAAAAACGCATTGAGCCTGAAGCTAACAAATTGTTGATGCCACAAAGTCTGCGGGACTTGTCTGTTGAACCAAACCTCTTTACTTATTATAGCTTATAAGCTATAATAATATATTATAGCCAAAGCTGCAACGTCTCTGGTAGTAATAACAAGTCAATCAATAGGTTTTCTTAGTCTATGAGATCTCAAGCCTAGTCTTGGGCGCTTGAAGTAAAGCATACTTTGTTTTCAAAAGGAGTGAGTTCAAGATTATCAACCTGTCCGCATCAGTTTGCGCCAATACTACTTAACAAAAAAAACATTCCATTGTATGTACTGTCCTCCTTTCGTTTCGACCTTTCCTGATTATAAACACTTGAAGTTAATTATTGGTTGAATTTAATCAGCACCCGGACGTCCGACACTGGACGCCTCTACAATATTTGTACAATATTTGTGCGCGGCGGCGCGACTATGCGGAAACATGCCATTATCGCCGCATATAATTGCAGTGCAGCTGCTGCTGCTGCTGCTGCTGTCAAATGTACGTCCAAGCGAGTGTCAGCTGCACGCTGACAACGACGACGTTGTACGGCAACGAAAGCTTACGCGCGTTCAGTGGGTAATTGTGAAGGTGTTGTCAATGTTTAGATGCTTATAGCTGATGGTGGTTATTTACTCTTGTTGTTGTTGTTGTTTTTTATAGTTAATTGTTGGTGTTGTAGTTGTAATGAGAATGATTGATAGTAGTAATGGTGCTAGAAATTTTGCTTGTATTTGTAAGTATAATGGAAATGGTAATGTTACCATTGGTAATGGAAGTGACAAAGAGAAGAGGGAGTTAGGGAATTATAATGAAAATATTTTAAGGTAATGAAGGTAATGATTTAAATGTAATAACATAAGTAATGGTATAAGTAATGGAAGAAACAAAGACGATGAAACTTGACGACGAGTTGTTGTGGCTATCTAAGTAATGGTATAAGTAATGGCAGAAGTAATGGTAGAAGTAATGGTAAAAGTAATGGTACAAGTAATGCTATAAGTAATTATAAAAATAAAGAGGCCATCCGAGTAAGTAATGGTATGAGTAATGGAAGAAGTAATGGTAAAAGTAATGGTAGGAGTAGTGGTAAAAGTAATGGCATAAGTAATGGTAGAAGTAAAGAGGTGGTACAGCAAACCGAAATCCATCGTTGGCCAACGAAGTAAGTAAGTAATGGTATAAGTAATGGTACAAGTAATGGCATAAGATTTGGCAGAAGCAAAGAGCGGATACAGCGAGCCGAAATACAACGTTGGTCAACGAAGTATGTAAGTAATGGTAGAAGTAATGGTACAAGTAATGGCATACGATTTGGTAGAAGCAAATAGCGGATACAGCAAACCGAAATACAACGTTGGTCAACGAAGTATGTAAATAATGGTATAAGTAATGGCAGAAGTACTGGTAAAAGTATAGCTATAAGTAATGATAAAAGTAAAGTGGCCATCCGAGTAAGTAATGGTATAAGTAATGGTAAAAGTAATGGTAAAAGTAATGGTAGAAGTATTGGTAGAACTAATGGTAAAAGTAATGGTATAAGTAATGATAGAAAATAAAGAAGTGGTATTGAAAGCCGAAATTCGACGTTAGCCAATCAAGTACCTAAGGATGTAATGGTATGAGTAATGGTAAAAGTAATGGTAGTGGTAATAGCATAAGTAATGGTAGAATTATTGGTAGAAGTAAAGAAGTGGTACTGCAAGCCGAAATTCGACGTTGGCCAACCAAGTAAGGAAGTAATGGTATGAGTAATGGTAAAAGTAATGGTAGTAGTAATGGTATAAGTAATGGTAGAAGTTAAGAAGAGGTACTGCAAACCGAAATTTGACGTTGGCCATCCAAGTAAGTAATTAATGGTATAAGTAATGGTATAAGAAATGATAAAACTCAAGAGGTGGTACAGTAAACCGTAATCCAACGTTAGCCATCCAAATAAGTAAGTAATGGTATAAGTAATGGCAGAAGTAATGGTATAAGTAATGGTAGAAGTATTGGTAGAAGTAAAGAAGTGGTACTGCAAGCCGCAATTCGACGTTGGCCATCCAGGTAAGTAAGTAATGGTAGAAGTAATGGTAAAAGTAATGGTAGTAGTAATGGTATAAGTAATGGTAAAAGTAATGGTAGTAGTAATGGTATAAGTAATGGTAAAACTCAAGAGGTGGTGTAGCAAGCCGAAATTCGACGTTGGTCACCCAAGTAAGAAAGTAATGGTATAAGTAATGGTAGTAGTAAGTAAGTAAGTAATGGTGCATGTAATGGTTGAAGTAATGGTAGAAGTAATGGTAAAAGTAATCGTAAATGTAGAGAGCTGGTACAGCAAACCGTAATCCAACGTTAGCTAACCAAGTAGGTACGTAATGGTATAAGTAATGGCTGAAGTAATGGTAAAAGTAATGGTAGAAATAATACTAGAAGTAAAAAGGTGGTACAACAAACCTCAATTCAACGTTGGGCATCCAAGTAAGTAAGTAATGATACAAGTAATGGCAGAAGTAATTGTGTTAGTAGTGGTAATGGTAGTAGCGGTTACCATATTTGTTAGTTCCAGTAATAAAAGTGGAAAGTAAAAATAGTGGACAGAATGATAGTAAAAAATGTAGTAGTAATTGTACTGGAAATGGTACTTTGGGTATTGGTAATGGTAATTTATGGCATTGATAATAGTAGCAGTGGCAGTATGATAATGCAATATGTAATGGCATTATTAATAACAAGATTCTTATAGCAGGTTAGGGTAAGGTAAGCTGACTGGCCCAGCTGGTCACCCATTGGGCCCTTAGCGGTACTAGTTAGAGCTTCTTAGTGTTGCGGATCGATGTAAAAGTGATCGGTGAGTATGTGGGTATTCCTAGCAAAGTTAAACAGAGAAGAGGTCCCTTCTAACCCAGAGAAGAATGAAGTAAGGTAAGTGGGTAAGGCGTAGTATTGAGATAGCTGTACAAGAGCAAAGATTGTGCTCCAGGGTTTCCTGATACTTGAAATAATGGAAATGGTAATGAAAAAGACGCCAAAATGAATATTGCTACAACTTTTAAAGTAAAGAAAACAGTGATAAGTAATAGAAATAATCTTAAGATACCCAAACTGACACAAAAGCACTACTGGCATGTGTACTGGTGTGTGTATAGGTACCGAAATTAGCACTGACGTTCGCACTGTTCAGTATTGATTTTGTTTTGGGTTGTATTAGTTTTTGGCCAATTTGCTCAAGTCATGCATTTGCATTATTGGCCCAGCATGGCATTTGCAATGTGCCACTCACACTCGGGTCACTCACTGTCATTGTTGTTGCTGTATTAACAATTTTATTGTTGTCATATTTTAACCCCCTCCGGCCGCCACCGACTGCTTTGTTGTCACTTGTGCTCAACGTAGCCGCCAGCCCACGCCAGTGTCGCCACATCGTCAGCGGATGTTGTGGCACTATTTATGACACTAATTCCGATCGCACTCGTATTCCCGCCCAGGGCCGCACCATGTGACGTTCGTTTGCCTCTGCCACAATATGGCGCACGCTAATGAGTTTGCTCAAGTCATTTCGTTTTTATTTATTTATTTATTCGTTAATGTTGCCCTTTGTTGATTTCTATTTATTGTTTACTCTATATAGTTGTCCTTTTTGGCCGCTTGTCCTGTGTGCATTGTCAGCCGTCCGCGTTCGCCGTCGCTCAAGTGCTCAACATGCTCGAAATATCGCCCGTGGCGCATGATAAATTATCGCAACATGTTTACCTTGTAGATTACGCAAAACAACCCCCTGGGGGGAGCGGGGGCGGAGGTGCGGCAAGTGGCTGTCCAAAGTGGCAGCGGCAAAAATTTTATTGTAAAATGCAAATAAAAGCAGCCACTCGGTCGGTGACGGCCGGCAGTGCGACACTACAAAAAACATAATAAGCGGCAAAACTTTGGCGCTCCGTCCCACGCCAGCGTGGCACTTGCTCGTTATAATAATTCCAACCGAATTACTTCCAGCCACTTAAACGAAAGGTCCGCAAATACCCAGAAACGGTGAGAAATCAAAAAGTTATGCCAATTATCGCATCGCATCTCAACGGTGAAAAAGCCAGCCGAAAGCTGCTCACCTCGATTCCACCTCAACTCAATTCAGCTACAACAAAAAAATCAACAACAACAACAAGTTTGTTTTGCCAGCGCCAATGTTGCTGTGTGTGTGGTTGTTGTTCGCTGCCGTCAACAGTCCGCCGCCCACTGGCGCCGCTGCCGCCCACATAATTAATCACATTCACAGCTTAACACCATAAACGGGCAAAAAAATTGCCCCAAAAGCGGGTAATTTACAAATTTCTTCCTGGCAACTCCCTATTGGAAAAAATTGTTCACCGTGCGTCGCTTCGTGTTGTGTTGTGGCCACCCACGATGAAATATGTTTGCTAATTTGATAACCAAAATATTATCTCGCATTTAGGTGATATAACAAATGGCCCGAATGCGTGTTGGAAGTTTGCAAAATTCCAACGGTGGCAGTGGTGAATGTAGCTTAAAAAATTGAAGCCTGAGAAACCAAATGTCGTATGTTCTATTAAACTCGTATGAGACATGCGATATAGGTAAGTTGAGATAAAGTTGTGGTAAGATGAGGAGAATATTTTTAGCTGGCAATTTGCCTGATATCTGAGAACTTTTTGAGATCTGAGTTTTAGATCTGAGTTTCAATTCAATTTTCTGCCTTAAAAAAAAGCTAAGGGCTCATTCACCGATTCAAATCTGAGTTAAGCCATATTCGATATTTGTATGGTAAAGTTCCAAGTAGAGAGAAACGAATAGATTAACATTATTTAGAAGACCAGATATTAGAAGGAAAGAAAAAGAGTAGTTAGGTAGTTAGAAAATAGTAATTCATATGGGAACAGAGGCTTCTCTTTAAGTGAATCAATTAAATTTTGAATAAGATTTGAATAGACAACCACAATAGAATAGAATTGAAAGTTATTTAGCAAAAGAAGTTCTAAGAAAAGAGCGGGAAAGGAACTGTTTGGAGAAAGGAAAGAGGCACGAATCACTCAGGCCTGAGAAAGGAAGGAATCATAATGATTCCAAGGCATGTCAGGTAGGTTAGTTATTGGACTGAGATTTGAGTACTAAATGTATTTTGGATATGGTTTCTAAAAAAACTCTATTGGCATAAGAAAGGAAAACAGCATAGCACCGAGGAAGAAATTGATACAAATTTTAAAAGATTTGAAGGTCATCCAGATCAATGATATAGAATATCAATAAAACAACCTTACAGGAACGATTGGTATTGCTTGGAATCATAGAGTTGAAAAAAGCAGAGAAATAAAGAATGAATGATAGTCATTCAAAAACTCCAGCATTCGAAAAGAGATTTTCTGATAAAACCACTTTTCGACAGAGAACAAAAAGGAAGAACTTCAACTTGAAAATCCCTCGAACTTAGAAGTTAACTTCCCGCGCAATGCTTTCATATAACGCAAAGCCCAACTAATTCAAGCACATATAACATTAAGAGCCTGTACTAGGTTTTTTCACATAAAAACATTTCAAATATTTTTGGAAAAATATCCGAAAACCAATCGAAAACTGTTGGCCATTTTACAAAGCACTTCACATCCAAAATATTTGCTGCCATGTTTGCCAACACAAATTGTTGACATTTTACAAACATTTCTCCGTGCGCCACACACTGCAGTCAGGCAGTCAGTTCGGTGTAGGCCGATCGAGCTTCAGAGCAGCCAGCCGGGCAACCGTTACCGCCGTCGGCGTAGACAATCGTCAACGCGCCATATGGAGCCACATGGAACGACAAATTGCTTTGTCCAGCTTTTGTTGGCAGCACGGGCGTCTAAATAAAAATTTCCGGACTTTTTCCCCCTTGCACGCTCTTCCCTCTCCCCTCCTGTCCACTTCCTCTCTCTCTCCCACAGGGCGAATGCTCCAGCGTTTTTTTTTAACATTGTTTCCCTTTTCTTTTCCTGACTGGCTGATGGTGACCGGCCTGCACTCGCCTGTGCCTGCACACCTGTGTGACCAGGTTGTCGCTCATGTTGTTGTTTTTGTTTTTGTTGGCATTGTTATTTTGCTGCTGTTGAGCGAGTATTATGGCACCCGTAAACTTTTCTTCAAGTTATTATTGTAGCTGTTATCCTCCGTGTTGTTACTGTTGCTATCGTTGTTGTTGTATTTTATGTTATTGTTGTGCTTTGGTATTTCGCTTTCTTATTGTTATGCTGCATATTGTTGATGTGCTTTGGTGTTGAGTTTGTTGTCAGTTTGTTGTTGTTGTTGTTGTTTCGGTTCTTTAGTTGGTTGTAACCCCTGGCGACAATAAGCAAAACTTTGTCCGTTCCCCTCTCATTTATTATTCACTGTTGTTCTTTCTGATGGCATTGTTGTATTTGCCTTTTTATGGCATCTTTTTTAAAAAAACAAAAACAAAAAATTTTGTAGACATAAACGAAATTTTTGTTGTCGTAGGAAAAAATGAATATCAAATGTTGAAACCTGGCTGGATAATGCTGCTGAAGAATCGACAAGATTTTATAATTTTAAAGCTGTTGGAAGAATTTTTTTTAGAATTTATTATTGTTATTGCTGTGTCGGTTTTATAAAATGTTCTTGTAAAAATATTGTATTTATTTTGTTATATCTTTCTGTATTTATTTATTTATTTATTTATTTAATTATTTATTTATTTATTTATATATCAGGTGTACAACTTTGCTTCCGCCGTTTTTTTCCAAAAAGCTTTATTGCGAAAAAGTGCTTACAGATGTATTATTCAAAGTATTGTCCGTCGCTAGCGACAACTTTCTCCCATCTTTCCGGCAATTTTCGGATCCCGGCTCGAAAAAAGGAGTCCTCTTTTGACGCTATCCATGAAGCAATCCATTTTTCCAATTCTTCGAAGGATTGAAAATGTTGATCTGCCAGGCCGTGTGCCATCGAACGGAATAGGTGGAAGTCAGAAGGGGCGACATCTGGGGAATACGGCGGGTGGGGCAAGACTTCCCATTTCAGCGTTTCCAGGTACTTTATGACCACTTTTGCGACGTGAGGCCGAGCATTGTCGTGTTGGAGGATGACTTTGTCATGTTTTTTTTAAAACGTTGAAACCACTCCCGACACGTTCTTTCACTCAGAGCAGCATCACCGTAAGTTTCTGAGAGCATTCGATGCGCTTCAGCTGCATTTTTTTGCGAATTGTAACAGAAAAGTAAAACTTCCCGCAAATGGCGAGAATTGGGCACATAAACGGACATTTTCGAGCGTGAATAATACGAAAACAAGAACAACTGTCACTGAAACGGCGATGACAATTCGTTAGGCAGTGTCCACACTCACTTTAAAGGCATTACCATATATGTATTTCAACCAGCCTCAGCCGGTACAGCCACCTATCGGAAAACGGCGGAAGCAAAGTTGTACACCTAATATTTCAACCAGCCTCAGCCGGTACAGCCACCTATCGGAAAACGGCGGAAGCAAAGTTGTACACCTGATATTTTTTATTTAGTTATTTATTTATTTATTTAGCTATTTATTTATTTATTTATTTATTTAGCTATTTATTTATTTATTTATTTACTTATTTATTTATTTATTTTTATATATATTTATTTATTTATTTAATTATTTACTAATTAATTAATTTATTTTTTAGTTAGAGCAAAGTCCGTTCCCCTCTCATTTATTATTCACTGTTGTTCTTTCTGCTGGCATTGTTGTATTTGCCTTTTTATGGCATCTTTTTTAAAAAAACAAAAACAAAAAATTTTGTAGACATAAACGAAATTTTTGTTGTCGTAGGAGTGTAAAAAAAATGAATATCAAATGTTGAAACCTGGCTGGACAATGCTGCTGAAGAATCGACAAGATTTTATAATTTTAAAGCTGTTGGAAGAATTTTTTTTAGAATTTATTATTGTTATTGCTGTGTCGGTTTTATAAAATGTTCTTGTAAAAATATTGTATTTATTTTGTTATATCTTTATGTATTTATTTATTTATTGATTTATTTAATTATTTATTTATTTATTTATATATTTATTTATTTATGTATTTATTTATTTATTTATGTATTTATTTATTTATTTATTTATGCTGAAAAATCGACAAGATTTTATAATTTTAAAGCTGTTGGAAGAATTTTTTTTAGAATTTTTTATTGTTATTGCTGTGTCGGTTTTATAAAATATTCTTATAAAAATATTGTATTTATTTATTTATTTATTTACTTATTTATTTATTTATTTATTTATTTATTTATTTTTTATTTAGTTATTTATTTATTTATTTAGCTATTTATTTGTTTATTTAGCTATTTATTTATTTATTAACTTATTTATTTTTTATTTTTATATTTATTTATTTATTTATTTAATTATATACTAATTAATTTATTTATTTTTTAGTTAGAGCAACAATTATAAATAGTTACCACACTTAAAAATTAAAGCGCTGCCTGACACGGCCTTCGGATTTAAAGGAATACAATTGTTTGTATTTAAAAAAAAATTATAAATAAAGCAAACATTTGAAGGACCTGAGAGAACATTTAAAAATGTCTCCCGAACTTCGATCCAAAATCTGTGAACTAGGTTGGCGTCAGTGGTATCATTCTAAAGGAATGAAAGAATGGCATTGGAAACTTTTCATATTCATTTAAGTCTTAGAAGTTTACTATCATCAGAAAAATGTTTGTTCTAATCGCTTAAATAAGGTGGACATTTGATTTGACGATTCGCTGTTTTCTGAACCAATGCACAAAACAACAACCTTCACAAAACTCTTATGATAAATTTTATTAGTAAAAATAAATACAAATGTTGAACAATAAATTTTCTGCATATCCAGAAAATATTTAAAATGCCAATAAAAAACGTTTCGCACAAGCTATGTTGTGAAAAATATTGAATTTTAATTTGGAAAATAATCAACAATTTATTATAATTGCCGTTAGGCTGAAGGCGTCGCTCGCACATGTACCATGTGTGAAAAATTGGTAATTTTTCAATGTTTTCCGAGCAAAACGCACACAATCAAATAAACGAAACGCCTGCTTCAATACCTACACGCATGGCAACACACACACAGACATTCACTCATACACACACACAGACACTCACGCACACACACACATACACGGCGCGTACGTGTAGAGGCAAAACAAATATAACGCCCAGATAACCGACATAAATTATGTCAATATCAATAATTCAAATTTCGTTCGTAATTTATTTGCATTGAAATGGTATTATAAAACAACAATAACAACAATAACAAATACGGCAACAACAAATTTGTTGGCAAACATGTTCGGCGCCCACGTACGAGTCGACTAGGCGGCAACAGCGGCAGCGGCGTTAAGAAAAATCGCAACATTAAACTGAGTTGAGGGGGGTGAGATATGGTCGATGAAGAAGAGGAAGCAGGAAGCAGGGGTTGCGTTTCACAATTTCGTGCGTCATTGGTGACTATTAAAATGTTGCCATTACCACAAGGCAGAAGTGATCACCAGCCGCAATCAATTTGGCGACAAACAGACTCATATTTGTACAAACAAACTCACACCGATGCAGACATATGTGTGAAAATTATTGACGTTATTAATGTTTGCAATTTCTATATAAATATTACACACAGACTTTGTGCTGAGAGCAGCTGAAGTTGAATGCAGTGGAGTATTTGGGTGAAAGAAGCAGAGAGAAAGGGCGGCGGCGAGTGCTTACACTACTCGACACGAAAAATGCTCCTAAAAATAAAAGTATTTTTTAGACTAATCTTTTGCTGCTGAACACGAAACTGAAAATCAAAAAATTTTCTTAAGAAGCGTTTTCGAAAAATCTTCGAAAAACACGTTTTTCCCCTCTTATTTCAGTTATAAGCACATCACTACATATATAAAGCAAAGTCGCAAAGTCCCTATGTATCCTTATAACTTGAAAACGACTGGACCAACTTGGATACTTCCTTCGGCAGGTTTGTTCGAAATTGTTACGTGAAGGTTTATAAAAAAAAAAAGTCGGGAAAACGGGGCGTGGCACCACAAGAATACATTTTTAGACAATAACTTTGGAACCATAAGTCACACATCAATTAAATTTGGTACAAACTTTCTATTTGATCATATCCTTCAATAGAGGGAATGGGATGGGTATTGAACAAAGGGGTGTGGCACCGCACATACAACTCAAATCTTTTAAATGGAATAGCTTCGGCATTGTAAGTCGCACAGCATTGAAATTTGGTGCACCGTCGTTTCATAGATGTGTCATTCTACTGTTAAATTTTGATGGGCGTTGAACAAGGGGCGTGGCACATTTTTTATGACCCAACATTTCAGCAGAACTGTAAGTCGCACATCAATGAAACTTGGTACGAACCTACCATTTAGTCATATTTTTCGACAGAGGGAATGGGATGGGTATTGAACAAAGGGGTGTGGCACCACCCATACAAGCCAAATCTTAATAATGGAATATCTTTGAAATTGTAAGGTGCACAGAATTGAAATTTAGTATAGTGTCGTCCCATAGATGAGTCATTCTACTGGTAAGATTTGATGGGCGTTGGACAAGGGGCGTGGCACATTTTTTGTGACCCAAATATTTCGCTGAACTATAAATCGCACAGCAATGAAATTAAGTAAGTTTATATCTTTCGACAAAGGGAATGGTGCGGGTATTGAACAAGGGGCGTGGCACCGCCCATACAAGCCAAATTTTTAATAGAGAATATCTTTGAAATTGTAAGTCGTACAACACTGAAATTTAGTATTCCGTCGTCCCATAGATGAGTCATTCTACTGGTCAGATTTAATGGACGGTGGACAAGGGGCGCGGCACATTTTTTGTGACCCAAATATTTCGCTGAACTATAAGTCGCACAGCAATGAAATTAAGTACGAACCTACCATTTATTCAAATATTTCGACAAAGGGAATGGTGCGCGTATTGAACAATGGGGCGTGGCACCGCCCACACAAGCCAAATCTTTAATAGAGAATATCTTCAAAATTGTAAGGTGCACAGCATTGAAATTTAGTATAGTGTCGTCCCATAGATGTGTCATTCTATTGGTAAGATTTGATGGGCGTTGGAAATGGGGCGTGGCAAATTTTTTGTGATTCAATTATTCCGCTGAACTATAAATCGCGAAGCAATGAAATTAAGTACGAACCTACCATTTTCCCTTTCGACAGAGGGAATGGTGCGGGTATTGAACAAGGGGGCGTGGCCCTGCCAATATAATTTAAATCTGGTTCAAGCGCAATCCATTTCTTTACTGAAACTTAGCAGCAACATTTCTTATTTGAGGGCCTCGATTGCGTTAATCAGTAGCTCCCTCCTCTTCCTTTAGTTGGTTTTCTTCGTCAATTTGCATCGCCATAGATTCGCCATCTCGCGTATTTCATTATTAGAAAACAAAAAATGTCGTGCGGGACGAAGTTCGCCGGGTCAGCTAGTATCTCATAAACCAACCATCCGACTAACACAAGTTGTTCAGAGGGTAATTAACTAACCTTTCCACCGATATATAGATTGTCCAAATCAGATGAGATTTGGGGAAGTTACTGACGATGAAATTTGAAAAAAATTGAATTTTTTGACCATTTTCAAAATTTATACATTTTCGAATGGTTTTTTTATAGATAAAATAAATGATCTCCAGTGGTTTTAAAATCTAAGATGAAAGATATATTATTTGAGCAAATATTAAGCCTAACATCAATAGAATTGAAAGAAAAATGACAAAGTTATGATGCACGGAGTGAAAAGACCAACTTTTCATTTATTACACCGTGCGAACAAATTTTTTATTTTTCCGAGACCCATCCAAATGTTGATATAGACGTGAAAAAAAGGTAATTTATAATATCCTGGCATAGTCAGTTTTTCATTTTTCTTATATGAATGATTGAATACTTGATCGGCTTTTATCTCTTATTTTCACTTTTATTTATTTACACTAATTCTCTTATTCATTCGATTAAACTCATTCACTTTCCACTCGTTTTATCTAGTAAACAACAATTAATTACTTCGCCCATAATCATATTTAATGACATTCATTCAATTCACAAGTATTCATCTTCGCTTTAAGTGGACATTTGTCCGGCGCAAAATTTCATATCTGCCGCATTTGTGTCCACTTTATGCTCTCAATCAAAATCCACTAATTATAATTACCTACAATTAAGCCGGAAACCCTTGAACACAATCAACACAACACAACACAACTGCACAATTTCACTTTCACTTTATGAAAATGTAATTTTAAGCATCTTTTCCGCTCGCAGCAACGTTAGCCGCTTCCGGCGTCCGGTCGCCGGTTCGCCCGCGGCGCACGTATTTATTACGCTCCATCGTCAAGTCAAGAAGCGACGCCGAAAAAACTTTATCAATTACGTTTCAAACAATTTAAGTGCTACCCAAAAACCGGCACGAGCCGCTGCCTCCGCCGCCGCTGCCGTCGCCAGTGAATGCGAGTACATTAATTCGCCACTTGGCGAAATTTGCCCGTTCTGGGCAAAAACATTTCCGCCTCGATTATCTCATTGTAAGCCTAAAAATAAAGCAAAACTTTCTAAGCTCACACTTCAACCGAGCGATCCTCCCTTTCCAGCACTTCTCTTCGCTTGGCGCTTAACCATGCCGACTGCGGAAGTGCCGGCTGGCGTGGGAGGAGGCCGAGGGTTGGAGATGGATGGGGTGGGCAGGCAAAAAGGTATAATCAAGCATAATTGATTTTACTTGGCGTTTTGTTGGCTCCGGTACCGAATGTTGAAGTTTTAAGCATTTTTGTATAAGCACATTTGGACTGCAGAAAGTTTTCGCAATGTTGTTATTACAATTTTTCTTTCTGTGATTGGCTTAGGATACTCTATAACGGCAGAGAGGAAGTAATTTGTTGAAATTGTCTTGTATTATTGAAAATGAAAGAATCATCTTTTTGGCACTGATCATTGAAGTATCGAATAAGCAACCAGCAGAGTTGATTTGACTGCCAGATCACTGCAATAATACGGTTGGTCTTTCAGACTAAGACTGATCTATACAGGAATTGGCTTACGGTAAACCGCATATTGGCATTTATAGAAATAGTTTTTCATATTTTCTTAGGATATGAGTGCAGTTTTAGAAACATCAAAGATTGTTCTAAGACTCTGAGAAAGACTGCCTGGCAGTTTTATACTCACCTATGTTTGATGAGTTCCTGGGCATAGGGACTTTCCAAGAAACCACAAAGCAGACAAGCTCACTCAACGAGGAATTATTTTTCGTCCTTATACTAGTTCCATTCAAGGAACTCACTTCAAAAGGACTGAAGTCAACACAGGCTTTCTATAAGGAACTAACTTACAATGAGCTAAAGGCAATGAACCATTCATAAAAAAAACTAAATATGGGTTAAAGACGATCGTGGATCTATAAAGAACGTAACATAAAATAGACTAACTAATACAAAAAACAATGCAATAAACTAACTTAAGTTGTGCTGATGAAACTAACTTAAAGTAGGCTAAATGGAATATAGGATCCACACAAAAAACTGACTTAAAATGTGCTGAATGCGATCCAGAATCCATACAAGGAACTAACTTAACGTGCTGGAAGCGATTCAGGATCCATAAAGAAACTACCTTAAAATAGACTAACAAACAATATTTTTTTTTTCCTTGTCGGAACGATCTAGCAAGCGCAGCACTCAGACAATTATACGTCCATTGTACTACGACTTGTTGTTCCCTGTTAATATGCTTTAAATCTACCCGACTTCCGAAGAAACCTTGATAGATCCTGGGGTGCCAAGGAGCCAAGGTGGTCGCTTCTTAGCACATCAGTGCCAAACGTCTCAAACCTGATACGAGCGAACGCGGAGCAGAGACACAGGAAGTGTTCCGCCGTCTCAACGTCCTCCCCACAGGCAGGACATAGGGCACTGTTAGATATGCCTACCATTTCCATGTGCTTTGCCCATAGAAAATGGCCCACCATTAACCCGACCATCTGCCTGCAGTACCCTCTGCCTAGTGACAGAAGAAACTGTGAGCATCTGTCGGATATGGCGGGAAGCATAAGTTTCGTCCACCTGCAGCCGCTGTCAGCCTGCCATGCTCGCCCCTGGGTCATAGTGACCCATTCGTTAACAGTGGTTTTGATGGTCGCAGATGGGAGTGGCAGAACAGGCTCAGGGCCGACAAAAGCAGCCTCAGAGCCCATTCTGGCTAAGGAATCTGAGGTCTCGTTACCCGCAATTCCTGCGTGTCCCGGGACCCAGGTGAGCATCAGACTATTGTATTTGCCGACATAATTAAGCCTGGATTTGCAGGACTTGACTAGCATAGAGGTGGTTAGAGGGCTGTCCAAGGCCATAAGCGCAGCTTGGCTGTCACTACAGACACAGATAGTTACAGATAGAAAGTTCATCGCCTCAAGTATCGCATGCACCTCTGCCTGAAAAATAATATAATACTTATAGTTCAATAAACTAACGTAAGATGTGCTGTAAGAAATCCAGAATCCATACAAGAAATTTTCTAAATATAGACTGAAGTCAGTAGAGGATCCATACAAGAAATTAACTTAAGATGTCTTAAAGTCCATAGTAGACCATAGATTTTTCGTAAGAAAAATTTCACCGTTCGTAAATCTTCCTCGTCGTAGAACACGTAGAAAGGGACCAGCTGAGATCAATGATTGGTATTTTAATGGGTCCCTCTGTGATCCTAAGGTATCCAAGCAAAAATATTGGGACTATTTTCAAATGATTTCTGCAGGAGAAGATGGATGAGGAACAATTTTCATCTTCATTTATCTACAATACACTTAACCTGCATTCTCATAGAGAAGGAGCATTCTTCTTCATTAGCTTCTAATTTTTAATATAGTTGATTCTTCTTCCTAATTTTCTTCCTTCTAATCAAATCTACAGTAGAATTTAAACTTTGCTTTATGAGTGAGGTGAGGCTTCAACTTGCTTTATGAGTGAGGTAAAAGGATTCTAGGAACATGTGGTATCACAATGGTCTTCTATGACCTATGTGCTCCGAGGGCAGCCATTGAACAACCTATGAATTCCCTGCTATAAATTTAAAAGCTCCCAAGAATATAGCAAACTTCCATGTCGTTGTAGTCGAACAAATGTGTGTGTCTTCAGCCTTTTCCTGCAATTATTCGTTGCTGTTGAGTCTTTTGTTTTCCTTTTGGCAATTTTGTGTAAATTCAACGCGCTCACAGAATTTTCAACACTTTTGCAAAGATAATAGATAGCAAATGGAGCTGATTGTTACTCGATGGAAATTTTGAAGGTTACAGTTAATTTACTGTGCAACTCTGTGTAATACAAACATTAAGTTAAGCTTAACGTTTTTGAAGGATTAGCAACTTTTCTCAGGTTGTAAGGCGCATTAAATTTGCATTAATGCTGACAAAAATTTAAAATATTTTTTTATTTAGAAGTAAAAATAAAAAATGTTAATAATAAATTTCAGTAATTAGAAGTTATAAATAAAAAATTATTTAATAATAATTTTAGACATACCAAAGCTTTTTAAGTTTTTTAACTATTTTTAACCAAGACTTTTATTGGTTTTATATATCAAGCAAACAATATAATAAATATAAAAATAAAAAAAGTTAATAAAAAATTTTAGTAATTAGAAGTTATAAATACAAAATTATTTAATACAATTTTAGACAAAACAAAGCTTTTTAAGTTTTTTAACTATTTTTAACCAACAATTTTATTGATTTTATATATCAAGCAAACAATATAATAAATATAAAAATAAAAAATTTTAATAATAAATTTTACTAATTACAAGTTATAAATAAAAAATTATTTAATAATAATTTTAGACAAAACGAAGCTTTTTAAGTTTTTTAACTATTTTTAACCAAGACTTTTATTGATTTTATATATCAAGCACACAATATAAGTTTCTCTTAGTTAATGTGTAAAAGTTTTTATCAAATCGACTGAGCATCAAAATATCTTCAAATCTCTTTTATGGACAACTAATGGGCCAGTTACTCATGACACAGAATATAAACTTAACCATAAACATAAACTTAGAAAATATGAGCGATTACTCAAAACTTTATTTCCGTAAACATAAACTTAAAAATCAGCTGTTTTTTATACGACAATATTGCCACTTCGATTTCTCCATCTCGTGAACAATCAAATTCAAACTTTTCGCGACATTTTTCTACTTGCTATTATTAAATGTTTGAGCATCCAACGACTAAAATTATTAATATATTTACGAAACTAATAAAAATTACAATCCATTTTGTATATTTTACAAATTATTTTAATTTGTTTACTTTTCAATTCATTCCGAAGAGAGTGGCAACATTTTTTGCGTTTTCCGTAAACATAAACTTAGAAACCAAAACGAAACAGATTTCTAAGTTTACGGTTAAGTTCTAAGTTTATGTTCTATGTCTCGGGTAACCAGTTGTACAGCTTTCGGGTATGCCAGGTCGCGCTAGCTGACAAGTAAAACTAAGTTATGTCATGAGTAACTGGCCCATAATTCATTACAATTTCAATTCAAAAGCTTTCAAAAGTCAAGAAAAAATTACAGCAAAACAATACAAATCCATGCAAATCAAATCAATTAATTTGTGCAAATGCCTTTCAGTCCCCATTGAATGCACAGACATTGTTTGTACGCTCAATTTTCTCAATTTCCTAGACACAACACAGACTTGCCACATGTGCCACACATACATAAATACTATACATAGTTACAATGTACAGGGGGGAGTGGTGGATCGAAAGCCATCTATTCGCTCGGGCAGTTTGTAATCTCTGTCAGCGCTAACATTTTTATGATGCGACTCGCCAAATGGCAGCCAGCCACTGCGCACAACATCAACATTTCATTTTCATTTTGATTTTTCAATTTTTTTGTGCTCCACACTCTCAGACGCGCATCTTGCTGCCATATGAATAAATTGCGCTCTGCCTTGAACTGCAGCCGACTGGCAACAAGCCAAACAAACACACACACACACACACACACACGAAGATGAATGGAGCAGCGCGCTCAAATCCTTTTTTATCGTCAGTTGTTGTTGTTGTTGTTTTCTTGTTTTTTTTGTATGTTTTATCATCCTCATTGGCATCGACGTGATGGCTGCTGATGAAGTTGATGCCGCCAACTGTCGGGTCTGGGGGTTTATTTGGCAATTTACTTGGGTGTCTTTGAAGCCGCTTTAACGCCTTCATTCTTTTCGTTTGCTTTAGCCAAGGTTTTTTTATTTGGAAAAAAAATTTAATATATGTTGAAAGTGCATTCAATAAAATGCGGATTTATGTAGTTGACTGGTTGGGTGTTGAGGTAGTTGTTGTTGTTGTTTGTTTTTATATGCTGCACTTGAATCGCTGCTAAGTCTGTTTGAGTTGATGGCTTTCTTTCAAGTGGAGGGTGAACATTTTTTGAAGTTCATAACTACACATTAAGTGCGGATTAGTATTTATGACTCCGTATCAAAGAGGAGATGTAAAAAATAAATTAAAAAATATAATATTTTTTTTATGTTTGTACATGGAATATGCGTTGAAGAAGGGTTATGGGGCGAAAAGCTTTAAAGACTTTTTTATGATGTTAGGGAAAGTGAAGGTAAGAATTTATAATAAATTTATTTTGTGTGAATTTTTAACCGAACTTCTTCAAAATTTTTTCTTGTAAAAAGATTTTTTGTTAAAAATTTATCTAAGCAATTTTCAGAAATTTATTCAAAAATTTGTTTTTCTAAAAATTGATATTAAGCTTATTTTGTGTTTGTTTTTAACTGAATTTATTGCAGTCTTTGCTCATAGAAAACATGTTTTTTTAGGAAAAGGTATATTCAATTCTTTTTTTAAATTATAATAATTCAAAATATAAATTTTTAACTGAATTCTTGATGATGTTTCCCTGTAGAAAATTTTATTCCCTGAGAATATATATTTAGCAAATTTTGTGTGAATTTTGAACTAATTTTTTCGCAATCTTTCTTAAAAAAAATATATTTTCTTAAATTTTATATTTTTAACTGAATGTTTTGCAATCTTTTCTAATAGAAAAGTTTGATTTTTCAATCTTGCAATCGTTTCCTATAGAAAACTTTTTTCTGAATGCTTACATTAAGTTAAAATTGTAAAAATTTGTAACCAAATGTTTTTTAACTATAGAAAAATTTGTTTGTCTAAAAAGTATGTTAAGCTAATTTTTTGCGAGTCTTTAACCGAATTTTATGCATTTTTTCCTTAAACTAAAATTTGTTTTTTTTGAAAATTATATTAAGCTTCTTCATCAATTCTCTCTCTGCTCTTTTCTCATAGAAAAACTTGTTTTTCTAAAAATTTAACTTCATCTAATTCTGTATAAGTTTTTAACTGAAATTTATAAAATTTTTCCTTATAATAAAATTTGTTTTTCTCAAAACTTATGCTAAGCTAATTTTGTGTAAATTTTTAACTGTTTTTTTTGCAATCTTTTCTTACAAAATTTGTTTTTCTGAAAATTTATTCTAAGCTAATAGAATTTATTTTAACTAAATTTTTTGCAATCTTTTCTTATAGAAAAATTAGTTTTTCTGAAAATGCACCTTTTTCTGTACAAATTTTAAATTTAATTTGATGCAATTTTTCATTATAATAAAACTTGTTTTTCTCAAAACTTATGTTGAGCTAAGAAAAAATTCTATACAAATATGAGAACAATAAGAAACAGTAGAATAGAAAAGATCATATCTTTCAAATCTCTGAAGATATGCTCTCAATAAAAGGATCTCCGCTCTTGTCCTTTTCCAGTGGTGAATCGCAACAGATAAATTCATTTTAACTTTTCTCAAGCGTACTCACAAACAAATTGAATAAAAATTACGTTTGTGTGCGCTCAGATATCGCTCCTGGCTCCAAGTCCTTTGCCTACAAAATATTCCCTCGGCCTTTCAAACTCTCGCGTCTAAAAGCGTTTTCGCTTTCCTTACTGTGCACTCAGTTGGGGCTAATTTAAACTTAATTGTCAGCTGCTGACGACTGCCAACTGGCGGCTGGTTGCATTATCACACCATCAGTCGTTGGGTCGAAATGGCAAAGTCGCGCGCCAGAAGGCAAAAGTGCCGCGCGCCGAATCTCGACGCAATTTCATTGCAAAATAATAATTAGCCACCCTTTCGCTTTGACTCGGCGGCCGCTGTCCGCTGTCCGTTTTATTTTTATTTTGAACTATTTAACTGCCTATTTTTTTTAACTTGGAATTGTAAATGAAGTGTGAATAACATTTCGACATCTGGGCCTACAAAATGCCGGCGGTGGCGACAATTGCGTCGTTATTAAAAAACTTGCAACACTCGTTGCGTCCGCCCACTGCGTCGACGTGCGCGTACGTGCCGAGCATTGTTTGCTCCGGTCGCCGAGTAGCTTCCCGGAATTTATTTAATGGCCAAATACGAGTACAAATTGTTGCATAATTTGTACTTTGCCCGGCCGCACTCGGCCGTTTTATTGTATTCGACTGTGGCGCGGCACACTGGCGCGCCGGTGCGTCCGATGGCTAAACTTTTGTTGCATTAATATTTTTGTCGTGCGCGTTGTATCCTTTTCAACTAACACACTCTCGCTGTACGGTTGTGTGTGTGTGTGGTCGTTGTGCGTTGGGCATATTTTTCGCTTTTATGCCCAGGACGAAAGGACGCACGAATAGACGGTTGACGCAACGGCCCTGCTGTCTTTCGATCTGGCAGCCGAACTCTAGAAGAAGAAAACGATTGGGGCACTAACCGGTGGGGCGTGGAAGCCGCTGTACGCGTACCTTTTCTTATCTGTAAACACAAGTGACAAAATTCCTTTTCTGTGGCCGCAGTTGAAATGAAGAAAATTATTAGGGAATCTGTCGCACACAGAAACAACTACAACAACCGACATAAGAACATCGAAAGAAAAAGCAGCCAAATAAAGCGAGTCGCATAGGCAGCGACGAAAAAATAGAAATATTGCAGAAAACGCTGTGCCGAGCGCACTCAACTGTGAACTTAAATTAAAATATAGAAAACGTTGAATTATTCAGAAGCGTTTCTTGTCTTTCTTCTTCACGAAAACGAAAGCAGCAACAGCAACAAAATCAAACAAAACAAAAAAATAAACGCCGAAATGAATAAAATGAAAACGTACGAAAATGTGTAGTCCGCTGTCCACACCCAACCGCCCGCCGCACCGCATTGCCCGTTCGGCCGTCTTGGCTGCCTTTTGAACATTTCGGTTAGTTTGTTTCGGCATTTCGTACGCTTCCGCTTGTGGCTTGTGTAATTAAAAACCAACATAGAATTGTCAATTTTTTAGCCTCTCATCTTTTTTTATTTTCATTTTTATTTTCATCTTTACTTTTATTTCTATTTCATTTTTTTGTTTGCAGTCGTTTTCGTTTTGTCCCACTGCTAACGTTTTGGGTTGGGTTGAAATTTTTAATTTTGCATTTCTTACTCAAAGGGCTTTGTGTTGTTGAAATGTTATTGTTATTGTTGTACTGCTTGGTCTTTGCTTTTAGGCAGAGTTTGTGCACTTGGAATTCAAGTCGATTGCATGCGCAGGCATCAATGTCCTTAAAAGCATTGCCAGCCAGGTTTGTATGCCTTCGAATGCATTGCTTTGTACTGAGGTAGGCTTTGTTTTATTTGGCGTATGCTGATTTGATTAAGATTCAAGTCTTCATTTGTAATTGTTTTTGCTTTTAGAGTGAATATTGCTGAACATTCCTCGACATCATTTACAAGCAGCGCAGGCAATGCTTGATCTCTTGGCATTCTTCTACTTCATTATTTGTTAATTTTGAGAATTGACCAACACACATATTTCAACTATGATTGAATGACAGTTTCACATTGGGTTACACAGAAATTTTGAAAATATTTACAAACTAGGAATTTCAGTTTTGAACTTATTTTTGATCTCAGCGCTTTCCAATCGTTGTTCAGCAGAATCTTTGATCTTTCGAACTATTTTCTGATCTCATCTCTGTACAATTTTCTATGTGTTTATACCTCAATCAGTGAAAAGTTAGAAATTATAGTTCATACCGAAACTTTGTTTCAACATTTTGAATCCTGTCCCCCAATGAAAATGATCCTCCAAATGGCTCAGAAAAGAAAAATGCAGCGCAGTCAGTGCCTGCTTTGCATAACTGACAACAACAGTTAATTTATATACCAACTGACTTCGGACCGACTACCACACACGTATGTATGCATATATTTACATATATGTATATGTATGCACATAAGTATCTAATTGCATGTGTGTGTGTATGTGTATTTAAGGTTGGAAAAACGCCAAAGGCAAATTTACTGCTTAACTGACTGGACACACACAGCTTTAAGTATACGAATACCAATAACTACACACACGCACACACACACACACAGCGAAATGTATCAATCTTAATTAAGATTTCACTTTTCGGTCAGACATCGACTCCGACCATAATTCCACTCGAAGACGGCCATTACTTGCCGCCATCGCTCGCTCGTATAATAAGTATGCAACGGAATCGAGCGCTGGTAGGTTTGCATGCATACGAGTGTGTGTGTGTGTGTGAGCGCCTTTGTGCTCTGACATATGCATACAAACATATATAGCTACTCGTATGTATATATGTGTGTATATTTGCAGGATTCTCTTCATTGGGGTGTGGAGTGCGAGGGCGGCAAAACCGCTCGCTTGCTACTTGCTGTCGGTCGCCTTTTGCTTTCAGACAGCAACGAAATAATAACAAGCAACAACAACGACCAAGTCTATCATGTATTCACATTTAGACATCTGTATGTACTTACATATAAACAAAGCCATGCAAGCAACCAACAGTAGACCATCGCAGCAGCAACAACAAAACGTGGAAAAGTTTCCCAGCCGTCGCTTTCATATATCGATTGGCCACTAATTGCGAGTGATGTGTTATGTCTAAAATTTCTGTTACACTAAGTGACTGACTGACTGAGTGTGCGACTTTATACATATATAAGTATATACATATATGTTGTTTTTGTTGTTTGTGCTTTGTGCTTCTTTGGCATCCACGTGGACAGGCAACTTTCTTGTTTATTTCTTTCTCTCTTCAATATGCAATATTGTTGTATTGTTAATTATTGTTGTTGTTGTTATTATTGTTCGTATTTGTTGCTCGTATTTGCTGTTTTGTACCATTGTAAATGGCTTAGTTTTAATGTGGATTTAACGTAACGAGCCATGATTTCCACTTCAAATGAGGGCAAATAGTCACAACTACACACACACTTAGATAACTTTATTACATTATTAAAAGATGCATTTTAGAGGATTTAAATTAAAGCAGCTTACTTGATGTGGCATGATTGAAGTCTTACATTGAAATTACACTTGAATTGAAAATATTAAAAGGAAATTTTCTTGAAGCAATCTTCGAAGCAACGACGTTTATATTACTTTAAGTGTTACATATGTTTATATATTTATATAATTACTAGCTGGGCCCCGCGGCTTCGCACGCAAGCTCTCTTGTTTCCCCCGATACAAATTCTGAACCCATTGTTGACCCCGTCAGATTTTGATTTAAAAAAAAAACATATGTCTATTATCTTTGATGTCAAGTGTTTCCAAAAATTTTGAAGTCAGAGGCCCTTTAAGTCATGAGTTTTCACATTTACTCTTAACAAATTCTTAACCCTTAGTTTACCATGGTAAATTTCGATTTTCAAAAAAATGAAAAGCACATTTTAATTATTTCCCGATTGAAGGGCTTTTTTTTAAGTTTGAAGTCAAAAGGCCCTTTAAATCGTGTTTCTCCATATAAACTGTTAATCCATTGTTGACCCCGTTAGATTTTCATTTTCAAAAAAGTGAAAAACACGTGTCAAATTATATCTCACTAAGAGTACTTTTACAAAGTTTGAAGTCAGTGGCCCCATTAATTCATGTTTTTTTTACAGTTTCGCCATACAAACTTTTAACCCGTCGGATTTTGATATTCGGAAAAATAAAAACACGTATCGAGTTATTTTTCATTTGAAGTACTTTCACTCTCAAAGGCTTGTTTCTCCATACATACTTTTAGCCCGTCGTTGATCCAGTTAGATTTCGATTTTGAAAATAATGAGAAACACGTGTCTAATTTTTTTATTTCAATTATTTTTACAATTTTTTAAGTCATTAGGCCCATCGGTTCGTGTTTTCTGTTTCGGAGTCTTTCCGTAAACAAACCCTAACCCATTGTTGGCGCAGTTAAATTTTGATCTTCGAAAAATTGTAAAATACGCGTCGAATTATTTTTGATTTAGAGTATTTTCAGCAAATTCGAAATCAATATGTCTATTAAATCACGTTTCTTCCCACAACACCTTAACACATGTTTTGCCCCTTTAGACCCAGAATTTCAAAAAATCCCATCTTAGCGGAGGTTAATTCTTCAAAATGTACCTACAGTTCAAATTTCATGTTTGTAGCCTCAGCGGTTTGGACTGGGCTTTGATAAATTAATCAAATGGTCAGTCGGTCAGGAGAAACCATCTATGTATATAAAAATGGAGGCGGTACCACGCCCCCTTACCCAATGCTCACAACTTTCTTCTAGTCGAATTGTGCTACTAACAGCCCTATTCTGGCACTACCGTAACAATTGTTACCCCCCGTAACAATTGAATTGAATTTGATTGTTTCCGTATTCTGGAAAAATGGTGACAAGAAGAAAGTTCAAACAATTCACCACTCGAGGTGAAAGCTCTTTTACTGACGAAACAGCTGTTTTTTGTATTTTTTCTGTCAAACTGTAAAAAAATAAACAAACAAAAAGTGGCAAATGCAGATAATCTGGCGAAGCAAGTCTTTTTTTTTTAGTTTCTTCACAATGTATGTATATATTCTTTTGGTTTTTAGAGTTCCTAAGTTTAAGCGCACGACGCGTCGCGACGCAGGAGAAGCTGAAGCATTTTTTTTGCAGTTTCTCAAGGCGCATTTGAACACGAAATTTGAATTTTATAATTTTTGTATGCTTGTCACCTGCTCCTACGGAGGTAACAAATTTCGAAACAATTGTCACCTTTTGAGCTTTTGAATTTGCTCCAGAATACCAAAAAGTGACAATTGTTACCAAGTATTCAATTGTTACCGAGGTGACTATTGTTGCGGTTGCCAGAATAGGGCTGTAAGTGGAAAGTTCGTGCCAAGTTTCATTCATAAAAAATTGAGTAGTATGGGCGATGCCACGCCCCCTTGTTAAATACCCGCCCCATTCCCTCTGCCGAAATATATGACTAAATGGTAAATTCGTACTAAGTTTCATTGATGTGCGACTAACAGTTCCAAAAATTATGCGGATTGTTTGGGTCAAACAAATGTGCTACGCCCCTTATCCAACGCCCATCACATTTTAACAGTAGAATGATACTTCTATGGGACGATTTCATACCAAATTTCAATGCTGTGCGACTAACAATTCGGAAGCTATTCCATTTAAAAGATTTGAGTTGTATGGGCGGTGCCACACCCCTTTGTTCAATACCCACCCCATTCCCTCTATTGAAGGACATTATTAAATAGTAAGTTTGTGCCAAATTTAATTGATGTGTGACTTATGGTTCCAAAGTTATTGTCTAAAAATGTATTCTTGTGGTGCCACGCCCCGTTTTCCCGACTTTTCTTTTTTCCTGAACCTTCACGTAACAATTTCAAACAAACCCGCCGAAGGAAGTATCCAAGTTGGTCCAGTCGTTTTCAAGTTTTAAGCAGCCGAACGGACCACGATTCATTTTTATATATATAGATATAGATATTTATATAGTTATAAGCAGGGAAAGGATTTGGTGGAAATTGCCTTTTTTGTTTGCTGCTAGATAGAGCATTTCTGATTGAAAATGAGCACGAATTAGGTCCTCCTGATTAGAAATATACCACTTTTATTTTGTCTTTTTTTGCCTTAAAAAGGCAGTTTGCCTTTTTCACCCATAAATGACTTTTTTTAGTGCCTATTTTACCTATAAATGCCACAAAATGCCTTTTTCAAGACTTGTCGAGCGCCTTTTTATTTTTATTTCGTTTTTAATATTTTCCCCCTTTTGTTTCGCAAAAATACCTTGAAACTAAGAAAAAATTAAGTGGCAACATTGCAATTTCGTTAACTTATCGATGTTTTTACATTTGATTTGATCATTCCTAAGCCGTTATTTTTTGTTGTGCAGTGGAAAATTTAAAGAAAAAACATGCCAAAATCAAAGCGCAAAAATTTCCGCGCAGAGTTTGGTAGTGCTGAGAGAGGTGCCGAAATCCCTTTTACAGATGAGAAAGTGTTATTGTGCACTATTTGCGGAACAAAAATTAATCACGAAAAGAAGTACTACGTGCAGCAGCATATTCATCGCGAAAAACACGTTAAAGCGATGCAACTACAACAAAAAAGACACAAGTGATAGCACCCTACATCGAAAACCGAAACGAATTTTTCGAACGAAGTTAAAATATGAATTAAAATATCTTAGTTTTAGTTTTTAAACTATCTTTGAAAACCTTGATGTTCCTTTTCTTTTACAAAAAACGAGTTATAAATATTGTATGTTGCATACGTCAGATGAAATAAAATTATTAAAAAATACATACCGTTTCCCCTTTTTGTTAGATTTTCTAGTATTTCTTTCTTATTTTTAAATGCCTGTTTTTGCCTTTTTAACAGTTTTTAATGCCCTATTTTGCCTTTTTAGGCAGTTTTTAGTGCTTTTTTCTGCCTTTTTGGCAGTTTTTAGTGCCTTTCCGTGCCTTTTTTGCTATTTTATTTTGCCTTTTTTATAGGGTTTTAGGTCCTCAAAATCCTTTCCCTGGTTATAAGTCTTAACAAAGTCACAAACGATACCTATAAATAATAATATTTTTTAAATTAATTTTTGAAATGATTTTAATATCAATCTTTATTTAGTCCTATCATTACTTGTGCTATTCTCTTGACGTAGCCACTGTTAGCTTCATTTGGTCCCAAAAGTATTGCCATAATCTTGAAACTTTTGAATCATTTAAGGTTCCTTTTGTTATCCTTCGAACATTTCACAGCCGTCTACTCTTGTCCTCTCCCCCTGAACGCCCTGAAATTAACAATTCCATTACAGCGCTCATCAATATCCAACTATTAACAGCAACAACAACAACAACCACTACGAAAAGTCATGTTGATTGACATTTGGATATGCGAATTTAGATACAACTACTTAGAAAGTTGCATACGTTAGGTTGTGTGTCCTTCCGATACGAACCCAGCGAACAAGTCAAGAAGTGGCAGTGGTAACAAGTTTAACTGTCAGTCATTTAGGTTTGGGCTCTTGGGGTCTGGGGTGTGCGAAATGGGCAACTGAAATGACGGAAAAAGGCAAAAAAGCTTTTTGTATTTGAACTCAAGTGAGCAAGGAGTGCAGAAAGGGGAAATCAATGGAATAAGGCGGAGAAACAGTAAGAAACAGAAACTGTAATATAGATACAAAGGTAATAAGGGAATCAATTAAATACAAAAACTTAAATAAATAAAACAATAGACAGAAGACTGAAACACTTTCTGAATAAAACAAATTAAAAGAAGACTCTACCAAAAATAATAAAATAGGTGCAAAAAAATCATACAAAAATGAACTCCAAAAGTGATGAAACGGCATAGTGGGAAATTGCAAAAAGGCAGCCAACAAATTGAATTTAATTGCAGGAAACAACAAAGCCAACACCCAACGACCGACTTGGCAAATACGGATTAGAAAATTTACGCTGCAAAAACTAACAATCAAGAGAAATTGCTAGAAGAACTAAGACAGCGCGAGCCCACAACCGACAGGAGTCGAATTTGTATGAGAAACCACGAACAAATTTTAACACTTTTGCCGCAATTTCACATATTCACATGTGCGGGAATGTGAGAGTGTGTGGGTGAAGTAAAATACATGCAGATGTAGAATAATCATTGGTGGAGTGAGTGGCTTAAAGTTTCAGCTGCAGCTGCCAACGTCAGTGACATTGCCAATTCTATGGCAGCTGCGTTGGCATGCAATACGGAAAACAAAGAGGCTTCCAGTGCACTAAATTACCAGAAGGAGCGGGAGCAGGTGTTGGGCAAAAGTCGAGTGGGTGATTGTGTCGAAAATTGTCAAGAGTTCAAGAGCTTTGCTAGCTTTCTATCTAAGGTAGTCTAAATTTCGGTCTCAACTGAAGTTTGTAGTATACACAACTACTGAAAATATTTTTTGAAAAAACCAAAAGATTCTAGGAGGTTTTTCCTAGAAGATTGACTTTGAAATGCGTAGGTGATTATGCAGAAATGTTCAACATTTTGTTAGCTTTCTAGCTTACAGGAAGGTAGTCTAAATTTCGCTGTCCACTGAAGTTTGTAGGGTAAACAACTACTGAAAATAATTTTTGAAAAAAACCAAAGGATTCTAGGATTTTTTCCTAGACGATTGACTTTAAAATGCTTTATTGGATTATTTGTAAATATTGAAAAAAAAATTCAAATAAAAACCACCTTCTTTCACTTCCCAATCCATCCAGCCTTCTGAAACCAAAAAATTGCATTTGAGTTCATAAGGAAAACCTGTAAGTTTTGGTCACAGAAAAGCTAAAGCTTCTTTCTAACTTCTTCTGTATTCTTGTCGTTTGTTACTAAGTGTGGATTCATACCAACGATCTTCTTAGACGTCATACAAAAACATTACAGACTGAGCTACAGCAACAGTTCGACTTTTTGCTGCTGATAAATCGTTGCCGGGGACAACAAATGTCGTTTGTCTCACTTAACTCAAAGGAACATCCAACATTTATCTTCTGACAGGACGAAACATTGAGAATTTCTTTCGAAACATTGAGATATTAAGACTTTTTCAAAACTAAATGGAGCATTCCACATCTATTTTCTAAGGCGACGAAATATTGTTCGTTTTTTTTGTTTGCAAAATTCAGATTGTTTTCAAAACGAATCTCAATGGAACATTCCACATTTATTTTCTGAGGCGACGAAATATTGATATTTTTTTTTTCAAAATTCAGAATGTTTTCTAAGCTAAACTAAACTCAATGTTTTCTGTTTTTTAAACTAAACTCAATGAAACGACAAAAACAACAATTTTCTAAGCCAACGAAATATTGATTGATTAGTTTTCTCTTTTCTCAAATATTAGTTTAATTTTCAATATTTTCTAGTAGTTTACAAATCTATTTTCTTTTTCAATTTTTAATAAATTTTTTATATTCATTGTACAATGTTTTCTACAAAATTTCGAAACCACAATAAAAAAAATCTAATCATAAAAACAAAATTAAAAAAATTTACAATTTTCTTAGCCAACGATATATTGATCGCTTCCTCGTTTCTTTTTCATTACTGAAACTGTTTTCTCTTTTCCCAAATATTAGTTTAATTTTCAGTATTTTCCAGTAGTTTACAATTCTATTTTCTTTTTCAATTTTTAATAAATTTTTTATATTCATTGTACAATATTTTCTACAAAATTTCCAAACCACAATGAAGTAAAAATAAAAAAAAATTAATCATTAAAACAAAATTAAAAAAATTTACTATTTTCTTAGCCAACGAAATATTGATCGCTTCCTCGTTTCTTTTTCATTATAGAAACTGTTTTCTCTTTTCCCAAATATTAGTTTAATCTCGTCTTTGAAATCGTTAGCTCAAGATGGCATGTTTTCATAGAATTTTCAAAATAAAAATAAATTTAAAAATATATTTTCTATTTTCTTTTTATCAAATTTTCTAAATTCATTTTGAAATATTTTCTAAAAAATTCCAAACCACAATAAAGTAATAATAAAAATAAAATCGAGTGTGCTTATGACCACACGACTGAAGTGAAACTTCTTTCGCTCCATCTGTATGTAACTATATATATATATGTGTGTGTACAATATATACATGTATGTACATATACATATATTAATTTTCTACGAATATTTAAATTTATTTTATGTTTTCATGTAACGCTTACGTCACGCGTTCGCCAGCTTACTCCCCAAGTCAAGCGTGCGTAAACCACTTAACTCCCGTTCGCCTCGCCCGATCACACTTTTCGTAACGCTTACGTCACGCGTTCGCCAGCTTACTCCCCAAGTCAAGCGTGCGTAAACCACTCAACTCCCGTTCGCCTCGCCCGATCACACTTTTCGCAACGCGTTCGCCAGCTTACTCCCCAAGTCAAGCGTGCGTAAAGAAGTTTCACTTCAAAAATTAATCATTAAAATAAAATTATAAAAATTTACTAATTCTACCAAAATTGGAGCACAGCACTGACGCCATACAACAATCGTTGATGGCACCACAGCAAAAGTAGCAATGAAAAGAAAACTTTGCCGTGTAAGAAGGCGCAAAATAATGGAACTAAAATAAAATTAGAAAAATACTTCCTTTAGCCGCAAACTCTTGCACACATACACACGCACACACAGACACCCACACAAGCAACCCAAACACAGACACAGATACGCCGGCAGCACTCGAGGGATAAAGTTTCATTAAGAGCAGCCACGCCACACTGTCGTCCCCCCCACACTCTCGCCCACCTTATACACCTCCGCCTTCTTTTGAACGGCTTTCTGCCGCCTTACAGTCGCGCACAATCTTTAGCCTTATGGGCATGTGCTGCTCGGTAGCTCATGACGACGCCAACAACACTAACAACAACAACACCAACAACAAGAAAAACAACAACAATACACAATCCTTCACATCAAGTGCATGCATAACCGCAACTGAAAGGCATTGTTGAAGCACATTTGCGCTGAGGGTGTGCACACCGTGTATGTTGGGAAGAGGGGAAGGAGGGCTGCATGCGGGGCTTGGCAGCGCACAAGCGAAAGACAAAAGTGCGGGGTTATGGCTTAAGCATTAAGCGTAAGTGGCAAACTGGTCTCTTGTTAACCTCGGGCTATGAGTAAATTTGCATAGTTCGCCATGCAAGTGGCGAAAGTTGTGCGACGGACGGACGGATTGTGGGGGGGACGGCCTGGTCAGTGGGTGAATGCAATGAAAATTGTGATAATGTCGTGACTGAGCGTTTAACTTGGGCGTATGGAGAAAAGAGCAAAGACAGGAAGTGTGTAGTAGAGTCACAAGTGACAGGTCGAGCGGGATTGGTGGCGGTTGAATTGTGTCAGCACAAATTTCTTGGGACATTCTTGAAAGTTGCAGTTAATTTGCCAATGAAATTGACATGAAATAAGTGCGAAAAGAACATGGTTCTTAAAAATGAATTTATTGAAATGGGTCTTAATTTTGATTATTGAGTAGTCATCACATGAAGTTTCTTCAGAGAGTGAATAAATGTTTGAGGTATAAAACAACTGACTTAATAGTTGTGTTGATTTCTTAAATTATGTCTAATAAGAAGAAGAATCCATGCTCTATGTGTGGACATTAGAATAAAGAACAGAATGAAGGACTTCAATGTGACAATATCCTTTGAGGTACAGTTCGATATATGTAGTGTAGTATTTTTATCTATGAAGTTTCCCTTTCGATTTTTCTGCTATCCTTCAAAGTTTCTTCTAGAATTGTTAGTTCCCTTTCCTCTCTAAACCATCCATGTTCCGCTTACAAGTTTATACACTAATGTAACAATCAGGATGCGCAGTTCTGTGCTGATATCAAACAGTGAGTTGTGGGCTTTCTTCCAGGCAACCTAACCCTTTCGCTATTTTGTTGCCATATGGCAACATGCTACTTTGTGGACGTCTGCATCTTCTATGGTTGCAAGAATAAATTTTTTTGTTGGTCTTTAGAATAGTTTGAAGTTTTAGGAAATATACGAAATTAATAAACTCAATATTTAAGTTTAAAGAAGAGAAGTATACGAGTACACGAATTTTAATGGTATATCTTAAAATAGTAAAGGAAGAAGAAGCAGAAAAAATTTTAGATCTTTTTAATTTAACGTTTTCTTTCAATTTAGATACTTTTTTTTTTTAAATTTGGCTGAAGTAAATGAAGAAATATTCAAATTTTCGTTATGCGTAAAAAGTTTTATGTTTAAGTAATTATTAGAGCCACAACGATGTGGTTTCTCTCATAGAAAAAAACTCTAAAATACAGGGTCCGAGTATAAAAATTAAAAAATTTCTTATGGAATGTTGCTAATATAACCACATAGAAGCCTAAGACGTAAAATTTAAAATTTTAACTTTGCCCAGAAAAACCTGTGGCGAAAGGGTTAAGTAACATTGGTCGTTCAACAAAAACACCCAAAAAACCTTTGCAAATTTTGTTGGTGTTATTTGAAACTAAATATCCATCTCCATTTTTCGACTAATATTTTTCACAATGCAGTTATTTCTAACCAATTTGTGCTGTTGAAGCAAACAATTCACTTCCTCATGAATATGAAGTCGCCTGTACTGGATAAATTCTCTAAGTTTTCTATAGCTGCAAAAGCAAAAATTGCAGCCAGTTCTCTTAGGATATGTAACCTCAAATTAAGCATATGAAAAATCCACTCATACAAACACACTTCAACACACACACACACTTGCAAACACTTTGTTGCAGACATGCTTAATTTTTGGCATTCTCGAGCGTTGTAGTGTTGGTTCTGGTGGCTGAAATAATTGTGGCAAATTCTCAACACAAAGCTGCTTAACTTATCAACCCTACTCAGTCGACATGCAACACCAACAACAACAACAACAACGAGAACTCATGGCACACACAAACACTTCAGTCAAGTGCGAGCAAACAAAGTGTAGAAAATAAAAGCTGAGTGAAAAAAGCGGGTCATAAACAATTTATGGAATTTATTAAATTGGCCAAGAGGCACACTTTGCACTCGCCCAACAAAAACAACAAACAAACAAATAAACAAACAAACAAACAAAAAACACTCAAAGCGCTTTGACGCTCTCAAGAGATGCACGACGAGTGGGTAACTAGACGCAAGATTTACCGCAAAAGTGAAACCCTCCATAAATTTATGACAACGCCAAGAACAGCACTAAACGTCAAAATAACAGCAACAATAACAACAGCAACAAAAACAGTCATAACAATGCAAAAACAACAACCAACAAACCAGTCAGCCAACCAGCAAACAAACAAAAGCCTTAAACGACAACAAACCCAACAACAACAACAAAACGCTAGATACGCCTTGAACGCTCAACAGCGCCACAAAAACAAACAACAACAACAACATTATGCACCGTTTGCTGCTTGGCATTATGCTAAGGATTCATACATATTTGGATTAGGGATATGAGTGAATGTGTAATCAAGCTGCAGCAATTGTGAAATTATACCCAACGGGCACACCCAGGCACACCCACACGCGCCGGACAGCCTGTCGCATTTAGCTGCGTTGTCCTTTCACAACATTTCTTTGGCCGCATCGGCCGCATCGGACGCCTGAGCCAACTCTCGCCTTCATTTCCTTTTGGCTGCCAGCCGCTTTCTGCTTTCCGCCTGGCGGCTGCTTACGACTTGCTGTGAGATTTCCGCACGCCTTCCTTGGGGAAATACGCAATTTTTCGCTCTTTTTTATGCTCTGCTTTAATACCAGTTTTTCTTCGTGTTCGTTGACTGGCAGCGTCGCGCTGAAACGCTAACCTCAATTGCGCATTTAAAATTTCGGGGGCCCAATTCAAGTTAAACGTTTTGCACTCGAGCGAATTCGCTGTTCGCATGGAGTTTGAGGCGATTTGTCACTGTTAAAAATTTATTCATTATGAATTTTTTATTGGTATGAATTTTGTATGGTAGTTGAAAAGCGACAGAATGCAATCAAAATTTTATGGAATAGAAGTAATCGTTTTTAGTGATTTAGTGCTGAAAGATCGAGAAAATATTTACTCTTATTTAAATTAATTAATTTATTTTTTTATTATTTTTATTATTTTTTTTCTTATTATTTTTAATATTTTTATATTTGATATTTATTTTTATATTATATTATATATTTATATTTTTTATATAAATATTATTAATTAATTTTTTTATTTTTTTATTATTAATATTTTAATTTATTTATTTTTATTTAAATATTTACGTCAGAAAGATCGAGAAAATATTTACTCTTATTTAAATTTATTAATTTATTTTGTATTATTTTTATTATTAAGTTTTTTAAGTTTTTTATTATTTTATTTTTTTTTAATTATTTATATATTTAATATTTATTTTTATATGTATTTTTTTATATAAATATTATTAATTAATTTTTTTATTTTTTTATTATTAATATTTTAATTTATTTATTTTTATTTAAATATTTTCGTCAGACCTACTTCTAAGTAATTCTCCAAAGCTCATTAATTACAATGAATTATTTTTCTGTTAGTTCAAAAATTCCTTCATGCATTTCAACTGTCTATGTGTGTCTGCATGCTGAGTAAGAATGAAGCTGAAGTTTGCTCAATTTTCACAACAATTTTCAATGAAAAATTCTCAAATTATACGCAACAAAGGTTTGTCAACATTCGCCGTGTCTGATTGCAGCGGCAATTACGCGGCAATTGACCGCTAACCGCCGACAAGCAGACATACAACATAGTTCGCCGTCTGATGTGCGCCATAACGAAGTGCAGTGCCATTCATTTTGCCGACCATCGATAATTCAATACAGACAACGGCAATTTGGCGTGGAGAATTAATACGTTGGGCAATTTACGCGCAGCAGACGCGCCTAAAACTCACACACAGGCAAACATTAGTAAATTATGAGTGTATGTGTGTGTGTGTGTGTGTGTGAAACGCTGACGCGACAGCGCATTTTAAAATGCGCCACGCTCATTTGGCGCTGCGTGCCAGCGCTCATAAATAATTACGAAGTAAGCACTTCAGGCGCAGAAACGTTTAAATTACAATTTATACACGTGCGGCATGGCGCGACGGGGCAATCGACCACTTCAGCTCTGCATGCACGGCACATTCGATGAGAAATGGCAAAGCGACGAGACGCGCGGCGCCGTTATTGCTTGCAATAAAAGGCGGCTGGCAGACAGGGCGTATGCGCAATTTAACGAGTTGCCGTATGTTTATACAAACACACGCGCGCAAATGCACGCGCAGCCGACATGAAAGTCAAGTGTGTGTGTGTGTTTTAGAATATTTGAAATAGTGCAGTGACGTGCTGCAGCCGGGCGCAAAGGGGCTCACTTGCGTCCCTCTGTTGTGTATTTCTTATAGGTGAGAGAAAAAATGTTGGAATGCTAAAAATGTTGTAACTTTTGAGTGAATTTTTTCTCTAGTTCATTAAATTCCCCAAACATTGCTGGCGTTCCTCTGTTATTGTACTCTTTAAATTCCTTCAGCCAAGCACAACAACCCCTGCAGCGCGCTGCCATCAGCTCGCCCAGTACCCGTCAGCCGCTTCCGACAATTTGACGCTGTTGTTTCGCCTGTCTGTTGTTGGTATTTTGAGACTTCCGCTATGGCGCCCGCGCCCGCTAACGCCATCGTACAAATTAAGCTGTCAACAATTTAACCATATCGTGGCATATAATCTTCACACCTAAATTATATACAACAACGCAAATGTCGACAGTCAACGTGTGTTGTTATTATTATAATTTTTATTCATCACTCTCGTTGTTGTTGTGCCTACTGCTGGGTTTATTTGTGCAGCTATCATGAAAATTATTACCTTTCTTTTTTTTGCCTTTCGTCCGCGGCAGAAAAAGGTTGCGAGTGCGAAAATTGAATTAAAAATTCATGAATTTAATACAAACACATTTCTGAGCTCCTTCTCTCTCTCTCTCTCGCTCACACTGGCATTCTGTCTGCCCTCCTCGAAGCTTTGAACAACAACAACCGTTGCCATATGGAGAAATGTCATCGCCTTTCAATGGGCGCCGTCAAAACGATGATAATTGAAAAATTATGCGTTTGTGACGCGAGCGTGCGCCCCCTTGTTGGCGTGTCGGGCGTTGCTGTGCTTGCAATAAACTGACGCTTACCGAGTTGAATAATAGATGAGCGCCAAGGCAGCGCACACATTCATTAGCGCCCGGCGCACGCCATGAGTTGTGGCAATACTGTGAAAATGTGGCAACTTCAGAGATTTCATTTTTTAATGAAAATAAACAAAATTAAACCACACATTTTTGAGCGAGTGTTGATCAAAATAAATGAATTGAAAGCAATGAAAAATACAAGATTTGTTACACCATATGTGCGTGAAACTATAGACCAAATATAGTAATACTGCGTACTCAGGTTTTCATTTCTACATTCTTTGTCCTTTTAAAAGGACTTCAAAATTTTGAAGGGGATAAAAAATAAAAAAATATAAAAAATACTTAACCTCGTTACAATATGGCGATATGTATATCAAATGAAAGAGAAAAGGCTTAAGAATCTAAATAAAATTGATTTTTTATCTATTTGTAAAAAAAGGATATGAAAAAGGTCCTTTAAAAATTTTAATCCTTTATATCCTTGAAAATTTACATCGAATTATCTTGAAAAATAAGTATGTTAAAACCCAAAATCTCCTTGATTATGTGCCAAAATTTCATTACTCGAACTTTATTGGTTCGAAAGTTATTAAAAAAAAGGCGGAAGCTGCAATTCAAATGAAGTACAAAAATTCAAATTTATTTGTGTATCAGTATTTTAAATAATAAAAAGACACAAACTCAATGAAACGAGAATAATGAAATTTGGACACGTGATCAAGGAGATTTTGGGTTTTAACATACTTAATTTTCAAGAAAATTCTATAAAAATTTTCAAGGATATAAAGGATTCAAATTTTCAAAGGACCTTTTTCATATCCTTTTTTTTACAAATAGATAAAAAATCAATTTTATTAAGATTCTTGAGCCTTTCCTCTTTCATTTAAAATACATATCGCCATATTCTAACGAGGTGAAGTATTTTTTTATTTTTTTATTTTTATCCCCTTCAAAATTTTGAAGTCCTTTTAAAAGGACAAAGGATGTAGAAATGAAAACCTGAGTACGCAGTATTACTAAGTTTGGTATCTAGTTTCACGCCCATATGGATTTTTTCTGGTGTGAAAAATTTTTTTAATTTTTGTCGCACGGTGTTGTATACGAAAAACTGTCATATTCACAAATACATCTTGAAGTTATGATTAAGTATGACTAAGTAGAACTTTTACATTACAAGAAATTAACAGTCCAACCAAGCCGCAGCGTTATGCCAATGTTTTCTTCAAGTTGTTCAAATCCCTCAAATCCCGCTGCACGCCACACTAAATAAAATCGCATTAGTTGAACTTTTTGCTGCTTTTACCATATTCGAGCACTTATCAAACAACTTGGCGCCTTGCTGTCTGTGCCATGCACACCTTCACTCTTCAGGCTGCTCATTCACTCACTCATTCACTCTTTTTCTCTCACTTTTTCTCCCTTGTCAGTTAGTGCAACTCACCTGGCTTGAGTTCCGCTTCTACTTCCGCTTCTACTTTGCCTTTGCAACTCACATTTATTTGGTTTCAAGTTTCACGACCCGCCACCATTGCCTTCGAACGCAACCCGCATTACTGAAAATTTTCAAAGATAAACTTCAAAACTTCAATCACTGCACGCTCGACTTTCCTCTACCATCAACTACCTGCCACATCCTCTTGCCACATCGACTCGCTGCAGCTGCTGACTGCCTGCAGCCGCCATTTGTTTTTCTGGCGGCGCGTGCTTTAGCCTTTCGTCTATGTCCGTTTTAATGTTTGCCAACAAAAAACAACCAACCAACAAAAAATACAACAATGCCAAGAAGCAGAGGAAGCATGAATTGCAACTGAAATGAAGTAAATAAAAATGCGAAATCAATAGGAGTCGACATTCGATTTGCTATAAAAACCAAATAAAATAAAAATCGGAAGTCTGCACTTCACTCGACGAGTGAAATCTAAAACGTTGGCATTTCTTAGGTTTTTGGAGTGTTTTTTTTTGTCGCTGTTACTTCATATTGAATTACAGTTTTTTGCAGCGCGCTGGCACTTAAGCGCCGCCACGCTCACTCGCCACGTCTTCTACGCTCTATTGACAATCCATTTTCAAGCATTTTCGCCATGAATGCTGATGAAGTTTTCACTTGAAATTTCCATGTTGGACATTGTGCAGTTCGGACGTGGCTTAAGGGATAATAATTTACTGCGGCAACACTTATTTGAAATGGCGGCGCTGCTATTTTCAAGTGTCGACTGTGGCACAGTTGATTAAAGTTTCAGTTTGGCTATAAAAAACAATAAATTTTATTTTTTATAAAAAAAATTACTTGGCAGAAAGTTGCAGCGAGTGAAATGTAGTTTTTATAATATTTTATTACCTATTTATTTTTCTTAAAAATTTACTACCTTTAGTTGGCAGCTTGCTTTACTCCTAAGCAAGGCGTACGACTGGCTTTGCATTGGTTGTGCTGCTTACACAAATACAAATACAACACACACACACACACATTTACCATGTCTATGAGCACACACGTCCCTCGTTCTGTGTCCACATTGAAGCGCAGCCATTCAATCTGTCAGACATGGCGTTCCCCATTGCAATCGGCGACCAACCCGCCAAGCGCATTGTCATTCGGCCGCTTTGTTGCTGTGTTTCATGTAATTTGCCAGAACGAAAAAAACACACACAACTGAAAGTAAATTTTGTGCCTTTTTATGAGTGCAAATATGAATTGGTCGCGCCGTGCAAACACAAACACACACACAGCGTCGCACAGTGTCGCGAGTGTGGCCAAAAATGTTACAAAATGACTAAAATGAATATGACAATCGACAGATAATATCTCAACTAAGAAAAATCCGTTATCCGATCTTCAATATCCTACTCCGTTCCATTTTTATGTAGCTTCAAAGTTGATGTTAAAAAATACGCATTCGTTCCAAGTTTGTGGGTAATTCTTTATACTGAATGAAAAATAAAAATATGTACTAATATAGTCATGTTATATATTAAATAAAACTTTGGAATTTTTCCTGTATGGCAGTACTAGTTTTTGGTTTGTGCTTTGAAATAACTGTGAAATCCTGTTACATTGAAAAATTAGGTTTTTCGGTTTGCTTCTAACAAAGAACCAAAAGTTTGGTGGAAAAAAGTTTAAAAAACGTCAAAAAACACTTTTTTAGTTCCAACCCTAAACTACTCAAAAAAGTATGTATTAAGATAATCCGGAGTAATTTCTTGCTTATAGGTGCTATTTGGTTGTTATTCGCATTTTTCTAGTGACGCCTCCACTAAAAATACGTGATTTGTTCGAAGTGTGGCATAAAGCTGAATCCAGAAAGCGGTCAATAAAACTTGATTTTCTTATAAATTTACTTAAAGATAAGACGAGCGTTGATGGTAATCATGAACAAAGGCAAAGTTTGCGTCCCCACCAGAGAACTGCAATTATTCTCTTTTTCAAGTCATTGGTTGAATAACACAAGAAAGAGTATTAGTGGATTTGAGTCAAAGAAAAACATCCGACTCATATCCACGCATACGCATTTACGCATGCACACATATTTTGTGTGTGAACAATGAATAAGTTCTTTGCTGATATGAACCGGTGGGTGCTCAGATCTGTCATTGAGTGAATAGGTTCATTGTGTTATACCGTAATCACTCACAACACCAAGAAACACCAATGGTTCAATGGAATGACTTAAGTCATTGGAGTAATTTTCAGTTTCGCTTTCTCCTTAGTTGAAATTGAGAATATTGCAACAAAAAGCGGAACACCAAAACGCAGGTCAATAAATGCAAAGCAATTAAATTAACTTTTTGTTAGTTTTTATTTGTAAATAACAAAATGAGATCAAATCCATGCTTTTTAAATATAATTAAATTAAAAGAATTCAT
The DNA here is from genome assembly GCA_964056695.1 of Melieria picta. Classification (NCBI taxonomy): domain Eukaryota; kingdom Metazoa; phylum Arthropoda; class Insecta; order Diptera; family Ulidiidae; genus Melieria; species Melieria picta. The sequence goes on from OZ057399.1 coordinate 70,133,327, forward strand.
AAATATTAAAATTATACTTAAGAAAAAATATACACGTACAAATAATACTCATTCTAAGTTAAATAACTAAAAAACTATAAAGATGAACAAAAATTATTTTAATTTTTTTGTTGAAAATAGAATTTAAGAAAAGAATATTGCATCAATGCACAGCAGCAACCAGAAACGCGTCCAAAAGCAAAAAATTACTGTTTAGCAAAAAGCGCGAAGCACAACACGAACTATTACTCAACTCATCACACGAACAAGTGAGTCAAATCAGATTATGAGTCAGTAACCAATAGACACACAAAACACCGGTACATATTCGTGTAAGAGAATTTTGAGTGTTTTGATGATTTGGTGCAAATGAGTAATAGTAGTTTGTTGAATTGGTTTGAGTATTCACTTGCACCAATTGTTATGGCTCATGACTTAAGTATACTAATTTTATTAGTACTCATTGCCGGTCTCTGGTCCCCACCTAAACATTTACTTTTTTGCAGTGGCACCTTCAGTCAAAAATTTTGATTTTTTCGAAGTATGGCTTCCGACGTTCAATGAAAGTAGCGGCAAGGCAGCTGCTGAAATGATGAGCTGTATAAAGGACAAGGTTGGCACATTGTTCGTATCATCAAAAATAGGCAGGATGCCACGCCTACTTTAAAAATCTAAACATTTATACCAAAATATGGTATCACAAGCTGAAAAAATTAAACATGAATTCATAAAGGAAAACTTTTGGCCACTTTATATATATGCTCCAGCTGCCACGCCCACTTTAAGTTTTTAGAAAGCTTACCAATTAAAATTACATCGTGGAACGAGTATCGTAAACAGCCTTCTAAAAATACAGTTTTAGTTGTAGTAAAATACGAATATTTTTGAAAGTGGGCGTGGCAGACCGCCCATTTTTAGTGTAAGCTTTTATGTCATTATTTTAAGCTCAAATACAAAATTTCATAATTCTATCACTAATATTAAGAAAGTTATTTCAATATTACGGTTCCTTTCGTATGGGAGGTGGGCGTGGCAGTGGTCCACTTTGAATGATTTTTTGTAAATTTCTTAATTTCCACTACGAAAACAATCTCACCAAGTTTCATCACAATAGGACAACGCTAAGTATTTTTGGCCACGGCTTATATGGGAGCGCGACACTGTGCGTCGCACACACAACGTCGCGAATGCGTTGCGCTTTTGGGACGTGCTGTGTGTCCGTGCAAAACATTGCAGCCGTCCAGTGCACACAACAATCATGCATTCGTGTACGCGACTAAATATGACATAGAAAATGAAGGGGACTTTGTGCGCCAGCCGACTGCATTATTTTTGGAGAGACGTGGTGCCTTTTGTATGTCCGTCCACTTGGTGACAAACGTACGAAAGTAAAATTTAAACTTTTAATGACTGTTCCGAAAGTGTATTTAATAATTTTTTAAAACTTAAAAACTTCATAAAATCTCAACAGAGATTTTACTTTAAGGATTTTCCACATTTTATTAACATTAAAAATTTAAATGTGTTATTATCCTTGAATGCGATTTAAAATTATCCCAAAAGCAGCACTCAACCGAAGCGTAAATGCAACGCGCTATTAGTTCGCCACAGCGGCAGTGGCTATCGCCGCTTAACGGCATTTAACCGGAAACGGAAATGAAAGTCACCACAACCGCCGTGGCTCAGTGGCCGCTTCAGCTTTACTGCCCATAAAGATAACACGCCTGGAATCTGGCCCCAGTAAATCATACACGGCTGAGCATTTTTATATATTTTCTTTATTTATATTGTTTGTTGTCTTGTGCGCGCCACACATGCACACATACACACACACACACAGCCAGTCAGCCAGTCCGCCTCGACAATCGCAATCGCTGGCCATGCCCGCTCCATTGCCAGCTTCGGCTTCAACTTCGTAATCTCAGCTGTAGACAGCGCAATAAACAAAAATTTGTTTTCTTTCGTCGTATTTGGTGGGAAAGAGGGCCACGAACGAAGGGATGGAGATGCGATTTTGGCTTGGCTTCTTTGGATATTTTTGCAACGCCTTTTGTTGTGTTGTTGTGTGTGTGTGTGGCGCCTGGGGATGTCCTGCCGTAAGCGACGCGTTTTTTGCCACACTTTACGTCGCGTCGCGCCGCCTGCTCGTTCGGTATTTTTATGACCTAGGTGGAAGTTTCTTGTTGCGGCGCTTTTGTTATAGTTGTCATTGTTGTTGTTGTGTTTTATTTATATTTACGCATATAATCGCTCCACTTAGCAGCATCCTGCAGGATATAAATATTATGTTATCGTTTTTATGGTCCGTTTTTATTAGGGCAATCAGTCCTTGCTGATTGTCTCCATTATTTAAGTGTCTTGATGCGCTTCGTTGTTGTTCTTGTTGTTGATACGAACGTATGGTTGCGCTGTGTCTGTGTGAGTGTGTGTTTTCGGTGTTTGCGTATGTGTGGCTTGTCGGTCGAGTTGTAGGCGGTCGCACTTGACGACATCTTACTTGCTCATGCATTTTAAAATCCCATCAATAAATCATCCTAAATCCACCATATGTCAACGATTTCATGGTATGGTGAGAAACTTACAAATGATGTCTCGAGCGGCGATGGACGCTACGTTTTGATGTGAATTTAAATTTATAAAAATGCCCAATAAATCCAGCTGGCTGGTTGTGTGGAGAGATTCTTGATTGTGAATGCATAGGTTGAGTGAGTTGGCGGAAATGAGGAAATCGGGATTTTATTCATATGGGAAAAGATGCGACGTTTTATTACAATGACTTTAGTATCCTTTATTTTCATTAAAATTGGGTCAATAAGGACTCGTTATTGAGTTACAGTCGAACTTTGCTTGGTAGGCTTAACTTAAGATATATTAAAGATTGTTTTATGGATATTGATGTACGTACATTTGGTCATATTTAGGATCTGAAGAACTTCAGCTGAATTCGGAATATCTTGAGCCACGTTTCTTACTAGTTTTCTACATAGTTCTTTGAACCTTATGGAGATAAGAAATTTCAAACTGGAATTCTTCTGGCTTCCCAATGTTGTATCACAATGACCCATCTCTCTGTACTTAAGTGAGCTTTCATGAACAGTATGTCACTGTAATCTTACCTAAAGAAGAAGAATGTTCAGAAGAAGTGCTTCGTTTGAAAATTCATTTAGGTCCAAAAGGAATGGTTTTTCAGGTACATTAGGTCTGGTACTTCATAGAAATAAAGATGGTTTCTATATCCTGACTATCGTCCCAGTTTTTACAGTGTACAAGGCCGAAACTTTGCTGTGCCTGCACTCAACATTTGAGGGCCCATCAAGATTGCCGTGGTTCTTAAAATTTCTGTCAAAGTTTCTCATGTTCTTTAAATGAGTTCTGTGCCTTCTAAACAATTGAATTCTCTTCATAATTCTACTTAAAACTTTTTTACTTTAAATATCTTTGAACTTTCAACTTATTTTGGGAATATTTCCCCATCAATTCACTGAGCTCTCAATTTATTGTTGGATCTACATGGTCGTCTTCGATACTTCTGTCTGTTGTTCTATGTAAGATTTTTGTTCCTGGTAGATAGATTGCTATGAGTGAAATATATACAACTTTTTTACTAAGAAACGTTTCCCCATCTCCTTTCCCTATAACGCAAAGAGAGACTCTCACTAACTTGATTCCACTTCCAGCTTCAATTTTACTTCAAATATCTCCAAACTTTTAACTTTCATTTTGAAATTCCTCTCCTGCAACACTTTTACTGAGCTGCTGTGTCAATATTGTTGTTGCATTCTGCATACGATTGCGTTTAAAATTGCTTACAGTCAATTTTGCTCGACTACTGCCAGCCGGTCGTTTGCCATTAATGCCATTTCGCTGCATTCGCCATTTACCTTCGCTTGCCGCACGTTCTGACGTGACATGCATGCGCCGCTACACATTTGCTGCTCACATTTCATAAATATTGTAAAAATAAAAACCTCACGGCTTTTTGCTGCGTTTTCACACTCAGCTTAACTCGTCAGCCGCCTTGTATGGCAGACAATTTTCAACGATGCGGCAAGTGAGTCAAACTATTTCAACTATTCCATGGCTCCCTTGACTCGTGCCTCGATTTACCTGCGCTGACAATGTGTGTGTGTTTGTTATCGTGTGTGTGTGTGTGTTGTACTATGCCACCGCAGACACGTAATTTAATAAAATCTGAACGACGTTAACGTCCTAACGGACATGTGCACACAGAAAAACTTTGCACTACAACAGGACATGCAAATAGTTTTGTGAAAATTGTATGATGGTCTTGGAAGCTCCAGTTAGATTAAGAAGATATTTATTATAAATGCTTATGTACGCGGACACCATTCTGGCTCATTGTGAGTAGTTTTATGAAGAAGTAATTATCTTGGAATTGAACCATTTGGACCTCTCAATGAGGATTCTTGGGCTCGTTAACAGGATATTTCTCCTGTATTAGCTTAAAATCGGAAAACAAAGTGCATGAGTGTTGCTATATAACTTGAAATAGATTTTATGGCGCTAGATTATAGTAATTTTGTAATAATGTCGAGCTATAGTGAAAGGAAAGTCTTCACAATAACTGAACCACTAAACTTATGTGAGACTCTTAATCTTTCCTATCATAAATAGTCTTCAACAAATCGATTATGAATTTGAAGAAATAATTTCAATTGTGAGAGCATTTTTATCATTGTTTCCACTAAATTTCTTGCTCTAAATATTTGTGTCGTAATTTTTCCAAGTGTAGCAACACCTCACACAGCTACGTGATCTATGTTCAATAAGCCAATTGCTGAAATTTTGTTGATGCATGTAAGCGTTGCATAACGTGATATGACTGCTGCTCGTTATTGCTTATGGCTGCTGATACTGGAAAATATTGGCTGCAGATTTCAAGTTTCTTCGAATTGACACTTGCTTGAGAAATGATGGCCGTAGGCTGCTACGATACATGTTTTAATATCTTGAAATAGTTAAATGCTTAATTTGTATTAATTTTAATGGGCAGGGCAACTTGAGAAGATGTAGACGAATGTCCAAAACGAAATTAAAAAAATGTAACTAAAAATTAAAATTGTACAGAAAATTAAATTTATTACATACAAGAGAGTTTAATACCTCACGAAATTTTTTCATTAAAACTGAAACTTGGAACATGCAAATAAAAATAATAATAAAATATAAACAAAATAATATTAATAAAAAAATAATAATAAATAAAAAATAATAATAAAAATAATACAATGAACAAATAATAAAATAAATAAAATAATAAAATAAAAATAAATAATAAATAAATTATAATTCAGTACACAAAATTTCAACCTTCCTTTAAATCTCAACTGAAACTTATGGCATGCAAAAAACACATAGGAAAAAATTTAATATTTTTATTTCAAATAAAGCTGTTCAGTTGGTTCAGCTCAGCTGTACAACAGCTCAGTTTCAATTGAAAAACTACGAACTTTTCTTCAAATCATATTTAAAACTTAATACATGCAAAAAATCATCAGCCTGTCACATTTGTCCTGCCGGGACTCAGTAATTCGACTTAACTCGCTCCTTTCTCACACTCTCATAGCATCGGCTTGTGGGTGCACTGGCTGCAGTCACACACATTTCACCACCGCTGAACCATGCAACAACAACCCACAAGCATCCTTCCGTCCGTCCGTCCGACCTTCCGCCTATAGCCGCCAACTGTGTCGATTTGTGGCCAATAGTTGTTCTCGCTCGCGAATCGGCCTCAGTGTTGCATATGGCATGCCGCATGTGGCATGTGGCAGCTGGCTGGTTAGCGTATGGCATTTGTTTTCTTATTGTTGTAATTGTTTTCGTATAACTTACTGCACTGTGCCCGCTCGAGTTTAACTATTTGTGTGCCACTAACAAAATACACAACGCACGCTGCGCTTCTGCGCGACTGCATCGCAACAATGGGACAATTATTTCTGCTGTTTCTGGTTACTGCTTATTTTTGTATGTGTAATTTCATACGTATGTAGTGCATATTTTACTTAAAAAAACAACACAAAAACAATAACAAACATATTTTTATTTTGCTATGCAACTTTGGTTGTATTGTAGTGACTGGTTTTGTTGTTATTGTTGCATATAAAATGAAATCTTGTTGAGGCCGCGTTGTGCGTACAAATTGAGCTGTAACCACAATGGCCTCCTGTTTCACTGTATGGGTGCTTTTTTATTGGCTGTGTTGTATTTTTATAAGCCACCACATGCAGTGACAATGTTCGTTTCATAGTAACAGCACTGACAATTTTTTACAAATAACATGTGCAATATTTTTATAGCGAATTTTTGCGACTATGTTAACAATAACTATGCAAACATTCTTGCTAAAGGTGGACTTAACCCTGGAAGGGTAAGCATATTTTACATACGTTGTTGGTAATCCTCGTCGAATCGACGAAGTCGTATTCAACTCCGATTTTTGGAAGAACTAGAAATCGTATAAACTCAAACTTCATTATATAATTATACTTAGACATTTTTTTGTAAATAATTCGCACCGTATAAATTTTTAAAAATTATTTGTGTATTTTTAAGTCATTTGTGTTGAGGTACATTTATTTTTGAGATAATGAATGAGTATCAGAAAATAAAAAATTAATTAAATTTAAAATAAAGTGAAGAACAAAACATAGCTTCTCCATGAAGACAGACATACAAATATAATTCCTTAAAAAACTAATAAAACGCAAAATATTCAATAAATGTAACTAATTTTTTAAAATGCTAATTACCTATTTAACTCACTTGTTTCTAATTAACTAATTAACTTAACTAAGTAATGATTAATTATCTAACCAATTCCAAAAATGTTTCAACCGATAACCCCGCATTTCGAGACATTTTGAAATACTGAAATGCAATGTGCAGTATTCGTATTCAATTGCAAATAGTCACGTGAAAGGTAATCTTCGTCGTTTCGACGAAGACTAGTTTTGTTTTTCTATTAAAAAAGAAAACTTATGCTGCACTCGTTCTGAAAAATGTGTGTATATCGCGAGAGCACATCGCCAACTGAGATCACACGAAAAGAGAAAGCAATCAGATCGGAGAATAAGGAGACATTTGAGAAATGTATGTGGTGTTCGTCGAATCGACGAAGGTTACCCTTCTAGGGTTAAAAAATCTGTAAAAAACGAGACCTGTAGAGAATTGTATTAAAGAACTCACAGGTTGGTTGAAAAAGCAAATATTTTGTAGAAGCAAAAGTTTGGCTAAACTTGAGGCCTTCACAGAAACTTTAGGCATCTCAAACTTATAGCATTCCATCAACGGTACTTTAAGATTTTTAAAACATTTTAAGCTGGCAGCTTTTACAACTCACTCATCATAAATACGAAAATTTATAAAACCTAAAATATTTCAAGATTTAGCCAGCAAATGCCTGAATCTCTCTCCAACTGCTCGCTTTAGAGCCCACAACTACGGTGCGGCAGTGCGTATACGTAATATTAAATCTGCTTTAAACTCACGTAAATATTATTTCAGTATTTATAATGTGAAAAAGCTGCAAGTTTTCCAATTGCTTACTTATTAATTTGCCCCTAACGAGTTGCACTTCCTTGAAAACACTTTAAGCCGCAGCACTAAATCATCGGCAAATGAATGCGGCACCAGGACGCTTTGCAGCGTCCTGTGAACTGAGTGTTCTGTGGGAGTGAAGATCCCAAGTAAAGTATGTACACCGCAACAATTTTCCACTTGCCTGCAGTTAGGTTTTTATTTTTTGTAATTTTTTAAATCTTATTTTATATTTTTTAAGCAATAACCAAACAAAGGAACAATGAAAGCGAGTTTTTTTTAGTATACAAAATTTGCAATAAAAAATAAAGCAAACAAAGGCTGCCAAAAACTTAAGATAATAGCATAGCCTAAGTGCCAGCAGCAGGAAGTGCAAAACAAAAGTAAAACTTTTCTTCTTCATTGTTATGATTATTTAAACACACATACACATGCACACACAGAAACGGCCACATGCTACATAAGCGCTTATTTTTGTCTTGTGCCGCTTTCTTCGGTGTTGCTTTACTTTTTCCTTAATTATTTGTTGGTCTATTTTTGTTGGTTGCATAGTGTTTTGGTGTAAAATGTTTTGAACTTCACTTAACTTGCAGCTTGTGCTCGTGCGCCAAGTGGCAAACACGCAAGTAGGTAGCGTAGGTGTGTGTGTGTGTGCCCAGTTAACGAACCACCACCAAAAATAGCTGCAACTCTAAGCAATAGCTGCAAGTGCAGAAGAAGCTCAAAGCACGCGAAAAAAATTCACTCACATCTGCCGGAAAGCGCCTTCTTGCCGCATGGCCCACATGCGCCTACACGTGCGCCACATTTTAGTTTGGCCAGCAATTGTTTTAAATGAAATGTTGCCAAAAATAGCGCCATGAAAATTATATATTTCATCTATTTTGCATGCAAATGAGGCAACGTCAAGCGGATATATGCAGCCAATAGGCACAAGAAAATTGCATGGGAAGTGAATTATTACCCAAATAAAAGTCGCTTAATGGCCCTTAAATTTTTTCAACTGCTACCCAGAAACTGAAAGACAAAAGCAAGAGAAAATAAATAGAAAATATAAAACGCAAGCAAACACAAATAAAACATTTTACAGCTGTTCCCTTAACTGCGCTGATGATATCAAACTCGCTTGTAAGACAAAATTAAATCTTGTGAGCTTTCGCCTGCTGCGGCCAAATCTTGAAATTATGAGACGGAAAATCCCAAAACGCCAATGTCAAGAATGCGCTTCGCTCCGAACAGCGCAATGCAACGCAATGCCCGAATGAGCAGAAATGCAGGCTGAGGGGGAGACTGCAGCGTCAAGATTGCAGCAACCTGTCAGTGTTGCAGCAGTTGCCACCAGCTGCGGCTACGGCCAGCCAGTGAGTTGAAGTTGCTGAATATACTTGCAACATAAATCGAGTTGGCGCTTTGCGAGACCAAAGTGTTGCGCCTTTTTGCCGTGGAAACAACTGGTGGCGTGCACTTGTCGCCGCTGGCGTCTGCGGAGACGACCGCGATAAAAGCAGCTTGTCTTATGACAGTTGGCGGCACCAGGCAACGAGTACCGTAGAGAGAGTGCAGGAATTAAAGGAAACTGCGATGCGGATTTGCGGGGGAAAGTTTGCAGCTCGAAGAGCTTTACAGCAAAATGTTGGGGTTTTTGTAGCAAGTGCGCATTGCGAGCGGATGAAGAATGTGTTGGCAATTTTTCGCCGCACTATGACTGCAGAATATTATAGACAATTTTGTTGAATGCGCAAAGTGTTGGAGGTTTTTCGCTGTATTACTTAAGGCAAAATATTATAGTCAATAATAAGTGAGAAATGCTGCGCCTTCAAAACTGAGTGGCATGACTTCAAATCCTCACAGAAGCAAAATAACAAGCAAAACAAACAAGAATGGTTGCCCTTCGATGACAGAATTATCTGCTGTTTGACTGAACAAATGCCAAACTGAATTATTTTCAACCCACTTTCAGTAGCTGGAATAGCTGAAAGCCGCTAAGAGCTCAGTTCAGTTCAGTTCAGCTTAGCACAACCCAACAGACACAAATTTGTATAAATTACACAAAATTGGGTGGGATTATAAAACACGATTGAGTCACAATTCAAAGTGAAACGGTTGCTGCTATTGAACGAAACTTGAATGAATAACTGGTAAAAAAATTATTTATTTATTTATTATTTAATTCAGTCTATGAACAACAATTCTTACAGACTATACAAAAATGTCCTTACAAACTAAGGCACTAAAACTAAAAAACATAAAAGCCTGTAAGGGAAAATTCAAAGTGGGCTAGTTAAGGGCAAGGTTGAGACACTCAAGAAATTTGGATTTGGGAAACGCAAAGTCGAGGTCCAAGGACACAAAAAGTCCATTGAACTCGCTCTGGAAAGAGGAGCATTCTGCGCATAAGTCATTCTTACGAAGCTGACATAGAACGGCACAGGACTCCGAAGGAATCTCAGTGGCGAATTAAAGAAAATCCTGCCTAGCAGAGCAGGACAATTAACAGTACCATTAATAATATCGAAAACGAAAGAAAGAGATAGGGTAGTTCTCCTGCTTTGAAGGGACTTTAAGTTTATAAGTTTAAGCCGTGCTGTATAGGAGGGGAGCGGTTCCACGAAACGAAGAGAGCGCAGGGCGAAGCGAAGAAAAACTTTCTGAAGGCACTCAATACGATTAATGTGACAAACATGATAGGGCCTCCAAATGAAAGACGCATATTCCAGCATTGAGCGGACAAAAGAGGTGTAAAGCAATTTGAGCGTGTATGGGTCAGAAAATACTGAGCTATTGCGCCTTGCAAACGCCAACATAGCATAAGCCTTAGAAATAGTGGAATTAATATGGCTGGAGAACGAGAACTTTGGATCAAAGATTACATCCAAGTCTTTGGTTTCTGATACCAACTTTAAGGGGAAATTGGAAATGCAGTAAGAAGTTTTCAGGACAGTTAGACACTTAGAGTAGGTCGAATAATGACATTTGCTGATGTTTAAAGATAGGCAATTACTGCAGCACCAGGCGTGGACATTGTCAATGTCCGTCCAGAGCAACTGAGCATCTGACAAGTTTTTAACTTCGTAATAAATTTTAAGATCATCAGCATAGAGCAAAAAGCTTGCCGTCGAGAAGCAACTGCTGATGTCATTGATGAATAAGACAAAGAGCAAAGGCCCAAGGATACTACCTTGTGGAACACCAGAGGAGGCTACAAAGGTGTCAGAGCGAACATCACGGCTATATACTGTCCTCCAAAACACTCTATTTCATGTGACGAATACAAAGAAGTTATTGGAATCCACAAACACAAATTCATTATGGGCGACTTTAATGCGAAACACATTCATTGGGGTTCACGTGTCACCACAACTAAAGGACGCGAACTAATGAAAGCAGCAACGGAGACCGGGTGCGAGTTCGTTTCGACAGGAAAACCAACGTATTGGCCAACAGACATTAATAAAACACCTGATCTAATTGACTTCTTTATGATAAGGAAAATAGCTCAGAACTTTGTTCAAATAGAAGATGGTCAAAATATATATTCAGATCACTCACCTATTTACTTAACAGTTAGTGAGTCAATAATTGAAAAACAACAAGACTGCACACTGCATAATAAAAACACCGACTGGGATTCATTTAAACAAAACTTGGAGGGTATGATTAGCTTCAGTTCACCAATATCTTCAGCTGAACAACTGGAATTAGAAGTGGATACCTTTATGAAGCAAATACAGCAGGCTGCGTGGAACAACACACCTAAGTTACGGCGAACAACAAAAGGTGCTAATTATCCGAAAGAAGTAAAGATCTTATTGTCAATGAAAAGAAAGCTACGCCGTAAATGGCAGCAAACGCGTTCACCGATTGATAAAGCTAAACTCAATAAAGCAGCAGATGGCCTTAGAAAAGAACTAAGTAGCATAAAAACTGCATCAATGCAACAATATTTATCAGAACTCTCAGCGGACAAAAAAGATGATTATTCTCTTTGGAAAATGGAAATGTCACATTCCTCCTATTAAAAATGACAACAACACGTGGGCTAGAAGCGATAAGGAAAAGGCTTGTGCATTTGCAAAACATCTAGCAAATACATTCCGTCCTAACGAAAGCAATGTGGATGTAGATCTGCAAAACACTTATAATGAAAGCACAAACATCCCATTAGTCACTTTGAATGAGCTGCAAACGGAAATTAAATTGTTAAAGACAAAAAAAGCACCGGGTTTTGATTTAATTACATCGGAGATATTGAAGCAACTACCAGAATCAGCTCTAGAAAGGCTAGCCTATCTGTACAATTCAGCAATTCGACTTAAATACTATCCAAACCTGTGGAAAGTTGCTGAAGTAATTATGATCCCAAAGCCTGGAAAAGACCCTCATATTGTTTCGTCATATCGACCTATCTCCTTATTGCCACAACTTTCAAAGCTATTTGAGAAACTCATACTAGAAAGGTTAAAACCAATAATCGAGTCAAAGAACTTAATACCCTCCCATCAATTTGGCTTCCGACGTAAACACTCAACCTTGGAGCAAGTTCACAGAATTATCACCATTATTGAAAAATCTTTGGAGGATAAAAATGTATGCTCAGCGGTGTTTCTTGATGTCGCACAGGCATTCGACAAAGTCTGGCATGAAGGACTTATCTTTAAGCTACAATCCTGCCTCCCACGTGAATTCTGTGCCTTACTTGAGTCATATATTACACAAAGATACTTTCGAATCAAGCAGGGGAAGGAATATTCTGACCTTGTTGAAATAAAGGCAGGTGTACCGCAAGGAAGTATCCTTGGGCCAATTCTGTACCTCTTATTTACAAGAGACTTACCACTTACACCAGGTAGTATGACTGCAACTTTTGCTGATGACACGGCTATACTATGCGTTGAGAACACAGAGTCTAAAGCTGCAAACAACCTACAGCAAGCAATGAACTCAATTTTGGCATGGACAAAAACGTGGAGAATAAAGTTCAATAGCAGCAAATCAGTGCACGTAAACTTCACAAACAGAAAGATTCAATATATGCCAATAATACTAGCTGGTGATAAAATACCATATGCTAACACAGCAAAATATCTCGGAATTACCCTTGATGCAAAATTACGTTGGAAGGAACACATCAAAATTAAACGAACTGAACTTAATATAAGACTTTCGAAAATGAACTGGCTAATCGGATGGAACTCAAAAATGTCCATTCACAATAAACTTTTAATTTATAAACAAATTCTTAAACCTATGTGGAGCTACGGGGCGCAATTGTGGGGTTGTGCAAGCGACGAAAACATAAAAATAATTCAACGTTTCCAAAATAAAGTCCTTAGAGGCATCGTTAAAGCACCTTGGTTTGTCAGAAATGCCGACATCCACCGTGACCTTAAAGTGAACATGGTACAAGACGAGATTAAAAAACAATCAGGTGCTCATCATTGCAGACTTCTAGCGCATGTGAACGAAGAAGCTAGAAGCATTCTTAGCAATGTATGTGCTACTCATCGCCTAAAACGCAAAAGGCCTCAAGAACTTATGGCTAACTAAAGAAATAGGAAACTTCTATTCCTTAACATAAACTCAATTTAATATATGCAAACTGCTCGTTAGTTAAGTAACTAGTTGTAGTGTCATCAAACATTGTTCTTTTTATTGTTATAATGTTTGTAATAAAAAAAAAAAAAAAAAAAAAGAGCGAACATGGTCAACAATTACCACACATTGACGGTTCCTTAGATACGACTTGACCCATTTCAAGAAAGCTGAGTGAAAACCCAACAATTCAAGTTTCTTTACAAGGATTGAGTGTGACACCCTGTCGAAGGCCTTGGAAAAGTCAGTATACATAGATTGTATCCACTTGAAAACCTTTCCGAAAAGCAGTGAAGCAATCTTCGGAGAAAGCGGCCAGGTTGGACACGGTGGACCGTCCAGGAATAAACCCATGTTGATGCGGAGAAATAAGACTTTTTACAGCGAAGAATAATTTGTCCTTCACAACGCATTGAAAGAGCTTCGATACAGTCGATAGTTTGCAGATAGGCCTGTAGTTACACACATATTTTTTGTTCCCACTCTTGAAAATTGGCGTGATAAATGCTAGCTTCCAGTCATCTATAAAAACGCTAGAGGCTAGCGATTTATTGAAAATCATGGTTATCGGATGAATGAGCGACGCGCAGTTCTTAAAGAGTACTGCCGATAGACCATCAACGTCAGTTTGGGAAGAGGACCTGAGCCGAGCAACCCCGTTTTCCACATCACTGGAAGATAGTGATAACGAACCAAAATCCAATGATGATTCCTGACAGCATGAAAACTCATCCGGGGCTTCAGTTCTGGGGATAAAATTAGAATTAAAGAATTCAGCGAAAATTAAATAGTATATTTTTAAAAAATTTTCTTCTTAGCAGACCATGAAAAACATCTGAAAATAATTTAATTTCTTATTAAAATGCTGTTCACATGATAGTTTTTAAATGACATTGAGCCTGTAATCACTTTTTATGTACTTAGACACTAAAACTGACAACAAGTGAGGACCAAGTATGACTTGATCCGTCACTAAGGTCTCCTGGCAATTTAACCGTAATTTACTTGTAAATTCTAAGGACCAAATACGAGTTGATCCCTCTTTAAGATCTTCAGGCAATCTAACCGTAATATATTCGTAACTTCTGAGAACCAAGTACGAGTACTTAATTCGTCACAAAGGTCTCTTGGCATAACCCGGTCTATTCATAATCTACTCGTAACTTCTAAGGACCAATTACGAGTACTTGATTCGTCATTAAGGTCTTCTGGTATGAGCCAATCTAACCGTAATTTACTCATAACTTCTGAAGACCAAATACGAGTACTTAATCCGTCACAAAGGTCTCTTGGCATGAATCAGACTAATCGTAATCTACTCGTAACTTCTAAGTACCAAATACGAATACTTGATTCGTCATTAAGATCGGCCTGGTATAACCCGGTCTAGTCGTAATCTACTCGTAACTTCTGAGGACCAAAACGAGCACTAACTCGTAACTTCTAAGGATCAAATACGAGCACTTGATCCTTCATTAAGATCTCCTGGCATGAATCAGTCTAATCGTAATCTACTCGTTACTTTTATTTCCAGCTGAACAAATACTCTAATATTTAACTTAACTTCCCATAAACTTAATTTCAAAAAGTGACTTAATTGTATATTTCATGTCTTGTACAAATTAAGTTTTCTCTAAGACATAAAACTCTGGCAGAAATTTTTTGCTGCAGCCTAAATTGAAATTCTGTACTTTGTGTTTAATGTTAGGGTTCACTTTGTTGTTCTTGTAAGACCAGTGAACATCTTTTTGCTTGTCTTCAATGATGTCAGTTCGGTGCTGTTTCAACTTTGATGCACCGAGGCGAAAACTAACAAGAGTTGTGTGTACAAAAGGTCTTTACGCAGTGACGCACTTGCAGGGTGCTTCAAATATTGAAAAATTTAATGAGCATTCAATATTTTCAAAACAATTTTTGGCTATGAAAAACTGGTATGAAATTCCATGGTTTTCATACCAAATTAATTCAAAAAATTCATAAATGTTAACTGAATAATTAATTAATCAAGCAATTAATTAGTTAATTAAATATTTTATTTTTGAAATAATTTAATTTTATGAATTATTCAATAAAAAAATACTAAATACAAATTCTCTCCAAATAAAATAATTAATTAATTAGTTAATAGTTAATAACAACAAAAAAAATATTTCTTTAAATAATTTAGTTTTATGAATTATTAAATAAAAACTACAACAATTAGTTAATAAGTTAGTTAATAGTTAATAACAACAACAAAAAATATTTTTTAAATAATTTAGTTTTTTGAATTATTCAATAAAAAAATGATAACTTAAAATTCTCTCCAACTAAAATAATTAATTAATTAGTTAGTTAATAAAAATAACAAAAAATTCTAATTTTTCCTATAAACTCTCAAAAATGTTCTGGCTCCCTTAACAACGCCACTGTTTTCTTGCACCGAACACAACCATTTTCCAACACTTTGTTTGAAATGACAAAATCAACAAAACTCGGTTTCTCTCGTAAGCGCGACCAACATGTCCGGCCGAATGTCGTCTCGCTGTTTTCTTCATTTTCTACTCGACTGACGGCAGCATTTTTACGAGCGCTTCAATTACCTTTTCTTCTTCTAATACCGTTACATATTGCAACCGCCACCGCCAGCACTACAACAACACAACCATACCCAACCATTACTGTTACTTTTCACAGTACGTTGGCCATTTGTGCCGTACCGAAATTTTCTACAACTGTTTACATTTTTCGTCGTTTTATTCACAAATTCTTTCTGTTCTCGTTCTCGTTGCAGGCAAACACACACGTTTACAGGATGCGCAGCAAACCTCGGTGGAAGGTAATTAAAAAGAAAGAAATGTATTGCTGCTTTGTTTCAGGAATTTACCGTTTTTAGCACCGCTCTTGTTGTTTTTGTTGGGCAGTTTTGTGCAGTGTCAATGTTTCACTTGCTGCACCGTGCACCGACGTCGGTGTGTTGCTTTTGTGTTGTTGGCATAGTGCCACTACCGAGCTGGGTAATTGCTATGGACAAAGCAAAGAAATCGGCAAATAGTTGAGATTTATACTGGTGTCATTGGCGTCGTTAGAGTTGCAGCAGCAGCAGCAGCACTGCCAGCATAGCGTTGCGCTTTTGCGCAATTACAGCCAACTTTGTGTAATTGAAAATGCTCAAATACAATAATTGCACCTCTTATGTCATTACATTTTCGGGTCAAAGGCAGCGTTGAGTGCCGGCAGTGGGATTCAAAGAATTCGTTTTTGAAATTTCGTTCATAAGTTTGGCCTTGTTTAACCAAAAGTTTTATATTTCTTTGCAAAACTGCTATCAACAAAAGGCTTATTCCACTGTTCAATTAGGGTTTTTAATTTGAGTTTTCTTTACATATTTTGACTATACATTTTTTCATAGAAAAATTATTATTGTATTTCTTTTTTAATCAATGAATCAATGAATTTTCAAGAATTCAAAATGCTTGCGTTGTTTAACTAAAAGTTTTATATTCCTTTGCAAAACTGCTTTCAAAATAAGGCTTTTTCTGTTGTTGAATTATGGTTTTTAATTTGTATTTTCTTTACTTAAATTTGCTATTCATTTTTTCATAGAAAAATTTTGAGAATTTATTATTTTATTAATTTTTTGTTCAATAGTTGACCAAATAATAAAATTATTAAACTTGAAGAAATTTAAAATGCTTGCTTTGTTTAACTAAAAGTTGTAAAACTGCCATCAAAAGAAGGCTTTTTCTGTTGTTCAAGTATTATTTTTAATTTGTATTTTTTTTACTTAAATTTACTCTTAATTTTTTTCACAGAAAATTGTTGAAAATTATTATTATAATAATTCTTTGATCAATGACTCACTAATTAATTAAGATTTTTCACGAATTCAAAATGCTAAAGTTGTTCAACTAAAAGTTGTGTTTTCGTTTGTAAGAGTGAGACATGAAAACTATTTTTTCGTTATTCAAATTTCTATTTTATTTTATTTAATTTTAATTTTAATTTTAATTTTCATTTTCATTTTCATTTTCATTTTCATTTTCATTTTAATTTTAATTTTAATTTTAATTTTAATTTTAATTTTAATTTTAATTTTAATTTTAATTTTAATTTTAATTTTACTTTTACTTTTACTTTTAATTTTAATTTTAATTTTAATTTTAATTTTAATTTTAATTTTAATTTTTAATTTTAATTTTATTTTATTTTATTTTATTTTATTTTATTATTTATTTAATTTTGATTTAAATTTTCTTTACCTTCATTTTCTATAATATTTTTTGTCATCGATAAGTAATTATTTCTTTTAGTTTAGATTAATGATTGGCGACATGATTAAATAAAACTATTAATCATATTTAAAGTATCTAAACTCCATGCGAAATTACTTGTAATTCTAGCAGTCAAACGTATTTCGAGGTTCTATAGGTTATAGGCTCTCTGGCATGAAGCTTATCGAAGACACACTTAGGCCACGAAATAAACCCGTTGTAATACAATAAGAGGAAAGTTTCTATCGTTAGGAACAAATTTTGAAATAATTAAAAATTCAGTTACTTTGATTCAATGTCATTAAAAACTAATTAAGCGTCATTGCTTATTCCTGTTTAACCCTGGAAAAGCATCGTTAGTCGAATCGGCTAACAAATATAATAACTTTTCATACAGGTTGAAAATAGCGATATAGCTCCAGGGTTAAGTAACTTCCTAAACTTCAAGCAAAAATTAGTCTGCCGAAGAACGACGTCCTCACTAAATTAAGATTTTTTTTATAATCACCATTACCAATCATTCTTAATGTTATCTCTTAGTCAGTAAGGCTTATTGTACATTTGGCTAAAATAATTAATTTTTAATAATTGACTGGCACGACAGCCCGCTTACGCGAGACCAAGGCCTAGCTTCCCGCAACGACCCGTGTTGTGCGTGTGAATTTGTACGCGGGTGGAAGGGACCTACAGTTTTATGCCGGTTCCGAACGGCAGGTTGGGAGCTTTTTCATAAGCAATTTTTACTCTTAGAGGTTTGCCATTTCCAGCTGAGAGGACAGCCACCGAAAGAAAAAACGAGTTTTCCCGTTATTTTTTTTAGGTGCTATTACAGGCAGCTTCGACTCGCGGTCCAACGCACTAACCAACTGAGCCACGGCGGCTGCCGTGGCTAAAATACATAAATAAATAACTAAATAAATTTTGACGCTGTCTCAAAGACTCAGCACCAGAAATCAAGATCGGTTTTTATAGGAAACAAAACCCTAAATGTTTCTTATAAATCTACTTAATCTACAATTTCTAACTCCTTCCAAATTTTGTACTCTAACTTCTGCTTCCAATTAGATGCTGACATGCCGCGTTTTGCCGAACCCATAGCAAATGTGACGGTATCAATTGGACGCGATGCTCTGCTGGCCTGCGTGGTGGAGAATCTCAAAAGCTATAAGGTGAGCCAACACTTCCAAATGACCAGAATGAAACATGAATCTTGACAGTTCAAACAAATATCATTCAATATGATAAATGATACAAATAACACTCACACACTTATATAAAAATTTGTATGCTTTAAAAGTTGTGCTAAAATTAATGCACTTTGAGAATTATTTTCGCACAGTTTTATCAATTAGATTTTACGTTAATCTGCTTATGTCATTCCAAGCTGAGTGCCCCTGGTGCCCTGTTACCCACCCACCCAAAGCGCAATTCACAGCACAATTTTGCATGTTGAAATGCATTTTCATTGATATTTCAACATTTTCACTTCACACACACTTAGGTACATATGTACATGCATATGTACACGCGATGCTCAGCGTGTTTATGCATAAATTATGAAATGCCGATTAAATGCTTTCACCGTGCACACATTTAGCCGTCAAATGCCAAATTTCGTATGCGCTGTGCGAATATGATTGCGCTGTCATAAAGCATGACAGTTAATTTGTTGAGTTGTACGGCTGTTGATTGTGGTTTACGGGTACAAATTGATCGATTTCGCATATGCTAAGCAGATACTTACTTGTGGCTTTGTGCTGTCAATGAGTCACTGTGGAGCCAATAGTGTTTGATGTCGATTAAAAGCTAATTGGCTGCTAATTACGAGTGGAATGTGTCGAGAGGGAAATAGGATTACTTTGAATACAAATAATAGAAAATAATAATTTGATGCATTTGTGTGGAATTCTAAATTAAAGAATTCAATTAACAAATTTCACTGATCTGTTTATATGATTTTTTTTTAATTAAAATCAAATCCTCTTTTAGTAATGTAATCAAAATTATGGCACTGAGTTGACTACAAAATTAAATAACTGAAAGAAATTTATACATATATACTTTGCAGTATAGCTTTAGGCTGCAATATGAATTGCAAATAATGTTCTGAATAAAGTTGAAAATAGTTAATTCAAACTGCACTTTAACTATATTTGGTGGTACACTTTTAGGCGCTAATACTTTGGCCAACGACCTAAAATTCATACTACTTATGTTTTTAGGAGTCAATACAAGCTCTAAATAATCTTGCAAATATGGTTAGGAGCAACAAATATAATTTCAGTATTTCTATATATTTCGGCATGCTTTCAGGCGTCAATATTCGGCCTATTTAACTATTCATCATTGCATACTCCTAGGCATCAATACTAGCTCTGACTAATGTTTTTAATAAAATGGTGAACTAAAATTTCAAGTTTTTATTATAGCATACTTATAGGCGCCTGGAAAAAATTTGAGTAAAGTGAAAAAATATTGAAATTTGTATCAAAAAACTTCTGTCAGTATTAGTGTTTAATTTTACGATACAATTTGAGGCCTAAATATTAGAAATTACATTCTGGATGAGTCAGTAAATTTAGTTTTTTATTTATTTATTTTCTATCTAACACGAATACTTACACTAGAACAGTATTTCATCGTATGTGTAACAATATTTTTTTTATTCTACAGACTTTTTAAATACATATTGTTACGAAATACTAATTCTAGTGGGCTAGTACGTATCTCTGGATTGCGCAATATAAATAAAAACACACTAAATTTCTCAAACGCAGTCAATGAAAACCAACAGTCACTTTATTTCACAAATTTTACACTTTACACTTAATTTGTCTTTGCACTTAATTATTCGCTTAATTATTCCGTGTGGCACCTTCACTAGTCAAACCAAGACTGACTCGCTGCGCCGCACCCGGCTGTCTTTTATACCTGTCCGGCCATCGCGCAGATCGTTCTCGCACATTCCGGAGTGGACTAAAGGTTTCCATGATGATCGCGACCATCATTGCCAGATTGGACTAAAAGTTGCCATCATTGCCAGGTTGGACTAGAAGTTGCCATCATTGCCAGGTCGAATTATAGCACGGCGCGTAGCGACAGGGTTGCTTTGCACAGCGACAAACTGTCTTATCGTTACAATATATATACTAATAAAAGTTAATACGAATGTAATTATATATATTTTTATTTTGTATTTTTGTTCAATTTTCAGGTCGCTTGGGTGCGCGTGGATACGCAAACCATTCTCTCCATACATCACAATGTCATCTCGCAGAATAATCGCATCAGTCTTACGTACAACGATCACCGCTCGTGGTATCTGCACATCAAAGAGGTGGAGGAGAGCGATCGCGGCTGGTACATGTGCCAGGTGAATACGGATCCAATGCGTTCGCGCAAAGGATATCTGCAAGTTGTGGGTGAGTTATATGTTTAATGGTGTTTATTAAAAAAATTATGATCAAAAACCGACCAATAACAACTTAATAATTAAGTGTTTGATTAGAAAAGTAAATTTGTATATGGTTAGTTTTAATTTGAGTCATGAAAACAAGTTTAAGTACCAGAATTATACAGTAATATGTATGTAGGAATGACTTGCAAATTCTTCCATCTCATTCTTAAGTGCCGCCCATGATTGTTGAGGGCATGACCAGCAACGATATGGTTGTGCGCGAAGGTCTGAACGTGACGCTTATGTGCAAAGCGCGCGGCTATCCGGAGCCGTATGTGATGTGGCGACGAGAAGATGGCGAAGAGATGCTAATAGGCGGCGAACATGGTGAGCTGCACACATTCAAGCCTTTTAACATTCCCCATTTACTTATCATTTGCATAAAATTGTTTGCAACCTAATCATCTTAGTAAATATATCTGAATGTCTGTACTAACTTTGCTAATATGCTTAATTTGCAGTCAACGTGGTGGACGGCGAGCTGTTGCACATCACTAAAGTGAGTCGACTGCACATGGCCGCCTATCTGTGTGTGGCCTCCAACGGGGTGCCGCCATCCATAAGCAAACGTGTGCATCTGCGCGTTCAATGTGAGTAATTACAAAAAAAACACAAAACCAAAAATAAAAATAAATTGTAATCGATTTAATTTCGCTCAGTCGTGAATGATTTGGCGTATTGCCTTTTACTAGAAAAAAATTTCTATAATCTAGTCTAATAATCACTCATACGCACCGAGTGTCCAACGCTAATGTGGCGTTGCATTTGTTTCGCTTTTTATTGGACCAAAAACATTTTAATTAAAATACTGAAATATGCAGAGTGCAAAAGCTACAACCAAGTGTGGCACAATGTTTGCACAATTTGGAAAGTAAAATTAAATGGGCTGTGGCTGTATGCGCCCGCGTGACCACAACTGTTTATTATTGCCTGCTGCCTTTTTGCGATTTGGGTTTTTCTGGTAAAATGAAAATGCTTATAATTATAAAATCACAACTAAATATTGGTTTAGGAAACGTGTTGGGTGCCTCGCAGCAGCCTCGATTGACCACTTGGTGATTGTTTAATTAAAAGTTAACGCGGTCAGTTGAAAGCGTTGTGTGAACTTGATGAGGAGTTTAATTACACTGTACAACACAAAAAAAAATAACAAGGTTCTGACAACGGATTCTGGTAGAGGGGACCAAAAAAAAATATACATGTATCGGCGTTTTGAAAGTTTACGTCTGAATTTTTTTTTAGGGGTGGTCAAAGTTTTCCCCTTTTTGCTCATTCTCATGGTGAATCGGCATACGAAACCCATGTAACCTCACATTTTAGGTATATGATGTGTTCAGCAATTTGATGTAAAATACTACGAAGAACATTTTTGTGGAGCATTTTAACCCTGTAGCTCCTATTTATATGGGTCAATTTGACCATTTTTCCTAAAATGCCAAAAATGTCCTGTAAAACAGGACTTTTTAAGGACAAAATGTACCACGAAAATATTCGCCGTGAAATTCGACTATAGGTCTCTGAATATATCAAAGCTCAGAAATTAACTTAACTCCAGAATTAAGCCAAACTGAAAATGTGTTTAAGTGTTCATTTCGTACTTAATCAAAATTAGTACTAAAAAAACTTGATTTTTGAGGGTTAGTGTGTATGAGAAAAATGTTAAACGCAAAATGTTACTATAAGTCACCGTACAAAAGAAAGCTCTATATATAATATATATATAGTAAATAGAAAAATGAGAACAATTTTGGGTATTTGAGGTATTCAATATAAGTATATTTCGTTTAGCTCTTGGCAATTTAACATCGTTATCAAATAATGTCCAGCATACATCATCTATAAAAGAATGAATACTCTTGCCTTTTATACCGTTCCTCAATGGGGGCCAGTGACGGTATCAGGGGGGAGGGGGTTTGGGGGGAAACCCCCGGAATATTAGGATCGACTTTAAAACTATATACAAATGAAAAGGCATTTTATAAATATTAAAGAATTACTTTTTGAAACACCCCCCCCCCCCAAAATATATTTCTGAATCCGCCCCTGATGGGGGCACATGTCTGATGAAATCGTTCCCCGTTCATCGTTCATCGGATTCTGTTGCCAACTGATGTTCGAGGTAATCCATATGAGAATTCAGAAAATAAATTTTTGGTGACATATGAACACCTAGTTTTTCGAATGCACTCATCATGGTGTCGACGTGCATTCGAGCAGCAGGAGAACGAGTTTTGCCTAGAACATTGTCAATGACTCCTTTAATGCTTTTCCATGCGACAATCTCATTTGGTGAAAGCATTTGATTGAACTCTGCGCTAAGCATAAGCCTTTTTATCTCAGGACCAACAAAAACACCTGTTGTAATGAAAAATTACATTTTGTAAATTTATTGGTATGAAACCAATATGAAAAAGTAAAGTTTTAGCATTCATACCTTCTTTTATCTTTGCTTCGCTTAGTTTCAGAGACATTGTCTTCAGAAAGTAAAATGCCGATCCATTTGTATCCAAACACTTAACAAAATTGTCTACCACGACAAGCTTTATATGTAATGACGAAAAGTATTTCTTTTGTTGGGACAAGCGGTGGATGGAGAATATTATGCTCGCCTAATGTCCCTTCAGCTCTCGGCTCCCATTGTTTTTTGGAATATTGGTTGCCCTTCTATCTGCTATTCCACGTGCAAGTTTTGTAGGAGATTTAGAACCAATTTTGATTAAGTACGAAATAAACAGTTAAACACATTTTCAGTTTTGGCTTATTTCTGGGGTTCAAGTTAATTTTGAGCTTTGATGTATTCTGAGACCTATAGTCGAATTTTATGGCGAATATTTTCGTGGTACATTTTGTCCTTAAAAAGTCCTGTTTTACAGGACATTTTTGGCATTTTAGAAAAAAGGGTCAAATTGACCCATATAAATAGGAGCTACAGGGTTAAAATGCTCCACAAAAATGTTCTTCGTAGTATTTTACATCAAATTGCTGAACACATCATATACCTAAAATGTGAGGTTACATGGTTTTCGTATGCCGATTCACCAAGAGAATGTGCAAAAAGGGGAAAACTTTGACCCCCCTAAAAAAAAATTCAGACGTAAACTTTCAAAACGCCGATACACGTATATTTTTTTTGGTCCCCTCTACCAGAATCCGTTGTCAGAACCTTGTTATTTTGAAAAAAATTTGATTTTGTTGTGCAGTGTTATTTTTGGTATTTTTTTATTGAGTTTTAAATATTAAAATTTTTTCATTTTAAATTAAAATTGTTGAAGACCAGATGAATTGAAAACAAAAATTAGCGAAAGTTCATGTCTACCTTCTTAGCTTCGACTGAAACCAATTTTTTTCTATTAAATTTTTTATAAGTATTATTATTTTTTAAGTTTAAATTTATTTTTTTTATATTTTTGGTATTTTTTTATTGAGTTTTAAATATTAAAATTTTTTTCTTTTAAAATTAAAATTGTTGAAGACCAGATGACTAAAAGTTTTAAGTTATTAAATATTTAACTTTTAAATATTAATTTTTTTTTCATTTTAAATTAAAACTGTTGAAGACCAGATGAATTAGTTTCAGCTTCGACTGAAACCAATTTTTTTTCTATTAAATTTTTTTATAAGTATTATTATTTTTTATGTTTAAATTTATTTAAAGTTTTTGTATTATGTTTTTCTTTTTAATTTTAAAGAGAAAAAATTCAAAAATAATAAACCAAGGCAGTTGTCTACCTGCTCCGCTTTCTTTGACCCAAATCACTTTTTGACAGCAAACACAAAACCATAATTTTTTAATGTTTATATTTTTAAACTGAAAATTGCAGTAATTCGAAAAGTTTTCAACTCTGTTAATTTAACTGCTCTCGTTTGGCCATGTTTGTAAAATGGCCGCAGGCTTCTAAACTGACCGCAGTTTGCTAGTGTCGGTAATGAGGATGGATGAGTGCACGTGCACTGGCCGAAAGCCCACCTAGCCGCATGTACGCATTATTTTCATTTAATGTGCCAAGTGGTGAAGGACAACACATAATCAGTACCCGCTCAAATTCCACTAACGGTCCGCCCACTCGCCTGTCCGCCTGCTGAGTCAAAGAACAGCGCGCAGCTTTGGGAGTTTCTGTTGGGCATTAGTTGTTGTAGCTGCACATGTTGTTACAATAGTTTTTGCTGTTGCAAATGTAGCAGCCAGTGGCAACATAATTTAAAGCGGAAAATAACAATAGCGGCGGCATCGGTAGCGCTTTGTGATCAAAGGAGGCGGTGGCTGCTGCTGCGTGGGTGGTAGCTGTCGAGTTAGTTGCAAAAACAAGTGAAATGGCGCGCGGCTCACAACAACAACAACAACAACAACATAAAAGGCACTAACAAAATGCACAACCTCAAGCGCCACCACTCACACTCAGACTCACACACATACAAACGCCCACTCGCGTTATAAGTAGCGCAAATGCGTTTATATGTGTATGTGTATATGTGTGTGTGTGTCTGTTAGTGCGCGGATATGTGGAAAATTAATACTTCGCTCACACAAGCCAAATGTAAATGTAAATGCCATGTATGTATGTGTGTGTGTGTGTGCGGGTGTATCGGTGTGCCTGCATTTCAGTGCGGCGAATAATAATAGCGCGCGACCGCAGCATGTACCAACCATATTGCCAGCTTTAAATGAAATTAATGAATGAATGCATTTTCCACCCACTCCACTTCACTCCTCGCCCTCCCCCTTTCGCTGCCTGCGCTTCGTGTACGCCACATCGACTCAACATGTTGCCAACTGCCAGCAAAACAAGACTGCAACAGTGCACACAATATTCTCCTCGTGTGTATGTATGTATGTGTGCATATATCTCTGTGTTTGTGAACACATTTGGCCACAATCTCACCGGCAACAGTGACGGCACGTACACGCCAAATTATTTCAATTTTTGGCAGCACGTAAAATTCGCCATAAAGTTGGTAGCGACCGCCACAGTTGCAACTGCAAATTTCCTCCACTATGGCTATGCATGTTTTTGTTGTTGCGGTTGTTTTTGTCACTGGCTCACTGCCGGCACTGTTTGAAAAGGCTAATTTCTGACAGCTTCGCGGCTGGCAGCCGATCGCGCGTGCGAACATGCCCGAGGCGCTTTTTCTTGGTGCGGCAGTGTGTGGCTTTCAATAATACTGAACTATGGCACATTTAAGTGGCAACGAGAAATTTGCGCGCGTGTGTGTGTGTGTGTGCATGTGTTTCTGAAAAACATAAGTCAAATATGGTTCGATGGTTGTACTGGCTTCTTGTGCAAAGTAATTTGAGTTATGAGAAAAAATTAAAAAGTTTTACTTCAGAGTCGACAATGTTGTGTTGGAGAAGAAAATAAGAAACATTTTGATATATGAACTTTGTTGGCTTTTCAGTATTTCGGCATAAACACGTTGACTAAAAGTCTTCAAATATATAAAAAAAATTACATTAAAGTTCATTCGACTTCAGTGCTCTTCGGCTATTCAACTGACTGTTTTTTCCTATAAAATTTCTAAAAATCTTGCAACTACAGCCAGTAAAAGCTAAAAATCTGATTTCATATCTACTCTGTTTTTCTTGTTATAAAGCATGTTTTTTATTAATTACCTATTGTCATTTTCTGCTCTACGACTTTAGTTCCACCTATGCTTTCCATACCGAATCAACTGGAAGGCGCCTATGTTGGACAGGATGTGATCTTGGAATGTCACACCGAAGCGTATCCGGCATCGATTAACTACTGGACCACCGAACGTGGCGATATGATAATATCAGGTGAGGGTATACGAAAATTTAATGAGTGCGCAGCAATAATTCAGAAGTATGCAAGAAAGTCCTGAACTGAAATTGCTTATCGCTTATTTGATTGAAATTAAGTTTTCATATAAAATAATTGCACCATGAAACCATTCAGAACGACTTTTTAATACAAAGTTCACAATTTTAAACGCTACTTAAATATTTGAAATAATTACACAGATAACACTGCACAACAGCATGTCTGTTGAATGGAGTTTTTTACATGAATCTGAATCGTTTTTCCACGCTGTTTTCAAAACCATACTCCGTTTTTATGTAACAGCTCTAGTTTTCGCAAAAAATGGGCGTGTCACTTTTTCGAATTTTCCTCGGCTTTTTTCTCGTTTTCAACTGTAATTTCTGAACCAATAATCCTATCGACATGATTTTTATATAGTTGCACTTACAACATTTCACGCCATTTTTTCTGACATTAATCAATTTTATGCGTTCTAAATTGGCGTTGTAATAAGGTTTCAAAATAGGAAAATATTGAATTTCAAGGCGTTTTTTCTGATGGCGAAAATTGCACAGATGTTTCATAAATCAAGTTACGAAGTATATGAATATCTTAACCCATTAAAACCTGACCCCAGAAAGGCTTGTGCGATTTCCATAAAATTTTACACAATCTTATTAATTGACCTAATCAAGAACAAAATCAAGCAAAACATTCATATCATGTTTTTTTTTTTGTCATGTTTTTCGCAAACATTACACAAATAAACAAAATCAAACATTTGCGGAAAATAAAATGTGCCAATAAAATATCAGCTGCTTGGATTTTGACATTTTCACGCGTTGCGTTGTATGAAAATTGGCAGTGTTTAGGCCCAACGTTGCATTCGCGCAACACAAAACGTAAAGCATATTTTTTGTTTAAAAAATAAAAAAAAAAATGTTCAAAACTTATTTTTAAATAGTTTAGCATTGCAAAATGCAGCCCACTAAGGGATTTTGATAGGTTTGAAGAATAAGTATTTTTGATTGAATTTCAAAAATTCCCCAAAAAAAACCTTTGACTTTGGATCGAAAAAAACGTATGAATATTTAAATAATTTTGAAATTTGAGTATGGCAGAATCTAAAACGATCAATTCTAATCCAATTCTACCCATTTTCAAGTCTTTTGTCTTTATGAATTACTTAATATAGCGAAATTCCCAAACGTTGCGCAAACGCAACGCTCAGGGCTTAATGGGTTAAGAAGAACCATCAAACAATACAACACAGCCAAATTATTTGGCGGAATGCACATTCGCATCGAAATAATTGCAAAAATGTACCATAGTCAAATTCAGTCTTTTTACTTAAAAAATTAGGAGCCTCAAAATATGCAAAGTTTTTAAATTTTTTTGTTTCGAGCAATTCAAAATATTTTTGTTTTTTGCTTGTATTTCAGACTATAAATGGAACATATAAAAGATCATATTTTGAGGCCCCTAATTTTTGAAGGAAAACGAGTGAATTTGACTATGGCACATTTTTGCTATTATTTCGATGCGAATGTGTATTCCGCTAAATAATTTGGCTGTGTTGTGATGTTTCACGTGTGGGCTTTCATTATACACCTAACTCGTTAATTGATTTACGAAAATTGTGTATGTTTTTGACCATCAAAGAAAACGCCTTAAAATTCCATATTTTCCGACTTTGAGGTCCAATTACCGCGGCATTTTAAAACTTATAAAAATAAGTTGCATCGGAAAAGAAGCCGTGCGGTGTTGTTAATGCGGTAAGGTGACAATTATGTCAATCGGTTTTTTGGTTTAGAAATTACGATCAAAAATATGGAAAAAGTAGAGGAAAAACTGAAAAAATGACACGGTACCTATATCTCACTAACTAGAGCTGCTAGAAATCTGAGGATAGATTCGAAATCAGCGCATCCAAATTAGTAAGAAACAGTAGAAAAACTCCATGCAACAGAAAAAAAGTGTTTTTTGTTGTGCTGTGTAATTTTTCACATGAAAAAATTTCAATACAAATAATTACCGAGCAGCAAAAATCGTAAATGAAAAAATTCATAAACACACACAAATTGTTTACAATAAATCTCGACGCTGTCGCTGTCAGCTGTGTTAAATGACTTAAAATATGTTAAGAAATGGCTGGTGACAGTGACAGCCGAGTACATTGCAATGCACACGCATTGTTGTGTGCAACAGTGCATGAACTGATGATGGGTGGCAGCGAGTACTTTGGCGAGTCGGGTACTTTTTCGAGTCGTGTTAATTTAAAACAGTTGTGTAATAATTTCAAAGAGTTTTTTATTTTATTTTATTTTATTTTGTTTTATCTGATTTTATTTAATTTAATTTAATTTTATTTTATTTTAGTTTATTTTATTTTATTTTATTTCTTTCATTTCGTTTCATTTTATTTCATTTTATTTTATTTTATTTTATTTTATTTTATTTTATTTCATTTTATTTTATTTTCTTTTTTTTTTCTTTTCTTTTCTTTTTTTTCTTTTCTTTTCTTTTCTTTTCTTTTCTTTCTTTTCTTTTCTTTTCTTTTCATTTCATTTCATTTCTTTTATTTTATTTTATTTGATTTTATTTTATTTTATTTTATTTTATTTTATTTTATTTTATTTTATTTTATTTTCTTTTATTTTCTTTTATTTTCTTTTATTTTCTTTTATTTTCTTTTCTTTTATTTTCTTTTATTTTCTTTTCTTTTCTTTTCTTTTATTTTCTTTTATTTTCTTCTATTTTCTTTTAATTTCTTTTATTTTCTTTTATTTTCTTTTATTTTCTTTTATTTATTTGATTTGATTTGATTTATTTATTTGATTTGATTCTATTTTATTTGGTTTGATTTTATTTTATTTTATTTGATTTCAATTTATTTTATTTTATTTTATTTTATTTTATTCAAATAACCTTAATTTTTGATAGGTTTTCTTAGTTGGAGTTTTACCTTTCAAATGACATCAAAATCGTTAAATTCTGAGACCATAAATTCTTTTTGATTTTTGACTATGGAACGAATCATTGTGCATTGTAACAAATTAGGCAGCACATACTAAACTTTCTGACTAAATATGTAAATATAACGATACGACTTTGAGCACTGCATAAAAATATCAATTCGACAATGGGTACAATTACAGACTCGTTACAGGATAAATGGCATCTACTCAATACTCAAAAGTTACTAACTAAAATAAAAGTAAAGAAAGACAAATATTTAAACTTTATTTTGAGTACATTTGGATGCTTTTAATCTGTTTTAAGAATTTTGAATAAAACTACTTAACTTTATTTATACTCAAATAGTTACGTTTTCATTGGAATACTCACAACTTTCAAAGAATTGAATCGAGTAGTTACTGCCATCAGCTTCAATGCAGCAACACTAACACATACTTATACACACACATACATAAACACAGCAACATGCAAACGCAGCGCATGAATAGACTTGTACCGTTACCTATGTGTGCGTGTGTGAGTATGTGTGTGTGTGTGTGCGTTCATTATGCGCGAAACCAATTGTGAATGAGTTACAAATGTAATCAACGAATTACCCGCTGGTGGCAACTCACTTGCCACATCGACTTGCCACTTGTTTTAAAATGCGCGTACAAATAAAATATCTACATACGCTTGCATGAGCAACAAGAACAATAATGCAAACAGCAGCAACAACAACAACGATATCAACGACAACAAGCAGGCGCAACAAAAGAACAAAAGCGCCAGCATCAACAACTGGAAAAACAAAATCCAAACCAACAGCCAACAACCGCTGCAACACAGTCAGCACGACAACAACAACAATAACAACAGGAACTCTGCAGCATGTCGTTGCTGCGCACATATCCTGAAATTGCATTAAAATTCATACAAAAACAATGCGCAACCAATTGTCGGTGTAGTGGTGCTGGCGCGGTCTGGTCGCCTCGCATGTGTTGTGTGAGGATATTTTGTGAATCCGTCTGTGTGAATGTTGAATGTATTTGTGTGTGTGTGAGTGTGTGTGCGTATTCATTAATGCATGAGCATGCACATGTGCACATGAATAGTATTATCGGGATGTGCGCCTTCGACAGCGTTCGTCAGCGTTGCTGTTTGGTTGATTGGCATTCGTGGCGCACGGTTTGCGCGTCGCTGTGCGCTGCGTTTTTCGATAATTTCATTGAAGAAATTAAGTTTGCACAATTAAGCAACTGAATGCCAAGTTAAAAGCTTCCAATTTGATGCGTCGCCCAAAATATCAGCGACACGCACTCACACACTCACACAATCAGAAATGCACAAAAGCCCGCGACTATGCAAAACAGACGCAACTATCGGCAATTCGTAGAAAAGCACGACAGACTGGTGTCAATGTGGCGGAGTATGGCAACAGATGAAAATTTGCATGCAGAGAAAACAAAACGTTTGTTGAGTTTATAAGAATTTCCTAATCCAATCACTCAATCAAAATCAGAGAATCGAAAATCTTGTGTCGTACTTAGCAGTTACTGACTTGATCCCTATTCAAAATAAATGAGAGTGAAATTGAGTTGATAATGAAAATAAAAATATAATAAATTAAATTAAATTTTAAATTAAATTTAGATTTAATTGTTTAAATTTGGTGTCATGGGAGAAATGTCAAATTATAAATTTAAAATTAAAATTATATGTTTTTTTTCATCAAATGACTTCAGTTGCATTAAACATCAAAGACTGTTCTGCGCTGCAGCAAATCTCCCAACGAGACTGCCAGACAGTTACACATTCACCTATGCTGGCTTCCAGGACATTTGACAATAGGTTAGATTAGGTTGAAATGGCTAAATAAATCCTATCCTACACAAAGGCCTAAAATCCTAAACTTTGATTACTTTGTGTATCATTTGAACAATGCTATGAACCTAAGCAACTCTTTTACATCTATGTAAGATATCTCTGCGAGGTTTCGTAAAAAGAGTGGACTATTTGAATCCTTTATCTACTCAGCGCTGGGCAGTGGCAGAGGAGTGCGCTTTCATCCTCTTTCTTTAGCTGATATCCAGTCTGATAGTGTATGTCCCTGAGACATTCCAGAGAACTGTAGAGCAGACGAGCAAGAAACCACTAAACAGTTACGTCAAGAAATGGTAACACTTGGTTACCTTCTTTTAATCTGTAAGCTTCGTACTCATACAAGCTCCATACAAGAAAATAACCTAAGATGGACGCTCCAAATTTGGCAAACCTTAAACTTCCATCCTTCTGTAGAGCATCTTTCACTTAAAAAAGAGCAGATGAGAACCATGATTGATGTTCTGAATGATCATTGTTTACTTGGCACCCACGCATGAAGATTGGATTGGAACTTTAAAATTATTTCTGTCATAAGGAAAAGAAAGGAAATGCATTTGGCTAAATGAGTGCTGTCTTAAGTGATCTGTCGATCCCACCTCTAATCCCTTCCTTTCCTTTTCCCTTTGTACTCATGTTTCCCCCTATTTTCGGCTCCCCGGCTTCGGCCGTTTGTATCGTTTAATGTTTATTGTATTCTTTGTATTGGTCGTTATTCGTACTCCCGCGAATAAAGAGCCCCAAATAACCCGACACTCAACCCGCGTTTGATTTACACCGCTCCGCCGCGATACGTATAAACATGGTCCTTCGAGCCATTCGCGATCGAGCCGCGAATGTTTTTATTAACATATAACATACAGAAAACATTTACAAACAGTGAAACAATTTAAACAAACACAAAGGTGAAACACAAAACAAAACTAAACAGTGCACAAATTTCACAAAATTAAAAACAAAAAAGAACGAAACGTACGCAGTGCAGTGCAGTGACACAGTGCAGTGCAGTGACACAAAAACAAAAACACACACTACGGAAGAATATAAAACCAACAACAAACACTCCCACAGCACATCACAAAGCAAAAGAAAAGGGCAACAACAACAGCAAGCCAACAACATAGCAGCGCACAAACGGCGGACACGCACCACATAGAGGAGATCCCCATACTCGGGCACTGGGCCCACTAAGATAAGCCCACAAATTTTTTATTAAAAATTAACAAATATTACATACACATGCACTAACACCCATATACACGTATTTTAAAAAAAAAAATTAACAAAAAAATTTCCCATATACATATATACCTATCCAATTATTTTGCCGTTGAATATTGTATATATATACAATATTCAACTGGATCAAAAAATCCCGTATAAAGTAGTTCCGCTACTGCCCGGGTGGTTATATACGATCATTTCTCCTGCGCATAAAATTAGCGTTAATCCCATTTTCGCGCTTATACGTATGCGCACATATTGCCCATTTCCTCCTCTTTTCTTTGTGCTTTGCACAAAAAATCAGCAGCAAACTGCCCAGCTGCTTTCCACTTGTGCCATATTCACGCACTTTTCCTTGTGCACTTTGTCTTTGCGCTTGTACATAAGACCAGCAGCGACAGCCCAGCTGCTGTGTACATTCTGCGCGCCCACTGCTGCACATATTTCCGCATTTCCTTTTGTGCTATATCCGTACGCACTTGGCAGCACGCAATCCAGCTGCTTGGCCCAAGTGCATATACATAAACAAGGAAGCACAAAGCGGATACAGTGGAACAAACTGCCCATTTTCACTGCACATTGAAAAATTTCTGCAACTTAGAAAATTTTCAATCGTGCATTTATATACATATATACACTCATACACAATATACACATACTCAATAATACATACAGTGGGACAAAAAGACCATCCTAAGTACATTGAAAATTTTCAACTAAAACAATTTTCAATTGTACATAAACGTTCACTGCGCATACACTTCTTATACATACAGTGGGACAAACTCATCCCACCTGTGCAGAAAATTAAAAAATTGTTTTTTCTCTCCCTTATACAAATAAAATACATTATAATAAATACACTAACAATTAACAAATACATTCAAAAATATATTTTGACATACACGTATTCACATTCCCATACATATTTATTTTCTTTTTCACATACATTTGTACTCATACACTGTACATCTGCTGCCACCCCAAGTGCATACAGTGGGTCAAATATCGCCCACTCGTACACAAAATTATTTTGACATTTTTACTTACATTAACACACTAAAACAAATACTCACATACACATATATATACACAACATATATATATACACTACACATACACATACATACGTGTATACTCACACACATTCACATTCACATTCCCATACAAAAAAAAATTCACTTTGTCACAAATAAAAACATATTTTCACACACATTTGACTACACATTTGTTATATTATAATAATTTAACGTACATTCCCAATTCCCACATACATACACATTTCTATTTATTACCCATTCCCATTTACAAAAAATTTGCCCGTCCCAATACACATACTTATACACAAATTTTGTTTGTTCATATACATATTTCCCTACACGTTTACACACACGGGTGTAAACTTTTTTGCTCGACAAACATACAAATTCGTTTCAACGAATTTTCCCATTCCCAACTCTTCCCATTTTCAAATATCGTTCGCGCGGACGCGGTTAGACTACACGTCTATTTTACAATACCCTACATTTATATTTATTTAAACTTTTTACCCTTTGTCGAGCTTTTCAAATTAATATGCCCGTTGAGCGATCCCCTAAACGCCAACTTATCACAATGGAGACTCCTTCCTCCAGACACACAAAGTCAGCCAGTGCACGTTTGACAGTTCCTGTCACTCGGGAGCCACCAAACACTCGCTCCAAACTCTCTAGTCCCAAAGCAACCGATCCTAGTGTTGCAAAATTTATTTTCGAGTCCGATAGACTCGTGCAATTATGCACAAAATGTTCATCGGCTCCCATTGAGGATTGGACCAAATCCCTGGTCCAAATTAAGCAAAAAAATTTGCAAGCCCAATGGGAGAGGCTTTTGTGCGCACATGAGGCAGTTTTCATTGGTGAAGACAATAGCCAGCCCGACGGTTTCAAAGAGTCGGCTAGGCAAAAGATTGACGCCTGCACAGACCAGTACGAGTTGTGCATGGCTCAGATGTTGGACATCATTGAGATGCTCCAAACTCAGTCCCCCCAGCCCGCTGCGCATATGGAACCGGTTCGATCCCTAGAACCAGCAAATACCCCCTACATTTGCCTACAAGTTCCACCTTGTGATACCGAAACATTTTTCGGGGGCTATGAGCAGTGGCCGTCCTTCCGGGACATGTTTACGGCAGTTTACATCAACCACCCCCAGCTCACTCCAGCCCAAAAATTGTATCACCTCCGATACAAAACGCAAGGTAAAGCCGGTGCTATTGTAAAGCAATATGCATTAACCGATGAGAATTTCGGAATCGCGTGGGAAGCTCTAAAATCCCGTTACGAAAATAAACGCATACTCGTTGATACTCAAATCCGATCCCTTTTGAATATCGCTCCTGCCCACACTGAAAATAGTGAGGCGCTACAGCGGATCCAAAACACAATAAACAATTGTCTGTCTGTTCTAAATACTCAGGCCGTAGACACTGACAATTGGGATCCGCTATTGGTTTACATATGTTGTACCAAATTGCCCCAAGAGACACTTGCTCTATGGGAGCAATCTTTGACATCTCGGAAGGATCTGCAACCCTGGTCGCAAATGGACGAGTTCCTGACCGGCAGATACGAGGTACTTGAACGGCTGCAAAGCATTCGCCCCGCTAAGCCGAAACCTCAACCCTCTACTTCCAATGTCCTCCCAAATCGGCCACACAAATCCCTAAATTATCACATTCAAGTGAATAGGGACTTCGCGTGCACACTCTGCAACGCAAACCATCCCATACGGACTTGCCAGAGCTTCAAAAGACTCACCCCCCAGAGTCGACTTAAATACGTTAAGAAGCACAATCTCTGCGTAAATTGTCTTGCTACTTCACACCTTGTTGAGAATTGTACAAGCAATTTTACGTGCGTATATTGCCAAATGAAGCACCATTCCATGCTTCATTCCCCCAAAAGCAATGCGCAGCCCTCTCAATCTCCTAATTGGTCACATTCGACCATTTCACAAGTCGCAACAGCTCCAAAACGAACGCACAACAACTCCGCTACTCATTCCCCACTTTCGGATGCGCAACCCCGCACATCTTCCAGGCAAAGTACGCCCCAAGTACAAGCCTTACACTCCAATAATGGCACCCAATCCCTTCTGCCTACGGCACTGGTGTCTATTGAGCACGCAGGAAAGTTGCTTAAGGTTCGAGCGTTGATCGACCAAGCCTCTCAGCGAACCTTCATATCCTCGAAGGTCCAGGAACGCCTCAAATTGCCGATCGAGAAATCACCCTTCCAAATCTCGGGCATGGGCGGTCAGATTGTGCAAAATGCCAATCATACATGCTTCTTGACATTGGCAGTCCCTCAAACGAGCACGAAACTCCCCGTGCAAGCTATCGTGCTCCAAGAGCTTACGAAATTGCTCCCACCTTCTCACATACACTCCCCTAATATGAAAAATTTCGCCATGCTAGATCTCGCTGATCCAAACCCCTTCGAGACAGCGCAGATCGATATAGTGATTGGCAGTGATCTCATCCCGCAGATCATGCTCGAAGGTATCCACCGAAATGTATGTGGCAGCTTACTTGCTCAGCATACAATATTCGGTTGGATATTAAGCGGTCCAGTACCCCCTTCTTCGCATTTGACATGTGCCACAGAGGTACCAAGTCGCCATATGCATACTGGAACCGCCCTTCGAAATAACTTTCCCGCCCTAAAGAAAGCCCTTTCGCAAGTGATTGCCGCCCTCAATCCCGTAGGGTTTCCACCCCAGGAAATAATGGAAAATCACTCTGCACCCACCAATCCTGCAAACTCATTCCCAAACCGGCAAATTCCCTCCGTTGTTGCCAACCGTTTCGATCCCGCAGGATGGCTTTCGCCTCTAATGAGACAGAGAAAAAGGGTACGACAAGAGCGTTGGCTTGACGCCACTCGTTCCACGGTCACAGCAACTGACGGAAATTGCATTCCCCCGCAGTTCCTCATTGCACCTCCTCCATCCCGGGTCCGAAAAGAGGACAGTTGCCACTCCAGTGCGACTTGCCCTAAGCGCTGCAAGTCCCGCAGACGTCGGACTGATCGGGTATAAACTCCAAGATCTACGAGATCTCCCTCTCGGGTGGAACGGCTCCAACAATTCGAATGCTCTCACAGTTCCACTTCCGTATCAAAGAGCAGTTGACTGCCACCACCCTCTCGAAAAGCAAACCGACATTCTCGGTCGGTTCTCCTGCTTCTACGAGCCCTACGCGCACACAATTATCCCTCGAAATTCTTTTCACTTTCCCTAAAAAAAATGGCAACTCGGCCAGATTTATATATATCCATATTCTCCGGCTGTAGCTTAAGCGAACCCCGCAGCTTAGCCGTTTTCTCATTCCCATGATGTCAGCCTCAAAACCTTTATTTCCGAGTAACTGACATCTCATCTCATTGCAGATCGGTGACGACGCGCCAACCGCTGCAGCAGCACTTCCCCGAGGACGAGGCGTTGATGGACGGCCCCCCCGCACCCGTAAAAGCTGCATCCCGGAATCCACGCCCGTCTGGCCCGCGGCATAATTTTATTGCAATATGCAATGGCGGCCGCGATGGCTAAATGAGTGCTGTCTTAAGTGATCTGTCGATCCCACCTCTAATCCCTTCCTTTCCTTTTCCCTTTGTACTCATGTTTCCCCCTATTTTCGGCTCCCCGGCTTCGGCCGTTTGTATCGTTTAATGTTTATTGTATTCTTTGTATTGGTCGTTATTCGTACTCCCGCGAATAAAGAGCCCCAAATAACCCGACACTCAACCCGCGTTTGATTTACACCGCTCCGCCGCGATACGTATAAACAGCATTATCTAAAAGAAGAAAGACTCAACTAGGCAACTTTTCCTTCGAAAATCTAAGAAGTCAAGCCAATAGAAGTATTTACATTCTTCTAGGCTTCGTAAGGAACTCAAATTGCTTCAATTAGGTATTTATTTATTTTTTTTTTTATTGATTTGTTTATTTTTTAATTTTTTATTTATTTATTCATTACTTTATTTTTTTATTTATTTTTTTATTTTTTTATTTGTTTATTTATTTTTTTATTTATTTATTACTTTATTTATTTATTTTTTTATTTATTTATTACTTTATTTATTTATTTATTTATTTATGTATTCATTTACTTATTTATTTATTTATTTATATTATTTATTTATGTATTCATTTATTTAGCCAAAAGTGACTTACTGACTTACTGACTAAAAGATAAAATTAAACTTAAATTCAATTAGTTGTCTTATCACAGTGGAACCTTATGGCCTAAGAGAGCTTCACCAATTTTACTCTTAAACGTATTTAAATATCTTCCGCAAGCTGTTTCTAACTTTTCCTAACATTCACCCATACATTGTCATAGCCGATTTCCAAAAATTGGCTACCAAGTAATTACAATTATTTGCCATTATTTAACTAAACTCTAATTGATTCAATATAAATCGAATTCATTAAACATATTTGACAATCAAAATTATTTAGTAAATTTTCAAATTCGCTTGCGGCCAATTTATGCGCGCAACAACAAATTCATAAAGTGTCATAAAATGTTCACTTTATGATATTTGAACATTTGAACTTTTTGAACCCAAAATTATAACTAACAGCATTGCAAAATAATAACACATTTACGTGAATCGTGTCATAATCATAATGAATGACAAGCGAAAATTACAGCGCAGCGCCTAAAAAGCGGCAACGGTGTGTAATCCTCGCACAGGTGGCATGGCCAGCAAATGAAAGGGAAAATAATTACATGCGGCAGTTTAATTGATAATAACACACACACACACACACATATGAACATACACATGCACAACTCTGCCAATTGCTGCTATAGCCCAACAGGCAACAACAACAACAACAACCACAACCATACACATTCTGTCCGCCAAATAATGGCATTGCTGCAGTTAACCGCAATTCCATGCATTGCCATTACATAATTAAATGCAACACCCAACACAAGCAGCACACACACACACACTCGTTCACTCACACAAGCAGAGTGGCACATTTGTGCGAGCGCGCTGCATTGTGGCACGCAAGTGCAACCACCACAATAAAGTGCGAGAATTTTTAAAATTTACACCATTGCGGTAATATTATGCTGCTGCTGTACGTATGTATGTGTGTGTGTGTGTGTGTGTATATATAAATATATGTCAGTGTACGGATTAAAATGCGCGCTGATTACAAAACAGCAGCAAAGGCCAAACTGGCCTCTTTGGGAAGGGAAAGGGAAAAACAAATAAACAACAACAATGAGATTGTAATTTTAAATCAGGCAATGTAGCAGAAAAGACATGAAATGAGTTAAATGAATTCATTTGCAATGGGCCAATGTCAGAGCAATGCCAATTAACTAAAATAATTTGTAGTTGAATTGAAATTTTATTATTTCATCAAATATAGTTAAATACAGTTATTTATACAATATATATATATATTGTATTATACAATTATATTTTAAACAATATTCAATTATTTCGACTTTAGCTTCAAAATAAACTCAGCCACCCTCAAACTAAACATTTTTGTCTACAAAAAAATCAATAAAAATTTCCATATAACCTTCGTCTATCGTCTTTTGCGAGCCAAAAACAATGACTCATGTCATATAGCCGTCTATATCTCACATGTGACAACTGCGCGACAACCAAATTGTATGTTTTTTTTTTCATATTCTCAAAGAAACGCAAGGCACAAACAAATAAAAAGTTCCCATACATAAAAACGCCAAAGAGCATAAAATATAGCGGCACAACTGCATGTTCATGGGTTAATAATTGTTTTGTTTGTTCAATAAACGAAACGTGAACGTATAAATGAATCAAAATCTCATTTTCATACACCAAAAGCACACACGCACACACCCATACACACACACACATACGCTCGAACACAGGCAACCAGCTGGCAGCCACAGACAACTCGCACCTACGTTGACTGCAGGATTTTGTGTCGTGTGCGGAGACGTATGCGAGTTATTAAAAGTTTCTGACCTTATTTCTTAAACTTTGCGCACAAAAGACGAAAAGCGAAATCACAAAAAAAAAATAAAAAATTACCAAATCAGTAGCAGCTACTGGCACAAAATATAAACAGAGGCGCAAAAGGTACGAAAATATGAATTGTGGAGGTGAAACATACATGAAAGGAAATCGTGTGTTTGCGTGTCGTCATGACACGTCGCTGCAACTGTAACAAAACGCCAGCAAAATGGATAAAAATACCGCAGCAACACACATCATGTCATCATCGACGTCGTGTTTTGTTTGAGTGTGTGTGTGTGTTTTTGTTTTTTTTTGGAGAAGGGAAAAGTGTGTGTGTGCAAATAAGCAGACGCTCAATGTGTTTCTCCCTTACGTACAGTTTGCTTTCTTGGGGTGACATCAAGTCGTTGGATTTCTTAGCTCATATTACACCGTGCGACAGCATTTTCATTTGATATACATATCTCCATATTCTAACGAGGTTAAGTATTTTTATATTTTTTTAATTTGTATCCCCTTCAAAATTTTGAAGTCCTTTTAAAAGGACAAAGGATGTAGAAATAAAAAACTGAGTACGCAGTATTACTATGTTTGGTCTCTAGTTTCACGCCCATATGGATTTTTTCCGGTGTAAAAAATTTGTTTAATTTTTGTCGCACGGTGTTAAGAACAGCAGACGAAAAAGTAGCAAATATATTTTTGCTGCATAATTGTTGGAAAGAAATGGTGAGGTGATTGACACTATTCAAATCATGTAAAGAAATTAGGTAGTTCTTGTACTCGTATGTTCAGCATGTTGAAAGCATAAAAAAGTAGTGTTTCTACTAGTTTGAATACAGGGTGGCACAAAAGTTCTCACGTAATATTCTTTGGCTCTAATTTATTTATGAATAAATGAATGAATGCATTTATGTATGAATGAATAAAAGCATTTATAAATGAATGAATGTATGTATGAATTAATGTTTGTATGAATAAATGAATGAATGTATGAATGCATTTATGAATGAATGAATGTTTGTATAAATGAATGAGTAAATGAATGTATGAATGAATGAATGAATGAATGCATGTATGAATGAATAAATGAATGTATGAATGAATGAATGAATGATTGTATAAATAAATGAATGTATGTTTGTATATTTGTATGAATAAATGTATGAATGAATGAAAGTATGAATGAATGAATGAATGAATGAATGATTGTATGAATAAATGAAAGAATTAAGGAATTAATGTATGAATGAATGAATGAATGAATGAATGTATGAATGAATAAATGAATGTATAAATGCATTTACGAATGAATGAATGTTTGTATGAATGAATGAATGAATTAATTAATGTATAAATGAATTAATGGATGAATGAATGAATGTATGAACGAATAAATGAATGTATGAATGAATGAATGAATGTATGATTGTATGAATGAATGTATGAATGAATGTGTGAATGAATGAATGAATGTATGAATGAATGAATGTATGAATGAATGAATGAATGAATGAATGATTGTATGAATAAACGAAGGAATGAATGAATGAATGAATAAATGAATGTCTGAATGAATGAATGAATGTATGTTTGTATATTTGTATGAATGAATGAATGAATGAATGATTGTATGAATAAATGAACGAATGAATGAATTAATGTATGAATGAATGAATGAATGAATATATGAATGAATGTATGAATGAATGAATGAATGAAGGAATGAATGTATGAAGGAATAAATGAATGTATGAATGAATTAATGAATGAATGATTGAATGTATGAATGAATGAATGAATATTTGTATGAATGAATGCCGATAAGGAGATAACGTTTGCGCCACCCTGTAGAAACCTCAACTAGATGATAGAATTATGTTGCTTCTCAGAATTTTTCTAGAGTAACGTCTGCAAGTCAATTTCAAATCAAATCAGTGATTTAAAATTTTTAGAAATAAAATATCATTTCACTGC
Source organism: Melieria picta (assembly GCA_964056695.1). Lineage (NCBI taxonomy): Eukaryota > Metazoa > Arthropoda > Insecta > Diptera > Ulidiidae > Melieria > Melieria picta. Next base: position 70,174,977 of record OZ057399.1, read on the forward strand.
ACCTTTTCATAGTGAATGAATCTATAAACTGATATCTGAATCCAGAAAACTATTAAGAGGTTCAAATAATTATGACAATACAGTCAGGTTCTGAGCCCTGAACTTTGGTTCAAGTAAGTTTGGTAAAGTTGAAAATACCAGACGTTATTCAATACGTGTCACAAATTCCTGTGACCACTAAATTGGGTCTTCCAATAGACCTAATGAGTTTTATTGACCCCACAAATCAACCTACGGACAAAACTAGGGTTTTCTCTTTCTAAATAACTGAAATAGCTCTCCCAACTTATTTTAGAACTTCTTCTTGTTAAATAACCGCAAAATGAAGATCTCTCAGCATTTTTAGACCTTCATCTTCTGCAATAGCTGTCCCAGCTTCTTCTTCTTATTAATTAACAGTAATAGCTCTCCCTGCCTTTCTGAAGAACATCTTGTTCTTGTTATAAATTCTTTTGCATGACATCGATGATCTTCCAAATTCTTGTATGAAGTTGCGATTTCTCGTTTTTCTAGTACCTCCTATAGAAGTCGAAGTCCATTCTCTCACCCTGAGTGATCTCCGGGAAATTTGCACAGGAGAACACATAACCCTTCCTTCTTTCCACCTACCTTCTCTTTTTCCCATTCCCATCTCCTCTATCAGCCTTTTCCTGAGCCTGAGTGCTTGAGGTAATGACCTCCCTAAGGTTATTTTCTCGGCTCCCCCTCACATCCATCCATCCATCCACCTCCTATAGATCTACAGGATATCTTCTAGAACCTCTTGTAGATAAATAACTACGATGAAAGAGAATAAGACATTTTTAAGTACCTAACTTATGAAAATCTCTCAGCCATTCCTACATAGTTGAAGTATTTTCCATTTGAAAAACTTCTATACATCTCTCTACATATTCTACGTAATTGGAGATTTTACCTTTTCAGTAGCTTTTGTAGATATTTTAATTTATTCTCGAAATTGAAGGTGCAAACTTTTGAATAGCTTCAATAGATATCTCAATCTAGTCCAATCTAGTAATTGAAGTTGAATTAAGGATTCTTCCATCCAAATAACTTCTTTTAGTTCTTAGCTTTTCCTCCATAAATAAAGTTTCTTTCATCTGAGTAAATTGTATAGGTCCTATAACCAGTTTTATGTAATAAAGGTTTAATTTTTCTATAGACTATGTTTCCTCTTGCTATCGAGCTGCAACAGGAATTAATTATTTTAGCTATCATCGTTCTAATCTCTTTGAAGGTTCACCTTTCATGGGTTTCTTTACATAAAAGTTCAAAAAAATACTCCATGCTTACATCATCAAGTAGTCAGTCAGGTAGACTTGCATTTGTATAGACGAAAAAAAGTAGGAGGAGGTTTAGTGTGAGAAAGTTTAGTGTATTAAAGTCTCACACTGACGGGAATAGGCTTTCGATGCTTCCGCCTCCATAAAAATATTGAAAAAAAAGTGGATATCGTATTCGTGGCATCCTCTGTGAATCAAACCAGCTTTACGCTTAAAGCTCAGCTTTTAATAGCTTCCATAGTAACGAATTTAGTGCATTTGGCCACCTCGAGGTCCCAATCGTTTCCATTCATAAATCAAGTTTCCATATTCATCAAAAATATTTGCAAAAAGTTCCGCCTAATGGGCCAGTTACTCATGACATAACTTAGTTTTACTTGTCAGCTAGCACGACCTGGCATACCCGAAAGCTGTACAACTAGTTAGCCGAGACATAGAACATAAACTTAGAACTTAACCGTAAACTTAGAAATCTGTTTCGTTTTGGTTTCTAAGTTTATGTTTACGGAAAACGCAAAAAATGTTGCCACTCTCTTCGGAATGAATTAAAAAGTAAACAAATGAAAATAATTTGTAAAATATACAAAATGGATTGCAATTTTTATTAGTTTCGTAAATATATTAATAATCTTAGTAGTTGGATGCTCAAACATTTAATAATTGCAAGTAAAAAAATGTCGCGAAAAGTTTGAATTTGATTGTTCACGAGATGGAGAAATCGAAGTGGCAATATTGTTTGTTTTATTTTCCTTTTGTCAAAAAGGAAAATCAGCTGATTTTTAAGTTTATGTTTACGGAAATAAAGTTTTGAGTAATCGCTCAAATTTTCTAAGTTTATGTTTATGATTAAGTTTATGTTCTGTGTCATGAGTAACTGGCCCATTAGTCAGCCTAAAGGACCTTAAGTCTTTCATACATAACTACACCAACTTTTATTGGGTATGTGTGTGTGTGCATGTCTCTGTTCTATCAGATATGTATAGCTAAGTTCAACAATTTTTTTTTAAACTATCCCATTACAGCGCATTTCTTGCGTTGATTGTTCTTGCTGCACCGTATTTTCTTTGTCAAACGAAAATAGTAAACATTTTCTTGTTGACGTTAGTTAAAGCTGCAAACTTTCGACGGTGGCAGCGCGCTTTGTGCCATTGTTTACGGCACTTTCTTTCGCCACTGCCGCACGATACACACACACACACATACATATTTCTTTGTCCTGCCGCCCGGCCATTGTTGCAGTCGTGCTCATTCACCTACTTACGGCGCTCGTGTACTGATTAATGAGAAAAGTTTTACTTTCGGAGAACAATTAAAGCCGAAATTCAAACGAGCAGTAATTTTAATTAAAGACATTAAGAAAAGTCCAAGTTGTGCTTTGCATTTCGTTGCGATGTACATTTTGTATGACATTAACTAATTGATTTTCCGTTACTTTAGCCAGTTTGACATGTGACACACCAAGAAACTATGACTATGACATTTGCTGAGTGTGCGCAAGTTTTTCTCGATGCGAATCGACTGAGAAACACGACGCATTATCGTAAAATTAAAGCGCCGAATTTGTGCCTAAGCGATCCAAAAAATGTGTTTAGTTGCTCAAAACCAATGGTTATTGTTAGCCAAAAATCACTATTACCACTTTTGGATGTCCATATTCCTGTCACTCACTCTGTTTCGGTCTTTTCACTTAATCCCTCTTCTCTTTTGCAGACACCTCGCGCGCCGGCGACAAATACGAGACGACGTCGACTGTCAGCGGCTACACGAAATACATGAAATTAAAAATTCGCTCGGTGGGTCTCAATGATTTCGGTACTTATCGATGCGTTGCTAAAAATTCATTAGGCGAAACGGATGGCAACATTAAACTTGATGGTAGGTAGATTTCAAATTCAGTTGCAGCATTATGCGGCAACAAAAATAACTAAACGCCAACATAAGCGACACAAAAACAACCAAAAAAGGATGAAAGTAAAACATCGAGTAGCCGAAAACATTTGACATTTGCGTTTGAGGGGATGAATTCGCGCCAAATGTGGCAACGCTGGTAAATGTGGCGTGAAAATGGCGGTCAAAGTGTCATTTGCTTGAAGCGCTTTTTGAGTTTTTGTAGGGAAATGTTGAAATAAACGCGCACCAAATGCGAAAGTGTTGGCAACAAGTGTGTCACATTTGGTTGGAAATTATTGAAATCTGAATTTTAGGGTTTTTAGGGGCATTTCAATGTTTGTTAATGAAAATCATAGGAGGCAATTTAATTGGCTTTAGGGTTCATTGCAGTTGGAATCGAATGAGGGAAAAATAAAAAAAAAAAATTGTATTTTTATTGGTTAAACACAAAAATAAAACTTGATTGTTATATCGGTGGAAAAAATTTGAAAAAAAGGACGAAACAGTTTCATTAGTTTGGAGGAGAAGATAAACATCAGCACATAATCTTTAGAGGAAAAATAATTGCTAAGTTGTAAACTAAAACTAAACTGAATTCTAAAACTACTAAAAGTAACAAAATTAAATAAATTCAATTATTACATTATTAACCCTTATTCTCATACCCAAACTTACTAACGTCGTTTGGCACCCGGGGTACCCGGATACCCATTTCATGAAATTTTTAAGTTTTCAATATAGAAAACAAAATTTTTTAAATATATGATTTGTTCGCTTTTCACCTAAATAACGAGGATCCGGAAGGTAAAAAAAAATTTTCATTATTTGTCAGTTTTTTTCACGAAAATACATCGCAGTGGGCACCCGGGTACCCGGGTATGAGAATAAGGGTTAAATTATTACTGAAACTAAATACAGCAATAAAACGAAATCCAAACACTAATAAATTTAAATAGTAAAATTTAATAATAAGTTAATAATCTAACTCAAAAACTTTTCAAACTAAATACTAAAACTACCTACTAAAACTAAAACTAATAAAACTAAATACCAAAACTATTTATGAAATTCAAATACTAACTAAAAAAACTAAAAAATAAAAATATTAACTTAATTTTTGTTTTCAGTGGGAAAAAATTAGAAAAGACTAAAACAAAATAAAAATATTTTTATTGATAGAATATGAAAATAGAACTTAATTTTTGTTTTCAGTGGGAAAAAATTAGAAAAGAAATTACTAAATAGTTTCGTTAGTTTTGGAGAGAAGATAAAACCAGCGCGTAGTCTTTGGGGAAGAAATAATTACAAAGTACTAAACTAAAACTAAACAAAACTCAAAAACTACTCAAATTAATAGCTAAATTATTATTAAAACTAAATATTGTACAAAAACTTAATTCAAAAACTATTAAAATTAAATAGTAAAATTTAACTCAAAAACTATCCAAATTAAATACTAAAATTTACAACTAAAACTAATAAAATTAAATACTAAAACAATTTATGAAATTCAAATACTAACTAAAAAAATATAAAAAAATAAAAATATTGTTATTGGTAGAACATATAAATAGAACTAAATTTTTATTTTCAGTGGGAAAAAATTAGAAAAGAAACGACAAAATAGTTCCGTTATTTTCTGGAGAGAAGATAAAACCAGCGCGTAGTCTTTAGGGAAGAAATAGAACTCAAAAACTTCTCAAATTAATAGCCAAATTATTACTAAAACAAAATATTGTACCAAAATTAGATTCAAAACATATTAAAACTAAATAGGAAATTTTATCCAAAAACTATTCAAACTAAATACTAAAAGAAAATACTAAAACTAAAACTATTAAAATTAAATATTAATAAAATAAAATGGATATTTATTAAATTAAAAAAAAACTAAAAGAAATAATAAATAATATAAAATAAATAATAATAATAATTATTATATTTTTATTGGTAGAATATAAAAATAAAACTTATTTTATGTATTCAGTGGGAAGAAATTAGAAAAAAAAACGACAAAATAGTTTCGTTAGTAGAGAGAAAATAAAAACCAGCACGTAATCTGTAGAAAAAATAATTACTAAATTCTAAACTAAAATTAAAGTAAATCCTAAAAAAATTTTACTAAATTGGACTTGAAATTAAATATTACACTAAATCTAAATTCAAAAACTATTAAAACTTTAGTGTTTAGTGAATCCAAAAACTACTAAAACTCCATACTGAATTCACTAAATTCAGATTCACTAAATTTAAATTCAGACAATATTTCTTTGAATTAAAATCCAAATTAAAACGCAATTGCAATTCTTAAAAAAAAACATATTACAAGCTTACCATTGCTTTCACTTAATAATCACTTAATACCATATTTACTGATGCATATTTAAATTGATGGCATCTTTTCAGAAATGCCCACACCCACCACCGCCATTTTATCCGAAATGGCTATGCTGAATCGGAGCTTAGGTACGATGAACAGCCGAAAAAGTAAATCATATTTTTGTATTTACTATTCTTACATTGCATTGTTTAATAATATTCGCACATACACACACATACACACACACACTTCAACATTTGTTTATGCGTTTGGCTTTTAGTGTTGTGGTAATTTATGTTTTTATTCCAAGTTGAAAATTTTTCTGTTAAATATTTTTTCATTTCGAAGAAAATTATGGAAAACGTGTAAAATTTATGAACGATTTGGAGTACACAGATGTAGATTCTACTGTTTTATATCAGAGTAAAATAATCCACATTGCAGTCCATTCATCTGCAACGGAATTTTCCCATCTCAAATATAGATTAACTGCAACAAACAGCAACTTTCATTGCTTCAATTTCAAACTATGCTCAAGCATCATTAGCAATAAATGCTTTATTTACTATACAAAATCGATTTGTGCATTTTGCAGAAACAGCAAATCAGTCCAATTATGCGGCAAAAGCAAAGCACATTCTCTGTATTCGCTGATCCTCTTAGCTGCTTAAATGCACTTCGTTGCATTTCCGTTTGCATTAAAAACGCAAAGAGGCTAATAGTCAAAGTGATGAACAGTGCTGACAGTGGTGGGCGGTGAAATCTCATTAAAAAGGAATTTATTTAAATAATAAAAGTGCAAAATTACAATGAATAACATAACAAGGAAAAATTTCATTAACAATTTGTGTAGATAAGTAATACTGAAATTATTATGATATAAAGATTTTGCTCCCCAAATGTTGCCGTAGCACTAATTCTCTGTGGTTTGTTGTTTGATTTGTTCATTGTTTAAGTAAATTTTTTTAATTTTATTTTTTATAGAAAAATTTTCAAAATGAAATACCTTTTGTAATGGAAAGGACACTAAAAATTTGTGTAGATAAGTAATAATTAAATTATTATAAAGATTTTGACGCCCAAAATAGTCAAAGTGATGAACAGTGCTGACAGTGGTGGGCGGTGAAATCTCATTAAAAAGGAATTTATTTAAATAATAAAAGTGCAAAATTACAATGAATAACATAACAAGGAAAAATTTTACTCACAATTTTTGTACATACATAAGTAATAAAGAAATTATTATAAAGATTTTGCTGCCCAAAATTGTTGCAGTAGCACTAATTCTGTGTGGTTTGTTGTTTGATTTGTTCATAGTTTAAGTAAATTTTTTTAATTTTATTTTTTATAGAAAAATTTTCAAAATGAAATACCTTTTGTAATGGAAAGGACACTAAAAATTTGTGTAGATAAGTAATAATTAAATTATTATAAAGATTTTGCCGCCCAAAATTTTTGCAGTGGCACTAATTCTCTGTGGTATGTTTTTTGCTTTGTTCATTGTTTAAGTAAATTTTTTTTAGTTTATTTTTTGTAGAACAATTTTTAAAATTAAAAACGTTTTGTAATGGAAAGAACATTTCTTTCTGTTTATAAAATCATACTTTCTGAGCAATTGATTGATTTTTATAAGTAGAACTTGTTTTGATTTTGTGTTCTATGTTTTATGTTAAGTAGTTTTTGCAATAATCCTGTTGAACATTCAAGTCTTTTAAAGATTTTATCAATCAAAATAGCTCATCTATTCCTGATCTTATTGACTGAACCTTTCAGCTCAAGTTTTGCACGCTTCTTTGCCTATTTTAAAGCGCATGTTGCCCACAACTAAAGGGACATTCACTTTTTGTTGGAAACCCAACTTTTAACTTAACCTCAGCAAAATCTTCAGCTTCAAACTGTATGAATTTCTTGGCCTTTTACAAACTATTTGCTTTCTATTTAACATATCCAGAGATTTCACCTCTGAATACTATCAGAAACAGTTTCTTGAGAAAATTTAAATAAATTCGATTTGCTTTTAAACTTCAAGTCCTTTCAAAAATTTCCATTTCCTCATTTTCTCTTCAAGTCCCATCAAGAACAGTTTCCTGTACATAATTTAATAAACTTAAGTATTTCTGCTCTTAAATACTTTGCATTGTGTACTTTCCACTTTGCCGTTTCACCCTCTTTCCACACCTCCACATTGCACTGAGCACTGGTTGTGGCGCACTTTGCATGTTTGTTTTCATTTATCCTCACTCGACGCACTCTACGTTTTCGTTTTATGTTTTCCTGTACCCTATTTAGTGCATACTTTTAGGCATTTAAGCTGTTAGTTTCGTTGGTGTTGCCACGTTTTGCTTTGTGTTTTATTTTTCAATTCATTTCACTTTTAAACGTTTTGTTGTTGTTTTATGTTTTATTTCTGCTCATCCATTGAATGCAGCATTATGATAAACAAAACCAAATTTACGCCAAAGTGAGAATAATAAAATATAGAAATCTTGTTTTTTCTCTCTCTTTATTCTTTTCTTTCTTGCCGGTCTTCTTCGGTTTTTTGCCAATGTCCTCAACCCCGAAACGACCTTTCGAAACGTCATTACTTGTACGCGCTTGTTTTGTGCTGTGCCCCGTCTGTGTGTGTGTATGTGTGTGTGTGTGTGTCTGCTCGTCTACAATGTCCAACTGCCAACACCATCCGCCAACTAACCAACCAACCAACCAACCAACCAACCATCACCACCATCACCACTACCGTCTACAACAACAACAACTCAATGTTGAATCTATCATCGTTTTGCCGTGTCGCAAAAATAATACGACGTCTGGCGTTTGCTGTTTTGCATTTTTAAAAAACCCCAAAAAACCAACATTGAAAATATGAAAAACAAAAACAAAAACTAGACGGCAAACACCGCCAACGCAGCAAATTCGACTTGAATGCGCTACCTGATTATGGGGTTGAAGAGTGGCGTGACGGTGCCGGTAAGTACCCACAACCTTTTACTCCACCCTTTCCTTCCCCCCCCCCCCCCCAACCAACTGCTCTCCACCACCAACACTACCATCACACACTCCTGACCACTCACACCACGCACCGCTGCAGTGCTTATACGTTTAGCTCAAATCAGTAGCATTTCCATCACTGCTTGTTGCTTTTGTTGTTGTTGTTGTTGTTGTTGTTGGCGCGCTTTTCAATTTATGCCCTTCTGATTTTTCTACATATTTTACTGGCGCTTTCCCCACTCACGGGCCGGCTTTCAGCATTGCGCTCTTTTGCTTTCTTTTTTGTGTTAATTTTTCTTTTCATTTCACATTTTTTCTACATTTTCTTTTTTTTCATTCAACAGCCAAACGCTTTCTGCGTCTTCTTGTGCCCCACTTCGTGCGCATAGTTTTGTTATTATTATTTTTATGTTTACTTTTTTTTTGTGTGGGATTTTAAGTGCTTAGCTCGAAGTGCCAGCTGGAGTATTAATTAATTTTTGAAAAATGACGTCGCTCAATTGCTTTTGTCTCGAAAACTCTGCGCCACAATATTGCGTTGGCCATCCACACATACACACATACAGACACTATAAAGCACAGAGTTGCTCTTGCCGCAGTTGTGTGCTTTGTACGCGAGACGACAAATGGTTTGACGCAGATTAATTCTATGTTAATGGGCACTTTTTGCGACAGACAGACAGACGTAATTTTCTTTACCAAAAGGAGAACCATAAGAGTCAAAAAAGCATTCGTAATTCAAAATATTCATTTCCATTTAAATATATAAATATTTTAGAGATATGTTCTATTCGATCCACATTAGATTTCAGCCCATCTTTTTTATTTTAATGCCAGTTTTTAGCAGTAAAATCCATACCAGATTTTGTTTCGATCGCCTCACTTTGCAGTCCACATTTCAGTTTTAAGATCCACATTAAAATGAATTAGGATACCTTAAACTTTTCATTGGTTTTTCAGCATAAAAATTCACACTTAATTTCATTCTAGACCAGCCATTAAAAAATTCTCTGCACCAATCTTTCCTCACATTAAATTTTATTTTGACTGTTTTCCTACTCTCTAAAAATTTAATTCCAAAAGCTTAAATACTTTGAAAGTTAAAGTGCTTATCGATTGACTCATGGACAGAGAGATGGTACAGTAAACTCCATACCACAGTGAAAACATCATAAATAAAATTAAATTAAATCAAATAAGAAGTAAACCCTTAATACCAACAAATGAAAAAATCCAAAAATAGTGCATTACAAAATTTATAAAATCATTAAAAAAAAGTATTTTGCAGCACTTATGACACTTTTGGTGAATAGACAAACTCCCCTTCGCCATCTGCCATGACTGCGTCACTGCACCAATGGCCACAATTTCCATCAGCACGTAACAACGCGCCAGCAATTAAACCGATTATGCATGAATGCGGCCAGAAAAAACGCTGCCACTTAACTCATTTGATTTCAATTTGAAACATTTCGCTCGAGTCAAAAAATAACGCAGCGAATCGACAAAACAAACATTCGAGCATTGGATGTAGACTTGAAAAATGGCAATTTTTAAAGTTCAATTAAATTTCTATTGCCCGGAAATTGCCATAAAATCAAATAAAGTTAACACAAATAAAGCGCTAATGCGGGAGAAATGTTTGGCAAAAATTCCAACTATTACGAAATGCAATTTTGTAAATTTGCACCATGGGCCATGGGCTGCTCGTTCGTCCCAGCGGACGCCGGAGCAAAATACCGTTTCAATTTAAATTGGATTAGGTGTACGCGTGAACGGGATGCGGCCAGGCAATCGCATGAACTGAATGCTAACGAACTGACTGCGCAGTCAGCCAGACGACGAACTGCCAGACGCGCTGACCGGCCGTCAGTCAAGCTGTGCTGCAGTGCCTCGGCGAAAAGCACAAAAATTGCGGTAGCCGGCCGTAATTTACAATGCTTTCCACAATCTGCTCGATTCGAAATGCATTTCGTATATCATGCGAAAAATTTTCAATTACGTGCTGCTGCTTCTGTTGTTGTATGTTTGTTGGACAGCCTCAACGGCCATATCGCCGCTACAAATCTCTGAAGTGCGAATATTACGCAAAATGTGCACAGGCCGGCAGCTGCTGGACGCCCGTTCGAATGTTCGTTCGAGGCTCGCTTCTCGCTGCATCTAATGGAATTATTCGCATATGATTTTGCGTTGTTGTTGTTGTTGTTGTTATTGCTGTTGTGCTCTCAATTCGCCGATAATCGGTTTTGTGTAATTTCAATGCTTAATCAAGCGTGATAAATTCACATTTTTCAACAACGGAGGCGATTGATGCAAATATTTTTTAATTGAAATAATCGAAGAAGGTCTTTAAATTTATAACCCGAAAAATTTTAATGCACAAAGCGTGTTGCTTCAATAAACTCAGCCTGCAAGTATGCTACCGACTACTGAAGATCTGAAATGCTATACCGAACAGCTTAAAGTAAATTAAATTCTCGTCTGGCTGTCAAAAGGCTGGCATATTTTTAGGCTATCGATAAAATATAGACTGCAAACCGCCGCCGTCTGTGAGCGCGATTTTTCACAGCTGTCCGCGAATGTATTCAAATAACTCACACACGCACACAATCGCCGACAGACTCCATCAATTTTTCATACGGTCCGGCTGTTGTGTGTGTGTGTGTATGCGCGCGGCTGTCATGTGCTGGCGTCTCGAGCGCCGCGTCAATGTATAATCCTGTCAGTCAAGTGTCAACGCAATACAAATAAAATAAATCCCAGTCTCAATAAAAATTATTGATTTGTTGTCAAATTTCTGTGCCATAATGAGTGATTGATCGCTTGACACTTTGACTGTGATGGCGCTTTTATGCCCATACATATTGTTGTATGTGTATGTGTGTGAGAGTATATCGATGTGCAAACACATGCGTAAGTGAAGAGCACTAAAGCAAACACACAAAAATTTAATAAAAGCTGAAGTTTCGAAATCAATCAAAATAAGATAGGGGAAATTTGAAACAAAAATCATAATAGTTAAAAAATTTTTCAATATGTATTATGCATTTCTATATTTTTTAGAACGTAATTTCAAAGCATACATTTAAGCTGATTTTTCACTTAAATGAAATCAATAATAATAATTTTGATATTTTGTATTTTAAATCGATATAAAATCGATGTTTTATATATTAAATCGATATTCGTACATATTTTTTAATTTACATACATATGTCCTTTTTTATTATTTATTTTTATTGATTTTTCGTTTATATTTTTTATATTTCCCCGTTATGTAAAACTTATTATACTTCAGACGTAACAAATTTTAAATATTGTTTGTAATGTTGTCTCTAATAAATGTTTCTTTAAACTGCCTAATGCTCAGTAGTGCCCCAATCGGTTTTTATTCAACACATTTCCTAATTCCGTTGTTCAATAACAGTCAGTAAAAATTGTTCCAAGTAAAAAGTTTGAAAAAGTGTTCAGACATTACACAGCTCCTCAGATAATCCACTCGCTTTGTACGAATATTGGCAGAAAGTATGATGAAAACGGTATGAAAAGTTATCGCAGCCGCGTCATTGGCGGCAAACTTAAGTGCCCATACGAGACAGACGAGCAAACAGGCACACAAACACACTCACATATCCTCAGACACAAACAAACGCGCATTGAAATCGCGCCACTTGCACTACAGTACACCCATACATCAACACACACACACAATGCAGCCAAGTATCCGACACTTATGCGCACTTCATGCGATGACAATATCAAAAGCACAACAACTACAACCCCGTGCAGCAAATTGTCAGCTTCGTGACAGTCAGCCGACGTCTATTACACTTTCGCTGAATGGAAAGTTGTCATTGCACAACGGTTGTTATTAATCAAAACGACCAGAGACTGTTGGGTTTGTGTGAGCTGGTATCACAACACTTATGTACACTACATGTGGGTTGAATTTAGTTTTTTCAATAAAATATGTAAAATGTTTGGAGATATAAGAAATCAATGCAGGCATTTTCATGAATGAATTTTCGCAGACTTTTTTTTAACAAAAATTTGTGTAATTTTGTTGAAATTTTAAATGTAACTCATACGTTATGTAGTCCGAAAAAAAAATTTTTTTAATTTTATTTCAAGTTTTTCAGTATTTTAAAGTTGCGCATTAGACAATAACAATGAATGAAATTTTTTTATTTTTTGTTATTTTTTGTTTTTTGTTATTTTTAATAAAACATGTTTAATTTCGAAAGTGGCACATTGCAAAATTTGCAGTAGCAAAACCATTTCTAATTTGAACCAACTACCTACCAAATTTATATAATTGTTTTGCTCCTTTTTCCAAACGTTGAATTAAAAATAGAAGCTATTTGTTCCTTAAATTACTCATTAAATAAATACTAAAATTAATTACAACAACAAAATAAGTGAGTTCAAAAAGCCGTCCATTCGCTCATTAAAAAAATCACCAACAAATTGCCATAACGGTTCTTCTCAACAAATATTGGTTCAACATCTGTGAAGTGTTATCTTCAGTTTTGCAGTGTAATTTCTGATTTTCCTACGTCCTCTTCCCCTTGTTTCAGTGCACACAAAATTCACATTACTCATACGCCAAGTGGGCTGTGAATATTTTGCAGGGGGATTTTCAATGTTTTTCTCTTTACTAAAGTGTAGCGTAAGCCATAAATAACTAATGCCAATACAAATACAAATATTTGCGCTCATACACACACACGCACACAGAGATAGATATATAAACACTTAAACACACACAGCGTGCGCACACAAAACGGGCATTGAGTTGGCCATTTCACTTTGCCAGTCAAAATTTATTACTTAACTGCAAGTTCAGTAACAACAGGCAACAACAACAACAATAGCTAAAGCAGCAGCAGCCACCACTCGATGGCTGTTATTGCCTACTGCCTTTGTTGTTGTAGTTATTTATGATGAAATTGATGAAAGCGCATGGGCCGAGCGCAATGAAACACGATTTAATAACACGAGCCAACAGTGGGCAAAGTCAGTTAAAATAATTTGAGCCAAAACAAAAAAGTTGGATCTAAAGTAAAAAATTTTTAATATATAAAAATAAAAAAGGAAATTAGGAAATTAATTAAAAATTTAAAAAAATTTGGAAAAAAAAACATATGTGTATTGTTATAAAAACTGAACAGAAAAAATAATAAAAATTTGTATACTTATATATAATGAGACTATATAAATAAAAAAAAATAAAAAAATTACGTAATACCAAACTATTAAAAAATTAATTAAATTCAAGAAACAAAATAAATTAACTAAAAATATTAATCAAATATACAAAATTTTAAAATGTTTACAAAATTTATATAAATACTTATCAAATAAAATAAAATTAACTGAAAATATTAATCAAATATACAAAATTTTAAAATGTTTACAAAATGTATATAAGTATTTATCAAATAAATAATATAAAACTTATCAAATAAAAATTAAAAATTACAAAACAAAAAACATTTTTTTAATTAAAAATAAAAATATTTTTTATTGAAACTATCAAATATATATTTTTTATATTTATTAAAAATCTCTATAAAACTTAATCTAATGAAAGAAGCATATTTAGAGCAACGAAAGCTTCGCGCCTTGTGCAACTGACATGAACAGAGAAACATGAAAATCACCTAAAATTCGCACTTTTATTCCACTGTTGATGTAAGTGTAGCAACGTTTGAAGTGCGGCCAATGTAGCAACAGTCATCCAGTGTAACAATACACGCTTTTTCTATCATACGAGCACATACAATCCCCTACTGAACCGCACCAGCAACGCTCCTACCGGACATCAACATCACATCCGGCCACTGGTTATCGTACAGCAACTGTACAGACATACAACCACACATAAAATCTTGTACATACACTCGTTCACCCTATAGACACAAATGGCCATAAAATATTGTCAAGTAATCGGCCCTTTGGCCGTTGGCTATGAAAACGCTTGACGCCAGCCATGGCCACACTTAAGCGTGTCCCCATAAATATGTTCGACACGATGTGGACAGGATAAGTTTTCCAAGGGCAATCCATCCTTAAGTGTTTGCCTGCATGTTGTGTGTGTGTGTGTGTGCGTGGTGTGAGTGTGGTGTGAGTGTCCGGACTTTTGTGTTAAGCACAAAAGCTACACAAATACTCGCACGCCGCACAATCAAACACACAAACACACATCGGCGTAGACAGGCATAATAAGCTACTAATGTAGTTAGTGTTGGCCTTTTGTTAAATTATGATTGATATGTTTATCGAAATTGCGGTGCCATTATGTGTGCGACAATTGGCAACGGTGCGAGGTCGCTGCACAAAAACCTTGTCGCCCTCTAATGTGTCCGTTAGGGTCACTCGAGCTTAGGCGTATTATCCGCTATTGATGCGACTAAAGAGAGCTAATAGATTGGTGCGCAGCTATTTTGTGACTCAAGCGAAACTAATTACATCACGGAATGACTTATTTTATGGAAGGAAAGTTTTACGGATATATAACGAAATGTGATCAATTTTAATGTAACAGTTTGCAAGGATAAAGTGATTGAAATTATTATTATCGATGTAATGAATGACTAGGATTAGGCGCTATGATATCTGAATGTGTGCAATGGCCCAAATTCAGTTATTTTTTTGACATGGTCGAAACCAACGAAAGCTTAGGACAAATATGGCCAATACCTAAAGTTGTATATTGGTTGAAATATTTTAAATATTTTAAATTGAAATATTTAAATATTTATTTTAAAGTCTTGGACATGAGACATGGACATGAGAAGTACTGCAAAACCCTGATCTCCACTTCTTTACCAAAGCTTCTGCAGTAATTCTAATAGAACTGGTCAAGCAGAGGGCGGATTCAGAAAAATATTTTGGGAGAGGAGGTTTCAAGAAGTAATTCTTTAGTATTCATAAAATGCCACAGAATTCCTTTTGATTTGTATGTAGTTTTAAAGTCAACCTTAATATTTCGGGGAGGTTTCAACCAAAACCCCCTGAATCCGCCACTGTGGGCTGTGGGCTCACTAAAGAATTAAAATCAATCGTGAAGGTCTTCTTGAATCAGGTTTTTTCAACTCAGGTCTCTGCTTGCCAAACTTATTACTTAGAGTTTTTGTATCAAGTCGTCTTGATTCAGGTCTCTTTGGCTTAGGTCTCCTTGGCTCAAGTCCTCTTGCTTCAAGTGTCTTTGGCCTTCTTGATTTATATGATCTTGGTTCAGTTTCTTTAACTGAGATCTCCTTGATTAATGTCTTCTTGATTCAGATCAGCTTACTTAGTCCAGATTTTTTGACTGAGGCTTGCTTGTTTCAGGTCTTTTTGATTCTGCTCTTCTTGGCTCATGATGTCTTGTTCCAGGACTTATTGATTGAGATCCTCGTGGTTTAGATGTTCTTGGATTAGATCTCTATGGTTCAAATCTTCTTAATTCAGATCTTTTTGGTTCAGCTCACATTGCACAGTGATTCGACTCCATACAACCGCGGGACAAAATTAGAAGGAGTGGTCCGTTCTTCATAAAATTTGGTATACTAGTTAATCATGGTCTGCTGAATTGAAATCTCCATTTTGTTTTTCTTCAACTGTTGTAGTTTGCCAATGCCTGAGACTTAAATTTTGCAAATTTCGTCAATTTAGGAGAGCTACAGCAACGAGTGTGTTGGCTAGATTTTTCAGATTTTACATTTAATCGGTAACGTCAACATTGATAATTCCAAAGAGTAACAGAAAGTGTCTTAGGACCCCTTAGTTTTGCAATAAAAATGATAAAAATAGATGCATGTTTTGTATTTATGCAGATTTTTCAATTTTTCATGCTGATTGCATACTTTTAGGGATAAATGAAATAAATTTTGTCGAAAAATACGTGTTTACAAATTGAATTATTTTATGAGATCGGAAGATATCGGAGGATGTAATTATCCTACAAAGAAAGAATGCTTCTTAAAATAAAAAAAATCCAGGAACATACTTTCATATCTTTTTTAGATATTTTCCTCTAAGTTTTGCCTGATTTTTAATTTAGAAAAATATTTAAATATTAAAAGTGAAGTAAAAGCCTCAGTTTTGCAAATTTTCAGAAAACATTAAAAGCGCAAATGGCCACATCATTTCTTAATCTATATTTGAAGTTTGAGCAACTTCGTGCTAACCATGTTTTTGTAAAATTTTTTTACTCAATAGACTAAAAAACAGAAAATATGTGTTTAAATTTTTTTGTGAAAAAAGTTTCAACTTCGGGCCGCTTTTGCACAGACTCTAATCAATTTTTTGCACAGATTTTTTGGGATTTTCTTAGTTGGAGTTCTACTTTTCAAATGACATCAAAATCGTTAAATTCTGAGACTATAAATTTTTGGAATTTTGTCTATGGAACGAATCACTGGGGTTGGTTCAAATCTTCTTGGTTCACATCGACACCTTTCTGTAGCTCTTCTTGATTAAGATCCTCATGATTCAGAACTTCTCGGTTCAGATGTCTGAGGTTCAAATCATCTTAATTCAGATTCAACTGGTTCAACAAATCTTGGTTCAAGTCTTTTTAATTCAAGTCGTGTTGATGCAAGAATTTTCCGTAATGATTTTCGTGGTTCACATCTCCTTGGGTCAAATTTTAGGATACAATTTTCTTAATTCAGATCCTATTGGTTCAAGTTTTGTGGGTTCAGATCTTTTTGTTTAAGATCGCCGTTGCTAATTCTTTTGTGTTGAACTTACAAGGCTCTTCGGATTTTCGTGCTTTAGTTCTTTTTTATTCGGATTTTCTTTGTACAGCTTTTCGTTGCTCAAACCTTCTTCATTCAAGTCCTCTTGGTTTATGTCTTCTTGGTTGGGATATTATTGGTGCAGATCTACTCGATTCAGTTCTGCTTAGTTACCTCTCTCTAGTTTAGAACCAAATACAACTTTTCCGAAATTTTTCAACCAAGCATAGAAGACCTACACTGTCTTTTTCGACGGCATTTACTCAAACGCTTGAATACCTATTTTTCTTTTTTCAAATTTCAGTTCTTGTTTTAATAAAGATGTGCTTTGATAATGCAATTACCTGAAGCTCAAATTTGTTAGTTCCTTTTCATACCGAAATGGTTTTTTTCATCTTGGAGATCTCAAACTTATAGAACACTTTCTGTTAGCAATTTCACTTGCAGAGAGTCCCCATTTTGTAATCATTTTCTGACATTCAAATTCAAATAAAACATCCACAAACAATTTTATTCAATCTGAAATAATCCGCTGGCATTGGCACTGACTAAGCATGAAAAATCACTTTGCAATTAGCTGACAACCGTAGCGCAAGAAATGGCAACAAAAAGTACTCGGAATCAACATCAATCGTGGCGCTAAGCACTTTAATTACGCGCCCGATTATGCGACGACTCAATAATCAATAAAGCATTGCCAATCATTGGCGGCTACCAGCAAGCTTGCAAGTTGCCTTAAGGCAACGCACCGCTCAGCGCATCAGTGGCAATTGTGTGTGTGTGCGTGTGTGGGTGTGAGTGTTTTTTTTTTTTTTTTTTTTTTTTTTTTTTTTTTCAGAAGGGAAAAGCATTAAAAGCCGGAGTGTGAGACTTTCACCCACTAAAAACCCTTCTATCTCCTACAGACTGCTACCAGGGGACGTCCTGTAAGGAATTACTTCCTGGTAGCAGTAGGGTGCGGCACCGTGCCCACCACCTCGGACTATCTATTTTCCCTACGTTGGCGTTCTAGGACGCGGAGCGTTTTCATAATGCTGGCACTGGCCGAGCATACTGATTTCCACTTATACAAAGTGTCGCACATGTGTGCAGTCAAATTTGACACAGACGGACGCTCCCCAAGAGCTACGGTTAGTTCCCCTCGGACTGACTCAAAGCGCGGGCACTCTAACAGCACATGCTCCGCGGTCTCGTGCTCCGTCGGGCACTGCGGGCAGAACGGATCCTCCTCGTATTTAAACCGGTGGAGGTACTGCTTGAAGCAGCCGTGCCCACTTAAGATCTGCGTCGTGTGGTAATCCAGCTCACCATGTGCGCGTTCTGTCCATCGCGCAATGTCGGGTATCAGCGCAAACGTCCATCGCCCTTTACTCGATTGGCTCCATCTTCGCTGCCAGTCTTTGATAGTGACACTCCTTTCTGCGGATTTGGTGGCGTTCGTGGGTTTTGTGGTTGCAGCATATATCCGTCGCATTTCGACAGCCAGCAGGTCAATGGGTGGCATGTTTGCGATGACCCCGATCGCATCGTCCGATACGGTTCGGAAAGCGCTGGCTACACGTAGCGCACTCAGTCTATATACCGATCTGATGCCTTTCGTGTATTCTTTAGTGTGTACTGCATCCGCCCAAACTGGCGCTGCGTACAGTATTACTGAGGGTGTGAGTGTGTGAAATGCCGCAAGTAGCAACGACTACAACGACAACAACTGGCAATCGCAACTTGAGCGTATTTCACAGGATTTTTCTGCAATTTGTGTCGCCTTGTTGTCAGCCCACAAAACCGCATTTTCCCCTTTTCCCCGGCCAATTTTTCCGGCACTTAATTTGCCATGTGTTTGTTTTCAACGATGTCGCTTTCGTGTTTTTCTTTTTCTGTAATTTTGTATTTGCAATTTTTTGTAGCAGATTGCACAGTCATATGAACTCAAACACACATGCATACACATACACACACACACACATAAGTTTAATGCCTCACAATGAACGAACGCGTAATCGAATAAAAGCCAAACGCACAAACGAAAATCATTTCGGCTCGCTTTTTCTTTCTCTCGCTGCCTCGCACTCTATTTTCCTTTCGATTTTTGCAGGCAACGGCGGCGCCGGCAACACTGGCGATAACAATCAGCCGCCAGTGCGTAATCCGCCCGGCGCTTTTCGCAATTCAGCCGGCTCACTGGCGCAGCATAATCTACTCGGCGGCATAATTCATTGGATTAAAATGCAATCATTTGGGATTTTCGAGCGTTTATCGAGCTGCCAGCCGCCGCCGCCCGCGCCCGCGCCACACGCCCAGCGAGCGTTGCCGCACGCACATTTCGCGGTTGCGGTGACGGCGTCGCCGGAGCGGCGGCGGCGACGTGCAAGTGGCGGCAAAGACCACGAGCCGTGCCAGGCAACGACTACGAAAGCGACGACGACATCGGCCACGTTGCGCTGGCGGCACCGAGCGAGTTGGCTGTGGCTGTGTCGGCGGCGCGCTGAGGGCCAACGAAGTGTGGCGTTGATTTTGCGGTTTCTGTTGCTGGCGATGCCGTTTTTAAGCACCATCACCCACACCACCGCCGAACACGACAACATCAACAACAACAACAACAGCAGCAGCAGCAATCCGACCGCCATCAATACGCTTACATCAACTAGAAAAGCAACAACAACAACCGCACAACAAGCAACAGCAGCCACGTCGCAAGCAGCCAATGCGCAGTCGACAACAGCACAACAGTCAATAGCAACTACAACAACAACAACAGTGAAAATCACAACAAAATCAAGCGACGATATGAGCAAAAACAAGCGAACAGCAGCATTTGCCGGATATGCGCCTTTCAGGCCCAAGATTGGTGCTGCTATGAATAGCAACAACAACAACAACAACAACTGCACTGCCTACGATTACAACGACTGGCAGAACGTCAACAATCGCCATCACGATAACAGCGCCAACCATAATAACAGCCACAACAGCAAAATCAACAAGAACGCCAACAACGCCAACACGAACAACAACAACAACAGTGTTCTACAAATTATCGGCAACATTTTCGCTGCGCACATTGCCAACAATATGCGCGGCAACGTGACAAGCTTGCAAGTGCTTTCATTGTCGCCATTGCCGATGCTGGCGTCGCTGCTGTCACTGTCACTGTTGTTGCTTCCGTTTCCGTTGCTGCCAGCTAGGCAGCAGCAGCAATCGTCGCACGCACAGCCGCGGCCACAGTCGCGGCCGCAACCGTCACCGCTGTTGCTGTTACTATTACTGTTGTTGTTGCCATTCATGTTGTTGTTGTTGTTGTTGCTGTTGTGCTATTTCATTTGCATAGCCATTTTTTCCACCGGCTCGCGCACACAAGTGGAAAGCACTTTTTTTCGATTGCCCGCATTGTCGTGGCCGTTGCTGTTGTCGTCGTTGTTGTTTTTGTTGTTGCCAGCGCACTCGTATTTTATCAGCAACATCAGTACAACAACCGCGACAACAGCGACAACCAAAAGAGCAGCGATATTTTCTATTAGCAGAAATAGGCATTTACAGGCAGCAGACAACAACAACAACAAGAGCAACAAAACACTGATGATGACGATGATGAAACCGCCAGCGGTGAAACCTCAAATAGCAACAAGACCAACACAAACAACTACAAATACAACAGCAACAACAGTAAGCCGAAGCAACAACAAGAAATCAACAAAACCCACTACAAGAACAACAATAACAGCGACGACACAAGTAACATGCAGTAAATTTGAATTTCGTTCCGCACTTGCGAGATGAAATCAAATGATTAGGTAAATTTTCGTTTTCTACCACTGGGGCACAAATACCAACACAATTACAAATACCACAAGAGAAAAAATAGTCGATGCATTATTTTAGCCAGAGCGGAATGTGATAGGTTTGGGATGTTTGACTAAATTGAAATAATTTAATAGATGAGTTTTTTCAAATTTAAAGATTTTTTAAATATTTTACAATTGCTGTTGATTAATTAATTTGATAAAATAATTAAATTTGATAATATTAATCGTTTCTATATTCTTAGTTACTTTTCTCAATCAGCAACTCTGAAACACCGTTTGCACAAATACTCCATTTCCAAAAAAAAAAAATTAGTGTGGAAAAAAATTTTTTTTATTTATAAATATAAATATTTTGGTTAAATTTTAGTTGAACCCTGGCACCTCTGACATAGCTCACACACTCACACAGGCAAAGAGATCATACATACATTTTTATTATATTCTCTAATGCGATTGAAGTGAAATTGCACGTTCGAACAGAGCTCTAAAATGATTGGAAAGCAGTAATAAAGGAAAAGAAAAACATGTAGAAAAAAGTATGCAAATTTAATGGAAAACAGCGCATGGAAGTGTGACTTCTTCAAGAAAACAAATAAGCCCCTTGCAAAACAAAAACATAGAGATAATGCCAAACATTCAGTGGAGAAGTTGTTCGGGTTACGAAGAAAACAATTTCAGTTTTAAATATGACGGAAGAGATTTCTTAAAACAATTGAATTGAAGAGTGGCTACCTCAAGGCCAAGAAGATCCATTGTGATATCACAAACAACCGAGCTTAAGTTGGCTCAATCATTGCAATAGTTTGAGCTCTTTACGAAGCCTCTGAATCGCCTAGATTGTCGAAGAAGAAGTTGCCCAGATGAGTCTTCTATCTTCAAGATAATGCAGTAGAAGCATATTCCTTGTTCCTACCCCCATGGCAAAAGTCTTTTGAGGGCAAATCCAATCTTCTTGGATGGATGCCAATTCAACAGTGATCCATCAGAACATCAATTATGGTTCTCATCTGGTCCTATTTTAGTAAGAGAAGCTCTCTTAATTTGCATTGCCTACAGGACATCCTAAGTTAGTTTCTTGTATAAAGCTTGTTTGAGTACGATGCTTAAAGGTTAAAAGAGGTGAGCAAGCTCTTCTTCTCGACAATTTTCTGAAATGTCCTGGAGACCAGCATAGCTGAATATGAAACTGCCTGCAGTCTTGTTAAAAATCAGATAACAACAATCTTTGATGTTGTTGAAACTGCATACAGAGCCCTAAGAGCGGATTGGTCCCATAGTACAGGGATATCTCATACCGATAACTCTGGCAAAATATTTCTTCTATAAAACATATTAATTGCTTTTAAAGCATTGCACAAAACTGACATAATCAATTGAGATCAATTAAGTCAGCTAAACTATTTAAAATTTTATGGTTGAATTATTTGTTTGAGCAGTTAATAGCAGAACTTTTAAATTAGTTTTTACATTTAAATGAAATTTCCATGAATTTTGCCGTTCGCTTCGCAAACACTGACAGATCCCCAACATTTTCACACTGAATGCATATTGAAAAAAATCCATCAACTATTGCAAAGTAAAAACATAAACAGAACAAACAATAAACGAAAAAAACACAAACCGCAGTAAACGCCAGCATGGCTGATTTTTATGACAACAAAGCATTAAAAGGAAAAACAAACACAAAAACAAGAATCACATAAATTGTTGACTGCAGAAAAAAGTGCGATATGTAAGTAGTATCGATAATTGCTGCTGTTTTTGCGCCTCGTTGTGGTGTTGCCGACAAAACCAACAAACAAAAAAAAAAACAACTTAAAAAAATTACCAGTGAAAAAACTTTTTGAAAGCTAAAAATGTACGAATATGTTATAATAAACTGTTAATCAAATTTGCATTTAGATGAAACATTTAACTATAAGCGAATTTACATAGTAAATTTATTAAGTTAATAAAAAAATAATAATAATAATGAAGATAAATTTAATTAGTGTTTACGTAAAAATGAAAAATAAATAAATTATATATAAGAACAAAAACAAATAAATTGAATAGCGCGCTTGGATTGCATTAAGTAAATGATATTTAAAAATATATTTAGAATGATATTGCAAATGATATACATATACACACACATACAGACACAAATTGATATTTTATGCTGCGAGCAATGAACTTTTTTATAAATGCGAATATAATTTTTGTATAACGTTTAGACACGCGAATCGGAACTTAAAGATCATTGATTTGGGTACAAAATTTGATTTGAAAATAAAAGCAGCTAATTTTGAATGGGAATTGTTGAAAAGGAACATTTTTTTGACCCACAGTTACAAAAATATATAAAAAATTAAATATAATTTTTAAAATGTTTTTATTTAATTTTTTCATGAAATATATTATTTTAATATTTTTTTATTTAATTTTTAATTTAATTTTTTTTTTAAGTTTTTTCAATAAATACATATTTTTAATAATTTGTAATTTTTTCTAAATGTGTTTTTTTTTATATTTCCAACATTCCAAAAAATGTTGCAATGAGAATAAGCAAAGCAATTCTGAATTTTGTAATTGTTATACTAAATTTTTTTTATATAATTTCTTTAATTTTATAATTTTTGAATTATTTTTGTTTTTAAATTATAATTTATAGTTGTTAGAATTTTACAAAACTAACAAACTGTAAATACACTACACTCAAAACCTGAAAATTTCATACAATTGTACATACATTAAGTTATTTTGATAAATCCTAACCATACAAACCAGTGTATGATAAGATTGAAAAAACAAATCGAAAAAATCGCTATATAGAAAAATTTATCAAACTAATCAAATTTACAAAATCAAATTATGTTCAACATGCAACTATGTACATATTTACAAATATATATAAAATGTGCATTCCATGGATATTTTCATTGCTTCGAATTTCATTCGATTTCTTCTGCCACTGCTGACCAGAATTGTATAAGTTTCACCTAAACCAAATAGCAAGACAGCTCGCTAAGTATTTGCCGTTCGTATGACAACAAAGTTGTAAACAAAATATCTACGTATCATCTGTACATCTAGGCGTATAAGTGACATTGAAGCCATATCTCGTTCAGTTGAAGCATATCGTACGTACATATGAAACTATACACACTGCGCAACTTGACATATAACATTTACCGTATACACTGAGTGCATAATGGATAATGCATTCAAATTGTACAACCGAATAATTTGTTTCCATTTGAATTAGTCAATAATTATTATTTTTTGAAATGAATATTGAAAAGAAATTTACCACAACAACTAATGTGCAATGCAAAGTGTTATTTTATTTATTTCGTTTTGATTGTAATTGAAAGATTTTCAATTATGAATTGAATTAAATTGTATAAAAAATATTTAAAGAGCAAAATTATTATATAAGAATAAAATCGTAAAAGCTGTATATTAAAATAATAGAAACTGCGTCTTTCACTGCTGATGGGAGGGAAACGAATGCGGTAAGTTTAAAACTAATGGGTTAGTCAATTAGGTGTGATTGTTGGGACTAGTAATTGTTTTTTATTTGACAAAAATTTCAGTACAGAATAAAAAATATACGAATGACTATGCCGTCAGTCGAGACTGATCACCAACCCTGGCAGAATTTCAATTGATTAACGTAACCAATACAAGGCAATAGTCTTGTTGAATCGATTTGTTCCAAAGTGTAGTAAAAAAGAAAAAGTGGGAGATATTTATAAAAAACTTACAAATAAAATAATAATAAAACAAATATTTAATAATTAAGGTTTTCTACAATTTCTACAATTTTTTTTTGGCAATTCTGTATAAAAAAATAGTTAATAATTGATTAACTCAAAATTCAATAAAATTTAGTTAAATAAATTTGGTATAGTATCAATTAATACTAAAATTATTTTCAAAAAATGTCATTGCTACTCTGTTTAAATATTTGCGTACAAATCCACATGAATAATTAGTTAATAATTAAGTTACTTAATCACTTCATAAACAATTAATTTAAAATTCAATTATACTTAACTAAATGAATTATGTGCATTAATTAATTTCAAAATTTATTGGCCAAGTCATTGGCGGCTTTGTGCTTTAAACACCGCAACGTCCTTGAACCTATATAAGTTGAATTAAATTTATTTCATAAGAAACCATTTACATTTTTGTGACCAACTAATGCAACTAAATTGATGTAGTTGAAAAAATATTTATTAATTACGGTCATGTTTGCTAATCATTTCATATAAATAATTAATTAATCGTTAAATTACATAATCAATTGATAAACAATAACATCAAAAAATAAAAATTGATAGATAATAAAAATAAATTATTAATCGTAAAATACCTTAATCAATTGATAAGCAACTACCTCGAAATTAAACGAAATTTAATTGATTCAATTTGATGTTTTAAACTATTTGAATTAATTACAACATTTATTAACAAAAAACAACCAATTTCATTTAATTGACCTATTAATTTAACAAATTTTTTTGGACTAATTAAATAACACTGTGATTATAAATTCATTTATCAGCGGAATGCATTTAATCAATGATTAATTTCGTAGTCGAATCACATAAAATCAATAATAAAAAATCCTTTATTAATTTCTTAATGGAATAAGCTTAATTAGCGCCATAAAATATAAAACAAAAAATAAAATGCCTTAATATAATCAAATGCAAATAATTTAACTAGTAACTATCTTCAAGGTCAAGTAGTCATTGATCACAAAATAGGTGCCAATTCATACGTATAATCAATGCTCAATCACACTTAATTATTACTATCAATTAAATAGTCAATGGTAAAGGAATGAATTTATAATATATTTCCAGCCAAAATTAATCGTTGATTATAAAATAATTACGCACAAAATTAATGTTTACTGCAATAATTAATAACTTTTTTAATTGAATAGAAAATAATAAAACTCTTTATTAATAATAACGTGATTTTGAACATTTTAAAAAACAGTCCAGCAGAACCATTTAATTTTCGTTTAAAACCAGACTCGATTTATTTCAGTCTGAACTTGACCAGAGCAATTAAAATGTTCCATTTTATTTTCGCCGCATTAGCATTGAACCAAAAGCAAAACTCTGCACTGCATTCAGTGTTGCAAAACTTTGAGTGCCACGCACACACACACACACGCTGATGCGAACAAAAGCAATGACAAACGCACAGCTGTGACCGAATTCTGTCTAATGCAGTGCCTCAAGATTGCGGCAATGTTTGGGTCTTCTTAGCACTGCTTTGCTTTGCCCTCGGTAGCTCCCCGTTGACGGTGAATGTGCAGCTGCCACTGCTAACAAATGCACCAACAACACACTGGCATACAGATAAATGCACACACACACACACCAAGTGAAATTAACGTTGAACATATTTAACCCGCAGCCAAAGCAGCAGAAACAGCAACAACCACACAAATTAAAAGCACACCCGAAGTGCAGCTCCAGCTAACTATGAATGCGTATGTGTGTGTGTATGTTTATAAGCGATAAGTAAGGAAAAGAAGAAGAAGAAGGTGCAGTTGAAAGCAGTGCTGGGTGATTATAAGCAAAATTTAATTGCATTTGACAAATTTTGACAAAACTCGGTTCACTAAGAATATACGAGTGTGTGTGTGTGTTTGTTGGATGTGTGTGTGTGTGTGTATAAGTTTGCCAGTGCTAACAAAACGAGCGACTGCATAGCAGCGGCAGAAGCAGCCAGCAAGCAAATCCACACACACACTCACATATATACGCTGTAACCGCAACCGATGTTTATAAGCAACAAATTCGCAGCACGCACATGTTGCAGGCAGCAATGGCAACAATGGCAGCAGCACAGCGCTGCGCTGTATCCTTTTACTACCGTGTGAGCTGTTGTGTTGACGCTGCTGCTGTTACTGTTGTTGTTGTTTTTGTTGTTGTGTTTATGGGTCAATGCATACAATCGCACTCATACGAGTACGCACTCACACACACGCACATACACACTCATAGCTCGCTATTGGTGAGCGCAACAATTGCACAACATTTTAGCAAAATTTCCAAAAACAAAAAACCCAAAAACAGTGCACAACAATTTTTGTTTTTACAGCCAAGAAAAACAAAACAAATAAAATGGAAATGAGCAAAAACGCATTTTGCCATGTGAAACCACAGTTAAGGCATAGCAAATAAAAGCGCACGCAACCATATGAAATGACAACTGGGGGAAAGGAAAGGAAGGAGAAGAGAGGAAAGGAGTACGCAGCACTGCACAAAGCGCAATAAATAAAAAGGAATTTTAATAAGGATACAAACAGTGTTTGGTTTGAGAAATAAGCCAGGTGGACAAAATCCTTGCATACCCTTAGGCGTTGTTAACATACATTTTCAGTTACGGCCTTTTGGCGTTCTATGAATAATCGTATTAGAGGTGAGTAAATAAGTGAATGCCGAAAGCATGTTGCAGCTGTATAACGGTACATATGTATGTGTAGACATAGTCTGTATGTATGACATATCAGTCAAGAAAGTGAAGGCTGTTCATGCTTGTACGCGCAGGTCAATTAGTGTCATTTGAAAGTGTAAAGACGATTTCATTTGGAATATTTTGCCGCTATATTTGAGATTAGTGTCTTTTATTGATAATGCCGTTATCAATCCAATAAAATATATTCAAAATTAAGCTACATTGCACTGATTTCGAAGCTATGGAATAGAGGCACAAATTCACAAAACTTTCTTCAGCAAATATTTACATACAGTGGACGTCCAATGTAACGAATCTTATGTTGTACCCCCAATTTGTTAAATCGAAAATTCATTAAATCGATCAAAATTTTTTTTGTTTTAAACCATCCTTCTTAAAGAAATAAGTCTCACATATTCAGTATATAAACAAATATCTTGTTTTATTTCAGCATTTTCAAAATACAAATATGGCTATGTGCAGGGGCGTAGCCAGAACTTGGTCATGGGGGGGTTTTAAAGTAAAGTGCACTTTCCAAATAGGGCATTTTGTTGTGGTCTATGTGACTTAATGCATTAAAAACTAAATTATTTCCCTGATTTTTAGTAAAATTTTCATGAAATTTGGTGGACTGAAAGCGAAGTTATTGCATCTGAAGTGGAAGTATGTCGAACATAGATCCAATATTAACTATTGTTTTAAAAATGTTTAAACTTTAACCGAAGCATTTAAATTGATGGACCAAGTTTATGGTGATTTTTGTTTATACCGTGGTGGAGTTCATAAGTGGTAAAAGCGATTTAAAAACAATTGTCAGAACATAAATGATGACCAAAGTGTTAGCCAACTGAATCCGCGATCACCGAAGATCAAAACTGGGCGGCAATTCATAAAAGATAAGCCAAAATCTTCATTGAAATTCTTGAAATTGGATTTAACCTTCGCTTTACTTATACCCACCCGGGTGATCTTTTTAATATTCATGTTTAATATATGCACAAATTTTAAGGTAATTTTCAATAACATGAAAAAATATTTTTTTGAAATTTTGTCCATGTTTAAACTTGAATTTTGTCATTTTTTATACAAATGTATCTGGGTGATCCCAGGCGCTTTCGCTACCATTTTGATTAAAACTCCCGATAAATTTTTTTAAGGTACCTCATTATGTGTTCAATAAACCCTCTGGAAAGAAATCTTCTAATATTTTCCATAGTCTCAAAATAAATCATTAAAGTTAGGCCTTTTTTCGAAATACGAACTATCGCCAGAGGAAGATACTAAATACTGAAGTATGAAAAAAATTTATAAATTATTATATATTTATTGTGAGTTTTACTCAAAATAGCAGCGGAAGTGCCTGGGATCATCTTTTGTAAAGCGAAGGTTAAGCATCTCAATAGCATAAATTTATTGCATTTTAACTGAACATTTGGCTATCGAAGGATGCCATCCCATCTATTGACACTTGTTTTGACTGTTTTTTTGGTTTCACATGATGTGGTACCGTGCGAATTTCACCTTTTCAAAGAATGCATTTGCCGATGAAAAAAAGCGTTTTAAGAACGTAGAAACCATCCAAAAGGCTTGTATCGACATCCTGAAGGACATTCCGGTCGACGAACTAAACTACTCTTTAGACATGTTTTTAGAACATGCAAATCGTTGCATTAAGCCTAAACGTGACTATTACAAAAACAAATTAGTTTCGGTAAAAATGGGTTTTGTTAATATTCTTTTAAATATTTAAAGATGAAGAGACCTTTTTGCTAATGTGGGAACGTACATACGATGCATAGTGATTAAAAATGTTGACTAATTATAGGCTATCGGGGGGGTTCTGACACCCTAACCCCCCCCCCCCCTTGGCTACGCCCCTGGCTATGTGTGTACAGTAAAAAAGTCTTCGATGCGCGATTGCCTCTTTACCGCAAGCAAAATTTTCTGTATGGCGATTTCTCTTGATTGATTATTGAAATTTTAATTTTAAAAGAAAAAAGCCGACCGAACGCAAAACAAATCCTGTGAAAATTATCAGCAATGCATACAAACAGAATTTGAAAATGTTGGTAACTTGACGTAAATTTGAAAGTTTTAACATAACAAAAACAATTCGAAGGGTGAAAAACAACAAAAATATTCGTTATATCGAATATCAAATTTTACTTTCGTTCGTAATATAGAACCATCAATGGAAAAAATTTGGCCGTACGTTAAATCGAAAATTCGCTAAATGGAAAGTTCGTTATATTGGACGTCCACTGTACTAACAAAGCAATTTTTTTATAATTTCGGCACCAGATATGCTTTTGGTTTATAGTTTTAACAAAGTCAGTATATAGTATAGTTTATCAACAATTTTAAAACTGATAGAAATCAAACATGACGTCTAACGTCCAGCTGGTAAAAGTTTTTAGTCCCACTTTCAGAATGTAGCAAGATGATAAATATGCTGCCATGTCAGATATACACTTCCTTTATGTGCTTTGCAATTCCACATAACTTCAACATTTTTGCAAAAATTTAAAATAAATAAATAAATAAAAAAGCAAACCTTTCGAAACTTGCCACTGAAAGTGGAGAGTGTCAGCAGTGGCGGCGTTCAGTTGTACACATGCACTTAAAAACTTCCGCTTAATGCCTACTGAAAAATGCTTTAACAGCACTCGAAGTAAAATACTTCGGATTGTAATGAAGTAACGAGCAGGCGAAATGCGCCGCAAGGATTCTTGTGTGAGGAAAAATGCCACTCGGGCAACTCATGTGACAACTACAAGAGCCACTGCAATGGAAACAAACACACACACGAGCGCGCGCACATAAGCGTCAGCATCCACAACAAAAACAACAACAACAACCAACAAGCGCAAAAGCAACAACAAAAACAACAATGGCACAATTTATCAACAGCCGCCGTAGCAGCGCAACCACCGCTCAGTCAACCAACCAACCAACCAACCAACAATAACAACAGCAACAACAAAATTTCACAGAATAAAGAACTAAATGAACACTGCAACAACAACAACAAAAACAATAAAGTAAAAGAAAAACTGCACAATAGCAACAACAGCCACAGGCGAACAATTGGCCACAAAAGCATGATGCATAAAAATGTCGGGACACTGAAGTGAAAGTGTTAACTCGGCTAAAAGTATTTCAGCCAACTTCACTTAAGAGCCACTACCACAACCGCACAGCAGCACAGTCGGCCGCCCCATATGGACACGCGTGAGCGATGCATTGGAGCGTACCCCACCCTCAAAAAAAAGGAGAAAAACGGATTTATACTATAATAAAAAATACAGCTACTGTTGTTGTTCTCGTTTTGATTGTTGTTGTTGTTGTTATGTTGCAGCACTGCAACAATAACAATGCTGGCAGCTGCTTAAACTGTGCGTAAATGCATCAACGGAGGCGGCCAGCAACTTTTGCCAGTTACGGGTTGCTACATATTTATTGTACGCTGCACAGGGTTGCCAGGGTGTAATCAATTTGACAGCGGGACCCATAACCACTTTGATGGAAAAATTTCCAGAATCACCAATATGTGAAGCTCTCAGTTGTCCGATTTGACTGAGGCAATTTTTTTAGATGGCCAGACCTGTCAGCAACATCCCTCAGAAATCTCAGCATCTTAGTTTGAGATTTGTGAAAGTGATGTAATGCCAAGTATATAAGGTACATATAAATAACTTTTATAGATATGAATTTGCAGTGATATGTACTGAAAAGATTAAACAAATTAGAAAATTCCGCTTATTTATATTGGGCTGTTATATAAACTGCTATATAAAAAAATAAAATATAAAAAAAAAGAAAAAAATTTTATATAAAAAATAAAATAAAATATTAAAAAATAAAAAAATGTTATATAAAAAAATAAAATTAAATATTAAATATTAAAAAATTAAAAATTAAAAATAAATAAAACTTCTAGTTCCCTGTGAGCATCAGAAAAATTTCATAAATAGCCTTTAATGATTTTACGAGCTGATTTCTTGTCCAGAAGAAACCTTAAAATAGTTTAAAAAAGAACTGAAACTTCAATGTAGCGCATAAAAAAGTCGTTTAATACTGCCTAAAGACCCTCACCATGCAGTTTCTCTTTCAATTTATTTTTTGTGTGGCAGCTTTCGCTTTTGTCCTTTAACGCTTAAATGTGAATGTAAATGTGTATGTGGCCTGCACTTACGGTCGATGTGCACATTAAAGGAAATTATATGGAAATGCGTAAAAGGCTTTAAGTAAATAAATATGTGAAGTGGAAACGTAAAAAAATGCATAAGGCAAACAAAAGAAAAACCACACAAAATGGGCTTTTAAGTAGCGTCGATGCGGAACTATCGACTGAGTCTTTTGCATATTTTTGTATATATTTTTAAATGCTTTTGTGTTGCAGATATTTTTAAATTTAAGAAAATGCCTTCATATATATATGTGTACACAGATCAATAGTGATTTCGCAGCAGAATTAAAATATTAAAATTCCTGAAAGATTATTTTTGCTGTACGTTGTTATGATTCCAAGTCCAAGCAAAATGTAATCAAGTAAGAACTAATAAAATTTATCAGTTGAATACAAGTATTGAGAGAGGTTTAGAGATATGAAAAAGAGATATAAGTGAGTGTTTGCGTTAATATTTTTTTTCTTATTAGTAGAAAGCCCTAAGTTGATTGGCCCACAGTTTTGCTTGTTGAAGCAATGCCTTGTGGACTGTTGGTGACTCATGGAATTGATTGATTAATTTTGTATTTTTTGCACTGAAGAGTATTCTTCAACAGTGAAAGATTCGGTTTAATCGGTGTAGAAATGTTGGAAATATTTTATCTCATTATAGACCTAACAGTGACATCTTTTATATAAATCATAGATTTTGTATGGAAGCCAACTAAAGAATGGAGAAGCACACACGTTTAAAAGGTAATATAAGAATTTTTAATCATCACATTTTGCGTCTTTCTTCAGTCATAAATAGAACCAGTCAAGAAAGCTCTGTCACAAGCTTCGCGTGTATTGAACTCGAGACGAGCCGCAACACATAGCAAACGTTTATATGAAATCTGCTAAGGCTTTGTGATGGCTAAGTTAGCCGGCTCGTAAGTATAACCAAGCAAAGTTATCGTTTCGTATATCGCAGCGATAAGATATCGTTTAAAGCGAACCAAAATTCAACCCAAATATTTTGGGCTATCTGAAAGCAACCAGAAATTCAATATCGAAATCGAAGCACAGCGCTGCAGCTGTTATCTACAAAAAGCTAATCTCAAAAATGCAATTAACTTTTGTATGCGTTTCAATTATTTACTTTATACTGTCAATAATATTTACCACATTTTGACTCGTGCTTGGCGTTGATTGTTTTGCGTTGTTCTATTGTTGGCTGTTTGAAGGAATGTAGCCTTAAACTAGTTTTGATTTGTTGTTCGTACTTAAACGAATTTGCTGCTCCATTCAATTGAAGCATTTAAAATGTACACACAGAAGTGTTTATAATTGTGTTTGCTTTATGAATGCAATTTGTGTGCTGGAATCAATTAACGCTTTGGTTATTGCTAAACGGTCTCGGCTTACAAAATGCGCCAACGTGTAAACACACACACACACACACATACACACCGAAAGCGGCGAGTGAGTAATTTGAACATTTCTCACATGTTTACCAGCCGCTTTTTGTTACCTTTTCGCTTTATAGCATCTGAAATGAGTTGTTTTCAGATAACGCGCCAAGCAAACAAGTAGAAAATATCATATTTTTTCCAATAAAGCAGCGAGTAAAAAAAATCACGTGAAATAAAAGAAAGACAAATGCAAATATTCGTAGAGAGAAACGATAAAAAGTTCAAAACAAACAAAATAAAAAACCAAAAACAACAAACTTAATACATACAATTTAAAAACAAACAGGTTCGCTCAAAAGCGGTCACGGGCAAAGTATGCGACACGCTACGCCGCACAGTGCTCAGAGAAACGAAAGGCGAATTGTGAGCGGTTTAAGTGTTTGGTACGTCGAAACGCCAGTTAAAGGGTCTTGGGTTCAAGTTTGCACCATTAAAAGTTATTCAATGCAATAAGATTTAGTAGCATTTGGCGAAATATTACTGAGTATTCAGTCTGAGTATTACTGAGTATACAGTCTCTCTATTATCATTAGACCAGCGAAAAAATATGAAATATAAATGCAAAATTTCCAACACTGTTTTTTCAAATATTCATAGATCTTTTGTGAGAAACATGGTATAATCCATTAAACTGTTCGGACTCTCAGACTATCCCAACTATTGAACGATTGTGTAGACATTCAGACTGTTTAGATTCGTACATCATCCAGCCTCTCGAATCATAGAGTACTTTTAGCCAGCTTAGGTTTCGAACCACTTAGCTCTTGGATCACCCAGAAGAAAGCTTTCGGACCAACCACACTCTTTGACCATTTGAACTCGTAAGTAGCTCAGATCATTGACATGAATAAACTCACGGATAATGCAGTCTCTCAGAACAACGCAATATTTTAATAATTCACACTCTCAGATCGTCCAGGCCCCGAATCATGTTGGCTCTCAACCCAACGAGACATTCAGGCCAACTAAACCATCCCAGACTATCTTGAGGCATCCCATCACTTATACTAACCTAAGTACTTACAAGGCCCTCAGACCAACCAGATTCGCCAACCATGTAAATTGTCAGACTACTAAAACTCTCAAATGCTTGTAACTCTTGGTACACCAACACTCTTCGAAACCTTAGACTTCTAGACTGTAAGACTGTCGAGTCTTACAGACTCTTCATCTCAAACTAGACTCTTCGACCATTTAAACACTTGGATCATTCAGGCCAACAGATCGCTAAGGATCTGGGACCATCCAGGCTCAGAGAAAGTCTAGACACTAAGTATTAACGTCCAGACACTAAAATCATTTAAACCCTCAATTTGTCTGCACTCTCGGACTCTTCAAAATCTGAGACTGTCTATAACCGGAGATTGTGCAGACTCTCAATTCATTCAGATTCTTATACCACTCAAACAATCAGATCACTACTATCAGATCAAACACTATCAGATTGTAAATGTTATGAATTAATTATATCTTAAATCTTCCAGACCAGTGTTGCCGTTGAAAAATTTTAAAAGGTCGCAAAAAAAGTGTCACAGCCGAAAAAAAGTGTCATCAAGTGATCAAATTTTTTTATACCATGTATATATATTTTCATTATTTTATATTTCAAAACTCATTATTTTTATTAAATTTCTGAAGGAGATTTTCTGTGAAAAAAACTGTTTCCCCCTTAAATTAATTGATGAGGAATATATTAAAAAGTCCCAATTGCATGTTTTGTATTTATTATGAAAACATTTGCATTTCAAAGCATATGCGTGATATACTTACTTATCAATTGGGAGCCATCAAAATTAATTTAGCACAAATAACTTAGGCAATGCCACAATAAAGCGCGTTAATTTAGATTAATTTTGTACATTTTTGCGGAAAAACTTTGACATAATAAAAGGGTTGCAAGTAGTTTAAATGTTGCCAGAGGTGTAACTTTTAAGTACTTAAGTGTTACGTTTGAAAAGTGAATTCTAAAAGGAAGGCATATTTTGAGTATTTTTAAACGCGCAAAAATAAAAAAAAATTAAATTTACGAAACAACTTTCAAAATTTACATATAAACTTTTTGATCAAGAAAAAGGAGCAAAAGTCCCATGATTTTGAAGAAAAGTGTCAAAATAAGCCTATTTTTAAAAAGTCGGTGTCAGGTGGCATCGGCCTCCAGAAAGGGTCAATTTGACACTTTAGTCGCACAACGGCAACACTGATCCAGACCCACAAACCCGTTTAAACTAACAGACAAACCAAACTCTCTGATTGTGCAGACTCTCTTTCCGCATTGTCGAATCGTTCACAACATTCAGGCTGTCAGCTATCAAAATACTAGAATCGTATTGAGTTTTGCAGACTTTTTTATTTTGTACAGAATTTAAGGTTTCTCGATCGTCATGTCTCTCAGGTTGTACAGACCACCAAATCTTTAAGACTTTTAAGCCTTCTAGATTCTGGACCATCAACTCAACTAGTCACTCGAACCATCTGGACTCAAAACACCTCAAGTCGTTTCAGTCGTTAAGTCGTCCACAAGCTTTGTCCATCTGAACTCTCAACCCTTTCAGTCCCTAAAATTGTCCAAACTATCCCAACTAATAAAATAAAAACCTTTTTCAACCGTAGCGTTCCCGAACTGTAGCGCTCGCCGTTGACTACTTACCTGCTAAAAAGTAATCACAACTAGCGGCCGCAAATGAGAGGCTCAAAAGAGTTCGAAACGCAACACGTCCGCCTAATTGGCAGTCGGCATTGTTGGCATAAAGCGCTGGGACCGCTGGTGGCCGCAAAGCGCGCCGCTCGGTGGGAGCCAAGCGAAGATTGCGAATGCCGAACGCGTACGAAAGTTGGCAAGAGAGGCCGAAAGTGAGCGTCAATGCGTGTGTGTGTGTGTGTGCCGGCGGGAAAGGGCAGCCCGGCAGAGAGAGCATACGCGCTGGCTAGTTGAACTTTTCGGCTCGAGCTTACGTGGGCCTGGGTGTGCCTGGCGACGTTTCAGTTGCGGCTCGACGCTGTTGGCTTAAAGCGAAAAACGTTTAAACCTCACAAAATACGACTCCAAAACGCGGCGTAGATAAATTCAATGTATATGTTTTTTATTGTTGTTTTGTTGTTGGCTGGTTGTGCTTGAGTAGTGAATGAGAAAAACCGAAAAGCAACAGCCGAACTTATGTAATCGGCACAAAATGTTCAAACGCCTCCGAAATCGGTTGTACGGAATATGAAAGAAAAGTTATTAAGTGTCTCATGCAAAATTGTATCTTTCAGATACAAATTAAAACAAAAAGTATATGAAATCTAATTGAAAAGAGAGAGCGAAAACAAATAATTGCCGCAACACTAAATGCGTAGATAAAAAAGCAACAACAATAAAAACAACTAACAAATACAAACATCATCACCACTTAAAATATTCAGCACACGTTGCAACAATAACAACAATAAGTACAAAAACGGCATTCAATATCACAAAATCAATTTAAGCAGCAGAAAAAAGGCCACAACAACTACAACAACAACAAAAGCATCAGCAGCAAAAGTAGCCGCAAAAATTCCAACACAATGGCAGACACCAACGGCGATCAGCTCCACCAGCAGCAACAGTTGGATGAGCGGGCGAGACAAAATTTTAGCGCCACCACGACAGCAACAGCGGCCAGCACGCATCCGCTGCAGGACATCAATTTCGATGCTGTCGTTGATGCGTCAGGGCCATTGCAACAACAACACCAACAGCAGCCACAGCAGCACAAGAAAAATTGGGTTAAGTTCGAAGAAGACGACGATGACGTCGAGGCGGCTGGTGAAAACAGCAACAACAGCAACAGCAGCGGCAATTTTATAGCTGCTACCGCGGCCATTGATGGCGAAGCAAATGCCACACGCGCTGCGCGGCCACTGACAGCAGCTGAGAATGCAACGGCGACAGCGCCAAACCGGTTATCACCGTCGCCGCTGCCGCCGCCAGCGAAAAAACAACAAACAACAGCAACAGCAACAGCAGCGCCATCTGTGAACGTCAATGCCACGGCACGACCGCGCACCCCGCTCGAGAGAGATCAAGAACCGACGAATGCTGCGGCTGCACCTGTGCAGGTGAGTAGCCGCACTCGCACTCGCTCCGCCAGCGAGTCGGACACAAGCGGCCAATGCGAAAGCACGCACGAAAGCCCTACGACAGCGACCCACGGAGAGAGCGAGAGAGCGCGACTGCGTGCGATCGGCCGCCAGCCGCTTCCGCAGTTTGTATCTTTTTTCACAGCTCCACCGTTGGCTACATTGCGCTGCATTTGTAGGCTCCACACGTTCCGGTTAATGCAAACAATAAAAATATAGAATTTTTCTGCCTCAAAATGTTTCTCGCTTATCACGTTGACACAATGCGTCATGCGCGACGAACGGTTTCGGCGATACGGAAGGCGGAATTTTTATTTTTGGTCAACAGACCGTAATGAATCGTTTAACCCATGAAAGGCGACACGATACGGGGCGCAAAGGGGCACACGTGCAGTGAAAAGTTTTCACTTTTGTAAAGAAAGTTACAACATTCCTGTAGAGTATTCCTCGGATAAGAGCAGAGAGCAGACAAAAACTTATTATGAATGAATACTTAAATGATTGTTCAAATATTTCCAACATCTGCTAACTGATTTGGCAATGAAACTCTACGAATTCGTTGAGCCCATTAAAAGTGTTGATCGTAGAAAAAGAATGTTTGCCAATTAAATTACCCAAATTAACATTAATCGCCGGCAATGTTGTTGTTAAAAATAAATCACTGCTATGCACGTCTGGCAAAGGCATCAATCACATTAGTCCAATGATTTTACTTGAGTTAATAAAACTCAGGTGACAATGGCAACAGTAATAAAATTTGAATATTGCAATTCTTCAATCTATTCGCAATTTGTCAGCTGTTTGACACAACTGACAAGTCACGTCATGCGCGCATTCTGTAACTCAATCACGATTCTCATTTCGAGACATTCTTCAAGTTACTTTACTGTACATTCATACATAGGAAGATATGTATGTATGTACATATAATCATACATATCGGGATGTCTGCAGTTAGTTATAAGTGTCATTATAAAAGCTCTGACAGAACGTGTCGCATATGGAAAATTGGTTGTAGGGAGGCAAGAAAGATGAGCGTGTTTATTGTAGACTACACACAGATTGTTGGAAGGGAAGTCACTACAAATATTTGCATAGTCTCTGAATAATAAATACTGTACTTGCACGAGTATATGACTTGAGAAACAGTCACGTGTGTCCTATGGCGGGTATTCACACTTTGTTAAAGCCATTACTAAGCTGTGGAAAATGAATACTCTATTAAAAAAGTGAATAAATTGAAAATTTAAAAGCTAAAGTTAGTCGATTCAGCTGGTATTGAGAACAATTTGTGTTACAGTTGAAAGTTGAGATAAGCATTTAACCCTTTCGCTATTTTGTTGACATATGGCAACATGCTACTTTGTGGACGTCTGCATCCTCTATGGTTGCAAGAATACATATTTTTGTTGGTCTTTAGAATAGTTTGAAGTTTTAGGAAAAATACGAAATTATTAACTGAATATTAAAGTTTAAAGAAGAGAAATATACACGTTTTTGTAATGGTATATCTTGACATAGTAAAGGAAGAAGAAGCAGACAAAATTAGAGAACTTTTTAATTTGACGTTTTCTTTCAATTTAGATACTTTTGTTTTAATTTTGGCTGAAGTAAATGAAGAAATATTCAAATTTTTGTTATGCGTAAAAAGTTTTATGTTTAATTAATTATTACAGCTACAACGATGCGGATGCTCTCATAGAAAAACACTCTAAAATACAGGGTCCGAGTATAAAAATTAAAAAATTTCTTATGGAATGTTGCTATCATAACCACATAGAAGCCTAAAACGTAAAATTTAAAATGTTAACTTTCCCCAGTAAAAACCTGTAGCGAAAGGGTTAAGGGTTAATTGCTACCACTAATTGAACAAATGCAGAAAATTGCAATTTTCAACTGAAATAAAAGAAAGCAATTTTCAAATAATGAAACTAAATTCTGATGATCGTTTCAAATGATCGTAACCCTCTGGGCCCAGGATTTTGATTATTTTTTACATGTTACAACAAAAATTTCTGTAATTAGTTTTAAAGTTCAAAAGCAGTGATTGCTAGAGAAAAAAATTCCATTAATTTTAAAATTTAATTAACTTAGGCGTGTGTCACGAAATTTAAATGGCAACAGAAGTAGAAACCTGCTTGTAATGGGAGCAGCGAAAAAGTTGCTTTTGTCAGTTTATTGTTTTTATTATGGGTTATTCCAGAAGTACGCTAATAAACAACAGATTTATATATGCAAATTACAAAAGCAAATTTATATTAAAAACTTCATATACATCTAAATAAGACTGAATCAATTTACCTTGACTTTTCAACAAGCAAATTTTTCTAAACAACATTTTTCTGTTTTCTTTTTTAATTTTTCTAAATTTTTCTAAAACATCACCCAGTCTTTCTCTCCCACTCAATACTCATTAAACACTTTACATTTATCCCATGTTGTAATATTTCATATGCCACATGACTCGTTGTATGACATTGTGTCAATGTGTAATCAACTGCGCCATCGTGTCGTATGGAAAAATGGCATAAAATTGAATCAATAATATTGATTTCATAAAATTTAGCGCCACCAAGTGTGCAGCACGCTTATGAAAAGTATTTATTGGACGCCTTCAGATTCACACGACAAGAAAACGACAAACAAGCCATGAAAGCGAAGACAAATATCAGTACAAGAAAAAGAAGAAGAAGACAACTGACAGCTGACATGTGTAAAACACGTGTTTAAACCATCATTAGCCGAGAAAGACGTAGTCGTAGTTCAAGGGGAATGCACTCGGCAGCGGTGGTGTTGAAAATTATGAGCCCTTCGAGGAAATCATGCAAAACCGCAAAATCGGTTGCGTCAAAACGCCGGAGAGCAATGAATAGAAAATTACCTGTACACAACCATACATCGACTATATGTGTGCATATGTGTGTGTGTGAACGTGACTCTTGGCACTCGTCTCTGCTCGTTAGGCTCGCGAGGAAGCAATCGCCATAAAAGTTTTCACCACCTAAAGATATTTCTACATACATACAAATACATATCTCTCATATGCATGGTTATTATATACAAATTTACAGTTATGTTTTATTGTCATTTTTAGCGTTCGACAATTTCATCGACGTCAATGCCGGATGTAGCACCCGCTGTACTGAACACCGAGAGTACGCACGTAAATTTAAATGCATCCGGTCGAACGCAGCTACAACACAATCATCAACAACAACAACAAAGTCATCAATACCCACAGCAACACCAAAAATCAAAATCGTCGAATATTGTCGGCACTGCGACAGGCAGCAACAGCAACAGCGCCGGCAATCAGAATCACCAACAACAGCCACCAACACATCAACATCACAGCAATAATGGCAACACAACCAGTGCGGCCGCCCATAAGACCTCAAATGTTTCCATACCTGTGGAAACAGTGCCACCGATGCGCACCATTGAACTGTCAACGGGCCGAATACGAGAGGGTTTTGGTGAGTTTAAATTTTAAGGGAGATTTTATAGTTGAAGAGGCGGACAGTCCTGGACTTTTTTGATTAAAAGATTTAACACAATTTTTTTTATTTTTTATATAAAAATTTTTACTTACACCCTTTTGTTGAGTCTTTGGGTGTCAAGAAAATTAAAAAAAAAATCGTAAAAAATCAGTGAATTTAAATTTCAAGGGACACTTTTTAGTTAAAGAGGCGAACAGTCCTGAATTATATCGATTAAAAGTTGTTACAAAACTTTTTTTTAATTTTTTAAATTAAATTTTTTACTTACACCATTTCGTCGAGTCATTTGGGGTGTCAAGAAAATCTAAAAAAAATCTTACAAAATCAGTGATTTTAAATTTTAGGGACATTTTTTAATTAAAGAGGCGAACAGTCCTGGACTTTATTGATTACAATTTATTAGAAAACTGTTTGAAATTTTTTAAATTAAGACTTTTACTGACACCCTTTCGTCGAGTCATTTGAGGTGTCAAGAAAATCTAAAAAAAATCGTAAAAAATCAGTGAGTTTAAATTTTAGGGACATTTTTTAGTTAAAGAAGTTGACAGTCCTGGATTATATCGATTAAAAGTTGTTACAAAACTTTTTTTAATTTTTTAAATTATATTTTTTACTCACACAATTTCGTCGAGTCCTTTGGGATGTTAAGAAGATCTCAAAAAATAGCAAAAAGTCAGTGAGTTTAAATTTTAAGCACATTTTTTAGTTGAAGAGGCAGACAATCATGGACTTTATTGATTAAAGGTTTCTACAAAACATTTTTAAATTTTTTTTATTTATTATTATTATTTTATTATAAATTATTTTTTAAATTATATTAAAATATTTACTGACATCATTTCATCGAGTCCTTTGGGAAGATCTCAAAAAATAGCAAAAAATCAGTGAGTTTAAATTTTAAGAACATTTTTTGGTTGAAGAGGCGAACAGTCCTGGATTATATTGGTTACAATTTATTAGACAACTTTTTGAAATTTTTCAAATTAAAAGTTTTACTGACACCCTTTTGTCAAGTCCTTTGGGGGTGTCAAGAAAATCTTTCAAATCACAACAATTCGGTGAGTTAAAATTTTACGGACAGATTTTAGTTGAAGGGGCGACTTGTCCTGGACTTTATTGAATAAAATATTGTTTCAAATTTTTTTTAAATTGCTTACATTAAAATTTTTACTAACACTATTTCGTCGGGTCCTTTAGGGTGTCAGGAAGATTTAAAAAAAATCCCACAAAAAAGTGAAATTCATCAATTCGGCTTGAGAATTTGCTCACTTGTAATTTGTTCTTGGGACAGTTGTCTGAGAGATGGCCGTGGTAGAACAGTGGTTAGAGATTGGTGAATTAGTGGATTAGTAGATTAGTGGTTAGAAGCTACTCTTGAGTTCAAATTACGACTTAACTATCACGAAATAGGAAGGAGAATAAGTGGCATTTAATATTTCTAGAAATTTTCCAACCTTTTGCCTCACGAAAAACAGCCGTAGATCAGCATTTTATTCATGGGACTAAAGTTCAAAGTGCGTAGATTCCAAACTATACTGAAACAACAACAACAAAAAAAATAAACTTCATACCTAAAGCAAGAAAACTGTTTAAACTTTAAACCAATTTTCTTTATTATTTTTAATGATTCACCCCTTTAAGTTTGTTTGACGTACGAAAAAACAGTTTCTTATTATATCCCAATTTTCTATTAAAATATAATGAGCCACTTGATGCATTTCAGCCAACGGTGATGTCATAGTCACCCTACTGCCCGCCAATACCCGATGGCCTTGGATCACGCCCGCCATATTCCGGCCCGAGTTGGTGCCCGAGGAGCTCATGGCTCAGGGTTTGACTGTAAGTCAAAGTACATTCAGTGAATTCCAATTGCAGCATTCATCAAATGTTTCCCTCTCTCCGCTCTCTGACTTTTTAGCTCACCGTCGAGGAGTACGTGAACGCCATGGAGACTCTGGTCAACGACTATCGCTTCACCGTCTACAACATTTGCTACAAACGCATTCTGGTCTGCTGGATACTGTTTGCTTTCACTGTTCTGCTGACGCTACTCTTTTCGGGCCTGCAGGGCGTGGCACTCTTCTCGCTGGGCGTAGGCTGGCTCTTCCTCAATGCGGCCGCCATTTTTCTCTGCATGTGGGTCAAGTTGCGTCTGTCGCGCGGTCTGGAGAAATGTTTGGCGCGCGTCAATCGTCAGCTAATGAAGCATAAAATTCTTCTGATCCTCGATGATCGTGG
This sequence comes from Melieria picta, assembly GCA_964056695.1. Classification (NCBI taxonomy): domain Eukaryota; kingdom Metazoa; phylum Arthropoda; class Insecta; order Diptera; family Ulidiidae; genus Melieria; species Melieria picta. Next base: position 70,217,916 of record OZ057399.1, read on the forward strand.
CCGCATATCGTGTCACAAAGTGAATCTCTGCTTCCTCTACTTTGATGCGACACAGTGCGTCAGCTTTCTGAACGAATTCCTCGAGCAGACCGAGCAGAACGGCGGCGAGGCAATCAAGGCGGGCTGGGAGCGCAAGCTGGACATCGATGTGAACGATATCGTCATACAGGGCAGCAATCCAGTGCGTCTGTCGCGCAAACAGGTGCGTACACTGCGTTTTCGTTCACTATTGGTCGGTGCCCGGGGCGTTGCTGACTGCAATGCTAAAGCAGCAATGGCCACTTCTATGCATTTTCAGTCATATTTTGCACATTTCACGGCATCATTTCGGAATAAATTCCATATTTTGGGAATAGAGAACTAGCTGTACTTGGTTATGTATTGCGCCTTGTTGAGGCTGGCAATCAAATTTCCGATTTTTTAATGCAAATTTCACACATTGAACATTTCACACATAGATTGGGCGAAAATATCACATCACACATTTACATATAACATTAGCACTCGCCACAATTCACTACAGTGTTTACCAAAACATCTGCGCCTCCTTGCAGTTGGCTACAATTTTCAAGTTGTTTTTTCGGCACTTTTGTGCCGTCTGTTAACAAATTTTCGGTTTTGTCTAATTTGCCTTAAACTTCGCCTAGCGATGTGCTTAACACTCACACGTACGTCACACAGCAGCAAAAACAAATTAAAACCAACCACACTCACCTCTATACGTATAGGTTGTAGCGCAGGAGTTGTTCCTCACGTATTTGCAGCGCTGGGGCAAGGACTTTCTGCGACGACGTCTCGACTGGACCGTGCAGGAGGCCGGCGTCCACGAAACCCCACGTCACCTGCAGTCCTCCATCTGTCCCTGTCAGTACGAGGAGGAGGTGTTGCGCAAGAAAATCAAAATGCAGCTCAAAGGAAGGCAATGCTGCGGCCTTAACTGCATCGGCTGCTGGCTATAGTACAATGCCACAGCAAACGCATCCAACTACTTGAAAACTATACACAAACCCCTACGAAATCTAATCTATCAACTTGGCTCACACACCGCACGTTGTTATTGCAAATGAAATTCAAATCAATGTTGTTTAGCTCTAATCGATAACAAAACAAAAACAAGTCAATTGTGTATATGTAAATGAAAATATTTTATTACGAAATAATAATCACTAAATTATACAACATCGAGTACATCACTGCAGTCACGAAGTGCTGGTTTCAATTCGTAGTTAGAGTCACAACAATGAGAGAAGTTGGCTTGTGTAGTCGGGTAAATTGACATACAAACGTGTCAGATTGGTTTGCGAGCTTAAAAAAAATATAGAAAAAATATAGAAAATTATTAATTAAAAATTAAAAAAAATTTAGAAATAATTTAACAAAGAATAAAAGAATAAAATAAAGCATTTGCTTTGAAATACTTCACATCTGAGGACAATTTCACTGGTATCAATACAAGTCATGCAAAGATGAGAAGAAAATAGTCTGTGCAGCATCTCCTATGTGAATGTCCTTGAAATAATACAAAACAGCTTTTAGGGAATTTTAACGTTTAACCCTTATTCTCATACCCGGGTACCCGGGTGCCCACTGCGATGCCCAACTGACAAATAATGAAAATTTTTTTTTTACCTTCCGGATCCTCGTTATTTAGGTGAAAAGCGAACAAATCATATATTTAAAAAATTTTGTTTTCTATATTGAAAACTTAAAAATTTCATGAAATGGGTACCCGGGTACCCCGGGTGCCAAACGACGTTAGTAAGTTTGGGTATGAGAATAAGGGTTAAATATCTGAACTGGGAAGGCCTTGTGCCACTGGGTTTTATCGCCAAATTAATTCGAAAGTTATGTTGGTTTAAACCACCACAGAGCACAGAATAAAGGAAGCTCTGATCAGCTCTGATCCTATCGGGTATCAAAATGTGCCGTTGAAGCCTCCGAGTGTACAAGTCGACGTATCGCAGACTGTCTGTCTTAAATAACCTAACCTAATATACACCAAGTGAAAGATCTGTGTGAAAAATTCGTCCATCTAAGAAACAACGTACAAATATGTTTCACTTTTAAGGGAAACCTACTGGACTAACGAATACTACGAGGTGAATCTAGGAACTACGAGAAAATAGAATAATTGATAATTCAAGAATTTTATTCTTTGCTAAAGAAATGCTAGATTATACATAGCTTCTTACTTAACCTCAAATTATTGCGCAGAATTTTAAGTTTTGGGCTACAAAACTGAAACATTTAAAAAAATTGAAAAATAAAATAATTAAGAGTTTAACTTTTAATAATTAAAATTTTATTAAAATATTTTATAATTTAAAAAATTTAATTTTTTTATTTAAAAATTTTTTCTAGATATTTAAAAAATTGTTTTATTTTGTTTGTTATTCTCAAATTTTTGCTCAAGCATAAAATTTTGAATTATTGGATAAAAATTAAAAAAATTAAATATAGGAAATTAAAAAATTCGTGATTCTTAATTTAAATATAACAATTTTATTTAAAAATTTTTTATTTTTATTTTTTTTAAATACATATATAATTTATAATGACATTTCCATAATTTTTTTAATTAAAATTTTTTTTAATTTTTTTAAATTAATAATGTACATTTTTTTAGAAATTGACATATATTTATAATTTGCTTGGAACTATTCACAAATTTTTTAGAAATTTACAAATATTTAAAATTTGTATTTAACCAAAACCAAAACCATGGAACTATTCACTAAAAATTAAACAACAACAAAAACCCCATTTTTAATGTTTACAATTTGTTCTTCTTAATATCAAATTATTGCTCAAATATTTATTATTGCTACAAATTAAAAAAAATGTACCTGAGAAAAATGCAAAGTTTGTTATTTTTATTTTTAAATATTTAAATATAAAAATGTATTTCCTTGTAATTTTTTTGCTCATTTTCAAATTAATAATAAAAAATTTTTTTTCAGAAATTAAAAAATATTAAAATATTTTGTTCTTATTCTCAAATTATTACTCAAACCAAAAAGGAAATTTAAACTTTGTTACTATTATTTTTTGTTATTATTATTGAAATTTGCTAAAGCATGAAGTTTTATTTTTAGATATTTAATATTTTATTTTTAAATATTTGAATACAAATGTTTAATTCTTTCTAAAGTTTGTTTTAAATTAATAATTTAAAATTGTTTAAATATTTAGATATAAAAATTTAATTCTTTGTAAATTTTATTTTAATTTTTTAAATTAATAATTAACAATTTTTTGTAGCAATTTAAAACAGGGACCGATAACTGTTATTTTACAATTTTCAAATCAAAAAGGCATAACGAAAAAATTGTCGGTGGAATTTTTCAAATATACCATTATGATCGTAATGGCCTCAGCTTCACGAATATTAAACGCCTTTTAAATTTTAGACTTTTACTATAAAAGTTAAAATGAACTGTTATTTTGTGCCTTTTATTATTTCAGGCAAAAATAACTGTTACTTTTGACTTTTATTTGATCGGTAAAAAAACAGTTATTTTGTGACTTTTATTTTTTCGGTCAAATATATCAGGCAATTTGAATTTTTTTCAAAGGCGACCTGGCGACTAAAAAACTATTGATACCATTTTTTTATAGCTCAGAATGTGCGGTCTGATGAAAGTCACAAAAAACCGGTATTTTTGACCGATCAAATAAATGTCAAAAGTAACAGTTATTTTTGCCTGAAATAATAAAAGGCACAAAATAACTTTTATTTTTGTCGGTAAAAATAAAAGTTAAAAGATAACAGTTAAAATCTGACTTTTTTGATAAAACCCATAACCGGTACGGTCCCTGATTTAAAAATATTTAAAATTTTCTAATCTCATTCTTAAATGAATGCTCAAACCCGAAACCTCAAACTTTTTACAAAAAATTTCGTATCTTTTATTTGAAAAAAATTAAAAAAATTTGCTATTTCACTTATTATTCAATGATGATTTCATTAGCTGCTCCAGTCAGCTGCACTGCTGTGCACTGCATGTCCACAACTTTCGTCACCCATCTGCCACTCATTCGCCGCACTCATAGCGCTGACCCCTTAACCAACGATCACACCGCACCACATCATCACTATGCATTTGTATTCATATCTGTATATATAGTACATGCAGTATTTATGTGTGCTTACTTAGTCATATGTCGGCAGTCAGCTATGCATCAATCCAACTATTGCCCACTTCCCCTTACTTACTAACTACTTACTTAGCGCCACTAAACTACTGAAAGCCAGTTGAAAACCCACTTGAATGCCTTACAGGAACGCGGCATGCAGCTGTTCCTGCGCTATGGCTCGCGCTGGGGCATGGAGGCGCTGCGCGGTCAGGTCGACGTGACGCCGCTGGAGCCGGGACGCCACTGCGGGCAGTTTCAGTGCCCCTGTCAGTACATAAAAGAGCATTTGCAGTGCAAACCGCGAGGCAAGTTGAAATGTATGAATTTCGTCTATTGGGTGTTGGCATCTGAGCGCTACGATTAACCGCTAACTATTACTAAACACAAGCGTTCACTTGAACACAACACGAAACGACAACCACCCATACACGCCCTCATGTCTGTTGCTTTGTGTAAATGTGTGTGTGTAGCCCACAAGCAACAAAAATGGAGGCCACACATTGGCAATGTTTGACTTAAACTGTTAATGCAGTGACAGCCAGTAGAGGAGAAGAGGAAAGCAAAACAAAAAAAACAGAGAAATCTGTGCACAGTCAATAATCTGCATTATGCCCTCATCTCTCCACAATAACAATTCTTACTGTAGTCAGTGTTGCCCTTCTACGCCTATCGCTACCTGTAAATAAATGCAACACTCTTTGCAACTTTCCCCGCTACTACTCGCAACAATCTGACTATCGCTGTTATATTCTATGTGTAGGTAGTGTGTATGTGTTTGTGTTCTTTCTACCAAACCAATACTAATTTTTTACTCTATTGCTTTTTTTGGTTTGTTTTTGGGCAATGAAATGCAGTGGTTGTTAATAATGTAGGCCAAGTAGTTTGGAGACGTTTTCCACTGTTCGTGTATTAAACGTCTCACTGTAGTTGCCACACACTCCAATCCAACGCACTCCAACCCCCCCAAGTTACAACTCCCACTACACAGTAATAGTAGCAAAATGCTACTCAAAGTGTTACAAACAAAATTTGCATGCATCCCGCAACGAGCCAAAAATTACATCAATCAAACAAGTTTGGAGTGTGTAAAGCTATGGTCTACACAGAATTTTATAATAGAATTAACTCTAATTGTAGATATGTATTGAACCTATGCTACAGCTGCTTGTAATGAACTATACAACTTTTTGTATTTGTAGAAATTTCAAACTATTGTAAAAACTGTATTGACATGTAAAATTACAACTGTGTAGTTACATAAGAAATTATTAAGAAAATTTAAAAAAAAACATAATATCTACATAAATAAAATCTAAAAAAATAAAAACAAAAAAAATAAAATAAATAAATAAAATTTAAACAATTAAAAAATACAAAAAAAAATTAAAAAATAAATAAAAGATAAAAATATATAAATTTAAATCAAATTAATTCATGAATCACTTAAACTTTAATAACTCGTGAATTTTTTTTTAATATATAAAACACTTAAATAAAGCACACAATTTACACTTGACAACAACAACAACAAATTAATGAGTTGTTTTATTTTATAGGCTATCCCTGCAGCTGCATTGCTTATGCCTCAGATCCGCAACTGCAAAATCACTTATAAACCGTACCTAACCTACAATTGGATTGCATTGAAATTCCTCATGAAATTCATGCTTGATTGAGTACAGCATCACAAACAAAAACAAATTGTCATCATATTAATTCATTAATGATTCAGTTGTGTTTGACATTTTCATTTACCTAAATTTGTGCTTTAAAATAAAAAATATGCTTGGCTTTTTATAAAAAAAAATCAAACTTTATAGACAATGTTTGTGTTGGTTTCATATGTATATGAGAAAAATATTGTTGGTTTTTGTTTTCATAAGAGAAGTTGGTGTTGAAGAAAAGTAAGTATTGGAAAAAATCTATTGTTAGTATTATACAAAAATGGCATTCAGTCTTACAAGCCCAGTGTAAACAGAGAAAGGAGTGGGGAATACGAGAAGTTGTATGAAGTACTTGTTACCCACTGCACAAACCACTTAGCCACAGCGACCACCTAAGTACTTAATACTTAGATTTGAAGAAAAGTAAGTATTGGAAGAAATCTATTGTAAGTATTACACCGTGCGACAACAAATTTTACACACGAAAAAATCTATATACTTGCGAAACTAGGGGCCAAATGTAGTAAAACTGCGTTTTTAGTTTTTCTCTCTGACGTCAGGTTTTTTTTAAAAGGACTTTAAAATTTCAAGGACATGTTTATTTCAAAAAATTAAATATTTTATGTTTGTCGTACGGTGCAATATGTAAATCTTTGTTTTATAGAGAGAAGTATTAATTTGTTTTATATCTTAAACTAATAAAGTTAGAAGGACGAAATTCAAGGATGTAGTAGTGTACATATTAGTCCTTAAGATATATTTAAAAAAAAAAAAATTATTGGAACTTTGCAAGGATATTCAAGGATAAAGTTTTAAAAGGACATTTTCAATACCTCTTCGTCCTTTTGCTCCAAAACATTAAATTTTCTAAGATTCTAAGGATTTTTCTCTTTCATTTGGTACCCATATTGTTTTTCTACAATGCGCTAAATTTTTAAAATAATTTTTTTAAATAAACATGTCCTTGAAATTAAAAAAAAATCCTTACGTCAGACAGAAAAAGTAAAAACGCAGTTTTACTACATTTGGCCCCTAGTTTTGCAAGTATATTGATTTTTTCGTGTGATTTGAAATTTTTTGATTTTTGTCGCACGGTGTTATATAAAAAGTGTCATTCAGTATTAGAACCGCATTGTACTATAAGCTCAGAAAACCCAGTGTCAGCAGAGAGAGTATGGTGGAGAATACTTATTACCCACTGCACAAACCACTTAGCCACAGCAACCACCTAAATACTTAAATCTTTCGCACCCATCGATTAAGGCTCACAAATTCCCCACCACAATGTCTTTCACCTATAAAGTGTAGTCCATACAATTTTTCCTTCTCTCCGCTCCCCTCCCCGTTCTCTGCGATTTTCAATTTCTAACTATTCGACGAAACTTTTTGGGCTTTGCACAACTCAAATAATGAATTCCCTTACTTCAGCAACTTACAGCGTGCCTGCAAATCTCCCCAAATGCTGCCGTGATGCAGTAACTCAAAACAACAACAACAACAACCACTACCTAATCGCACATCAAACTCATCAAAGTTGATGCATTCGCCGAAATTCAATCGAAACGAACAAAAATGTTCATTGGATGAGCAGAAAGTTGCCCGCACCTATTTTTCTCTCACTTCCAATGCCGAATGCACCATTTCACTTTACTACTTTGCCATTTGACCGCATCGATACGGCAGCAGCAGGCAGCAGTCACAAAAACGACAACAACAAAAACACTATCAACAGCAACCGGCGAGCACGCAAAGATCGCACGTGCACTGTTTGGCTGGCGGCGTTGCGTTGAAGTTGCCGAGGCGCGGCAACAAAACAATGTTTGTTGTGTGCGCCAGCAACCGCCCGGCGGTGCCGCGCTGCATTTATTTTGCGGCCAAAACTTTAATTGAGTTTAAAACCAGCCATTTGGCCGAGATCTACGTCGAACAGCAGCGAGCGGTATAATTTTAATTTGGCCGCCTCTCGCCCTTCAACGCGCCAACCCAAACAGTTTCTCACTCCATTTTTCGCTTTTTTGCTTTGCTTTGTGCAAATTTTGTGGGTTGTTTTGTTTTTGTTTTCATATGTATGTATGTCGGTGCTATTTTACGCTTTCGATGTGTGTGTGTGTGCGTGTGTGGCTGGCAGTGCAGTCTCGCTCACTCGCTTTAATTGCTGAAGTTTCTGCATTCAATTTCCACCCAAAAACAAAAAAACCTTTAGCCATCACCTCTCCGCCTTCGTCATTGCACCGTTTCCCATGTGTACGCCCTCAAGCTGCACCAATAACAACAACAACAACAAGAACAAGAACAACAATAGCTGCAGCAATAACACCCCAAAATAACAACAATAACAACAATGACCGTATGTGCGCAAGGAAATTTTTCGTGAATTGTTTAAAACTTTCGCTTTGATTAAAAGTTTATTTGCAGTGGGGAGCACCCTGTAGTGCTGTGCTGGCGTTGCTCGTGGGTGCGCCTGGCAGCCACCGCAGCCGCAGCAGCAGCAGCAGCGCAATTCCACCAGCACGCACGGGCTGCATTTTCGGTTTTTTTTGTGCCATTCCACGGCAGTGCAAACCAATTTGCATCGCACAATGCAGCAAGCAGCGTAAACAACAACAACAAAAATTCGCTAAAAGAAAAAATTCGCCCAATTGAGTCGGTTTCGAGTGGGGAATTTTCGACGCTTCGCAGGCGGCCACGTGCAATTTTATTGAAGGCAGTGTCTTGAACTTTTCCAAATAGACGAACTCAAAAAGCCAAAATATTTTCCAGTCCATTTGGCTATTCAAATATGTATTTAGTTGATTAACATTTATAAATTTCAGTATTAATGTTAATGAAATTATTTCAACATTTATTTACCTATGTTTCCTTGTACTTTGTTATCCTTTCATGTAAAAATCATAAATTCCCAATCCATGTCAAAAATCAACAAATATCCTTTGAATGATTAGAAGTCAACATCAAAAAATAAATAAATCATTTCGCTCATTATTTTCACTCATTTGACCGCATAACGCAACGTGCGTTTGCACCTAATCGGCTTCCATTGTTAGCTCCAGCACGCATAATCGAAAAGTCAAAACTCACCCGCAACTGATAGAAGCGCCAACCATCAACGCGCTTAAAAAACAATTTATCAAGCTCCAGTTTCGCTTCTAAGCGTCTCTAGGCTTCGTACCGCAAGAGGCGACCAACTGACGCGCACATCGACCAGACGCTTGTGGGCTTTTGGGCTGCGGCTGGAAACCAATAAATTTTTTGCTTTTAGCATAATTGCGTGCATGTGTTGGCAGCACTAGCTGCCATTCCTCATTCGCAAATTGTATGAACGCGCGCTGGTAAATATGCATTTATGCGTGCTGCATGAGTGTGTTTGCATTTGTGAGTGCGTAGGCAATCAGCACGCTGCCAGCTAATCGTTATGATAAGTGGCTTCGAACCGCAATGCCTGCAAACACTATTCACGCAACAACTCACACACACACAAACACAAACACACCCATACTGATGCCAATACAACGGCGAATATGTGAATGTACATCCATTCGAACAACAAACATTTCCTCGCTGCTATTTTAATGTCCGTGCGTGTGTGTGTGTATGTGTGGGGAAGTGCTGAATGTTTGTGTGAAATAGGTAGGTTTGGTTAAGCCAGAGGCCAATAAAAGCGAAAGTGACGTTGATATGAACTAAGACAGAGTTGCCATGCAAATTATTTTTATAATAGTTTTGAGAGGAGAGAAAAACATAACAGAAGAAAAAAAGAAAAGGAATATAAAAAATGAAAGGAAAAGTAAGGAAGTATTAAGCAACAAGAAAAGAAGAAAGTAGAAGGTAGAGAAGGTAACAAAAGGAAAGTATAGGGTGTTTTTTTTAGAGGTTTGTTTTTCGAATAGAGATAAAACTGGCATTTTGTGGTCAAATCTGGCAACTCTAATGTCATTTATGTTCAGTTTGGTTTGCCATTTCATCATGAACAGGTTGACAAAAGAACAACGCTTGCAAATCGTGCAAATTTATTTCGAAAATAATGGTTCAGTTCGCGAAGTTTACTCTATGTGATAATACGCATCCGCAGAGACGTCGAACAGTGCGCACCGAAGAAACAATTGCCGCTGTAGAGCAAAATGTTGAAGAGGACCCGAATGAATCGATTCGCCACCGTGCACAGTAATTGGAGCTTTGTCCATCAACTTTATGGAAGATTTTGCGCAACATGAATGTGGATGAGTTGTGGTTCCAACAAGACGGCGCTACATGCCACACAGCGCACGTCACAATCGATTTATTGAAGGAAACATTCGATGAGCGCATAATTTCGCGGAATGGACCTGTCAATTGGCCACCAAGATCGTGTGATTTGACACCATTGGATTATTTTCTTTGGGGATATGTGAAGTCGCTCGTCTACGCCAACAAACCAGAAACGTTAGGGGACTTGGAAGCCAACATTCGTGGCGTTATTGCCGACATACGGCCCCAAATGCTCGAAAAAGTGGTTGAAAATTGGACCTGTAGAATTGGCTTTATTCGAGCCAGCCGCGGCGGCCACATGCCCGAAATCATATTTAAACATTAATGGCATAAAATTATCCTTCCAATAAAGCCAAATTGATGGACATTAAAACGATTTTCTTGTGTTTTATTTCAATTCGAAGTTCTATACCTCTAAAAAAAACACCCTATATAAGAAAAGGGTGACAAGGGAGGACTTTGAGTTTTGCGAAGCAATGGAAAAATACAAAGAGAAAGGAATAGAATCAACTAAATCAAACAAAGGAATGATAGGAGCGGAAACGACAGTAGAGAAAGAATACAAAATTAAGAAAACAAGTTAATGTGGAGTCAGTGAGGATCCGAAAGACAAAAACACGGAAATCAAGGAATAAAAATTAAAGGAGACAGAAAGGATGCCAAGAGAGGGCTGTGACGTATACAAAGCAATGGAAAAAAACAGAAACAGAAAGAAATAAAGTAAACTAAATACAAAAAGGAACGATAGAAATGAAAATGGCAGAAAAGGAGTGAACAAATTTGGAAAACAAGTTAAGTGACAGAAAGGGTGCCAAGAGAGGTCTTTGAGTTATGCGAAGCAATTGAAAAAATACAAAGAGAAAGGAATAGAATCAACTAAATCAAACGAAGGAATGATAGGAACGGAAACGACAGTAGAGAAAGAATAAAAAAATTAGGAAAACAAGCAAGGACCCGAAAGACAAAAACACGGGAATCGAGGAATAACAATTAAAGGAGTTTTCCGTTTTTTTTTCACAGAAGCAAGGAGCAAGCAAATTTATAATGAAAGCATATACTATATATAGAAAAAAAGAAAGCGTAGAAAAAGAATAATATTTAACCAGACGAAAAAGAGTGAAGCAATGAACAGAAAAGGAAAGATACGACAATGAAAGGAAAACCATGCAAATTTTGTATTGCATTTTATATTTATCTTAAATAAGATTTATAAGCGGACAACAGAAGACTTAATATTTCTCTCGAAAAAATATAGAAGTACAACTTTAAATAAATAATAAAAATTAATAAATAAATAAATAAATATTAACTGTAAATTTAAGTAAATTAATAATATAGTAAATAAAGTAATACTAAATAAAGATAAGGCCAAGGTAAAAAAGAATGTGAAGAAAACAAAAAGGAAAAAAATGAAAGGACTTAAAAGAAACTGAATAGCAAAGAAAACAGGGCTTAGTAAATATTTCCAATCGCTGATATCTCAATAGTTGTAAGAATGTCAGATCATACACGTTCAACTAAACTCACCTTGCAGAGCAAAAGCACATCCCGAAGAAAAAAAAAGTAACTGTGAGTGAAAGATTTAATCGGTTGAACTGAGATAAGGGTTGGATGGATGGATGGGAGAGGAGCCGAGAAAGTAAACCTTGGAGGGTCAAATTCCTCAACCAATTTGGCTAGGTTACCCATTATACTTAAGGCTCAAGGAAGAAGAGGATAATAGAGGAAAGGGAGCTGGGGGATAAAAGAAAGAGAGAAAAAGAAAGTGGTAGTGAGGCGAAGGAGACTACTTGTCTCCTTGCACGAATTTTCTGGATTCTTTAACGAATCCCAATGGACCTCCTCTTTTAATGGACCTCGTCCATTCTCATAACGTCAGAACCCAAAATGCGCAATCTCGGTCGAGCAAAGGCGGGACAAACATAGATGAAATGCTCTTTGTTGGCTTCCTCCTCGAGACAAGATGTGCAAGTTAGTGGTGGCTGGTTTAAGACAAACAAAATGCAACATTTTATACCAATTTTGAGGGGTAAAATCTTTACCTAATTTGTTAACAACATTGTTAGAGAGAGAAGTGTTGAAATTAGTTTGATTCACCACGACGGTTATGACTTCCCAAAACGTCTATGCACACATACCACCATTCATATTTCCGTATGTTTACATTATTTTTCTATATCTTACCACTTTCTCTAATGCTTATGGCAACTCTGTCACACATCCGAAGGAACCTTTGTCATCTTAAGCAACATAATACAAACCCAAGACAACGACGACTGGTCAAAGGAAGTGTGGGCAGCAACAGCGGGAAAAGAATTGCGCCTAACCCATTTATGACAGAGGCATGACAGGCCAATTTGTTTTGGGTGCAATTTCTGCATGAATTATGCAGAACAACCGTTCTGCTGCCATTGTTACTGGCGTCCACCCCCCCACTTGAGCAGCTGGGTGGATGTTGTTAGCCGAGGCGGAAGCACGTAAGAGATGAGAATGGGAGACAACTCTATGCGACGAGAGGTTAATAAGTGCGCTGCTTCACGTGTGCTGTGTTACTTAGCCTTTGGCAAGGCTGCGGGTGATGTGGGGTCACCGGAACGGGACTCTGTGCAGCATTATGCGACCGTGGCGTCTTAGGCGCTGTACGTGCATAAATAAAGGTGGAAGAGCGCCGACACCGTGTCGAGCCCGAATGAGACCATAAAGAGATGATTTTCTATGATGTGATAATTGTGACAATGATTGATAGTGCAAATCACACAAAATTGCGGCCAGAGATGGGCGTGTGAAAAATTTTAAATTTAAAAATTTAAATTACTTTTTGGAACGATTCTTGTTTGACTTTTTAGTGTTGTTCTTTGAACACCAAATCGTATTAAAGGAACATTTGCCGGGTACTTTAGATTAACATCTTTATTTCATGTACTCGTACTTCATGCGCTGCACCCACCCGGCCAACTTGTCTGCAGCGACAAAGCGAAAAAACAGTAAAAAACGAAAGCTAAAAAAACTGCATACATGGCGGCAAAGTTTATGGTCGCGCGCGCAGATTGAATTTTCACCGTTGAGGTGAAGCGTTTAAGCTAAAAAGCCATTGAAACTTTTGCCATTACATGAAAATAAAAAAAACAGCAAAAACGAAAACGAGTGGAAGCACAACGCATAAAAGTCACTCACAACCGGCATACAAACGAATTTAGCATTTTAAATGTGGCCGGCAGCGAAAATGCTTTTAAGTAACAAACAAAATCGGATAATGGTGCAAATAGAAAGGAAAAATCAAGCAAACAATACGAGAAGCGCAAATGTAGTGAAAAGTAAGAATGTTGAGAATGCTGCGTAAGCAGAGTTTTAGGCGCAACAACAGCATTTGGCGTTCAGCTGGTCATACAATATTAAAGCGACACTGCGAGTGCCATGATGGAAAAATTGAATTGCATTGAAATTGGGAACGAAATTCTTAGGAACCTAATTTGTAATTTTCTAACACGTAGACGGAGCTGTTTTAAAGCTCAACTGTACTGAGAGCTGTTGTAAATGACATATGGCAACTCTGCTGAATGTGGGGAGTTCTAACTGGAGCACTAGCAATAGCTTTAAATTAAATTTTGTCATAATATCTTTATTTGTTCGTAAGAAACCAGTTGACAAACGAATAGTCTAGCAAACCATTGCACAGTGATTCGTTCCATAGACAAAATTCAAAAAATTTATGGTCTCAGAATTTAACGATTTTGATGTCATTCGAAAGGTAAAACTCCAACTAAGAAAACCCCAAAAAATCTGTGCAAAAAATTAATTAGTGTGTGTGCAAAAGCGACTCAAAGTTGAAACTTTTTTCACAAAAAATGTGTACACAATTTTCTGCTTTTTAGTCTATTGAGTAAAAAAAATTGTAAAAATACATGGTTATCAAGAAGTTATTAAAATTTTCAATATAGATTAAGAAATGATGTGGCCATTTTCGCTTTTAATGTTTTCTCAATATTTGCAAAGCTGAAGCTTTTACTTCACTTTTAATTTAAAATATTTTTCTAAATTAAAAATCTGAAAATTGGCAAAACTTAGAGGAAAATATCTAAAAAGTATGTGAAAGTATGTTCCAGGATTTTTTTTATTTTAACCCATTTTCGGCCGCTACCAGAAACAGCCAATATTTTTTTAATTCCTTTTAAGGACTTACATTTAGGACCTTAATCAAGAATATTTTTGGATTTTTTTTGTGTTTTTTTTTTTATTATTTTTTTTATAAATTCATAAAAATTTAATTTCAAATAAAAACAAATATATATGTATATAATTTTGGTCAAATAATAATCAAGTATGAAAACAAAAAATTGTTGGCTTACATATGTACATACATGACGACTTCTTTCCAATGGTCGATTTTTCGACCACTGAAAAGTACGCGGTGCTGAGAGGTAAAAATATTTTCATAATCTTATGGATATCAATTGATTGTGGTAATTTGGTCTTTAGGCTTCGTAAATAATCAATAATAAATCAATAATTTGAAAAGGTTATATATTTTTCAGAATATTCAAAATATGACTAAAAAAATGCTTTTTTCGTGCCTTCGCCAATATCTCTAAATTTATCTTTTTAAAAAAAAATTATTATTTCGAGGGGTTACCAAAAGACCAAAGCTATTTTATGCATCAAAAGTTCAAAGATATAATGTCTAAGTGCAGAGCTACTCTCCTTCAAAGTGGCTGGTCGAAAAATCGACCAGCGGCCGAAAATGGGTTAAGAAGCATTCTTTCTTTGTCGGATAATGTAATTGCATCCTCCTATATCTTCCGATCTCAGAAAATAATTCAATTTGAAAAGTGGTCTAAACACCTATTTTTCTACAAAATTTCTTTTTTCATCCCTAAAAGTATGCAATTAGCATGAAAAAGGACAATTTCTAGGACAATTTCTGTTACTTTTCGCAATTATCAATGTTGACGTAACTGATTAAATGTAAAATCTGAAAAATCTAACCAACACACTTGGTGCTATCGCTTAATTTAAGTCTCAGCCATTGCCAAACTACAAAAGTTTAAGAAAAACAAAATGGAGATTTCACTTCAGCAGACCATGATTAACTAGTATACCAAATTTCATGAAGAACGAACCACTCCTTCTAATTTTGTCCTGCGCTTGTATGGAGTCGAATTACTGTGCATTGTACAGACTTTACTAGTCCCAGTGATGCTGATTTATCCTTTCATATATATTTATACTAATACATATATGGGTAAAGTTTATACATAGTTTTTAGTATAGAAATGGGTTCATATCTGTCTTTGAACGTCAGGTTTTATATATAAATCAACTCCAAAAATTATACTGTGTTTTGTTTTAGACAAAAAAAGCCTTAAGACTCCATACTGCAGAGAACTAAATAAGTATCAACAGCAGCGAGGATACTAGAAATAAAGACAAATCTGGCAACACTGAAAGATCTACAAGATCTGCTCCACACACCATTCACTATTCGCCAGCACCACCGAACGAGGAAGGGCCGAAATCTTTACTAGCAATCACCATAGAGGTGAGTCGCATGTATCCATTCCAAACCCCTATTTTCCATTCACACAATCCACCCCCACAACACCTCCGGTTGTCATCTCTTACTTACCACGTCCTGTTCACGTTTATCGTCGCCAGCTTCAGCCATTTCAGTCTTAGATGCTCGTAGCTGAAAATACCAGCTCACATAACCGGTTAATTGAATGCGTAGTTGTGACACACGCGCGTCAGGTGCATTTTAATTTGGTTTTTTGCGCTGCTTATTCAATTTTTGTGCAGCTTAATTGTACGTTAATTGAAAACGAAAACAGTGCAGCGAGCTGCCGAGCATTGTTTATGGCTGGCAGGATGACGCGCTCGCTGGCTGCAAGATGACAATTCAAATTTTATGGCATGCAACATGCCAACGTTGGCAGTGACAGTGGCAGTGGCAGTGTCAGTGGGCGTATGTGCCATCTACAACACACACATCGCACTGACATCACTCTAGCCGGCAAATGCCTTGTGACTTCTGTTCGCTGCAACAATTACAAGCATGACGTGGATTTAATTACAGCATCGCTACGGTTGTTGTCATTGCATGCGGCAACGGTGGCGGCATGCTGCGTGCCGTTGCAATGTGCGAACAATAAAAAACGAATTAAAGGACCTGCTCCTCGAGCAAGGATTGTAAAGCGAAAGGAAATGTTTATTTAAAGCACGGCGCGTGCTATTGTTTACATGTTGTATGGCATATATGTTTGTTTGTATGTGTGTGTGTGTGTGTAAGTCCGTGTGAATATATGTTTGTGTGCGCACTTTGTAGCGCGGCAAATTGAATTTGACTGCAGCAGCCAGCGTTACTTTGTTGCAACTTCTTGTGCCACAATCGCCATGCAGCATTCTTTGAAATGCCCCAACGCCGTTCTCAGTGCAATTTCCCTCAGTCCTCAGTTTGCTTTCCATGCGTTTGTTTTACACGCAGCGCTCATTCCGCGCGTTGTTTTCAGCGTCATTGTCCAACCGGGTTTGTGTTTGCTTTGGGTTAGCACTAACGGGCCAACGAAGCTGTAATCCACCTGGACATTAGCAGCTGTGCGCAGGTGTGGCCGCCAAGTGCGCTCCGTGCGTGCATGTACGACTGCTTCGACACTTTTATTGCACGAATTGCACGTAATAACATTTCTCACAGTGCACATGACACAGACACGGACACGGAGAGCGAGAACGAGAACGAGAAGCGCTTCGAAGCGAAATGAAATGATGGCCAGTCAAGTGGCGAGAGGGGGCGGATTGGTGGGAGGGGTGCAAATGCGACAAGCAATTGTAAGCAGTTTTCGTAGTAAATTTTCGGTGTTTGAAAATGTTCGCCATTCAATTTGCAGTTCTACCTTCCTCGACCCACTGACAAAGTGAAATTGATGGTTGGCCAGGCGTCGCTTCGAACCAACTCGAACTTGTCGGATGTGGCTTTAAACGTTGATAATGGGCGTAAATAACACAGGTTCACACGAATTTTGGGTGTAGAATTTGAATGATTGTTTGAATGATGCAATGGTAGTCATATTTCAAATAATGAATTACGTATCATCGTACGTATCGCTTCATTAATTTTGTATCTTTTTATTATTTAAAATACTGATACTCAAATAAATTAGAATTTTTTTTACTTCATTAGAATTGCAGCTTCCGCCTTTTTTTTAATAACTTTCGAACCAATAAAGTTAGAGTAATGAAATTTTGACATGTGATCAAGGAGATTTTGGGTTTTAACATAGTTACTTTTTAAGAAAATTCTGTAAAAATGTTCAAGGATATAAAGGATTAAAATTTTTAAAGGACCTTTTTCATTTTTTTACAAATAGATAAAAATCATTTTTATTTAAATTCTTGAGCCTTTTCTCTTTCATTTGATATACATATCGCCATATTCTAACGAGGTTAAGTATTTTTTATTTTTTATCCCCTTCAAAATTTTGAAGTCCTTCTAAAAGGACAAAGGATGTAAAAATGAAAAACTGAGTACGCAGTATTACTATATTTGGTCTCTAGTTTTACGCACATATGGATTTTTGCCGGTGTGAAAAATGCTGTCGCACGGTGTTACCGACGGCTGACCACTGACTAACGACGACCCACCTCTGGCTACTGACCCCTGACAACTGACCTCTGACTTCTTACTCGGACCGCTACAAAAGACAGCACCTTCCGTGCACTTATGTGGCGAGTTGCCACCTTACATATTTATATATAACATTTGTTTATGTTGTTTCATATTTAATCTATGATAGTTTTTTTTAGTGGCTTAGCAGACACAAAAACAAACAAGTTGAACTTATTGAGATTTTTGGTTCAAAGGGTTTGTTCAAAGAGAAAAAGAAGATGGATTCAAATGCTCTGGCAACACCACAGTGTTTACTTTACTTTCTTTTATTCACTAAATTCACTATTAATTTAATATTTTCCATAATTTTGCCATATAAACTCCTCGCTTTTCGCTTAAATCGAAGGACTTTAAAGCCCCTTCCACCTGAACTCTGCTTTATCCTTTCGTGGACGTCTGAACCCTATATGGTTTCAAGAACAAATGTTTTTTTTGGTCCCTAGAAGAGATTGAAAATTAAGGAATAATATAAAATTGAATATTTCAAAAAAAAATTGAATATTTAATTTTAAAAAAGAAAAATATAAACGTTCGTTAAATGTTATATCTTTACAAGGTAAAGAAAGAAGAAGCAGAAAAAATAAGAAAAATTTTAAATTTGAAGTTTTACTTAAATTCAGATACATTTTTTTAATAATATTAATTAATATTAATATAATATTAATATAATATTAGACATAAATGAACAAATTTTAATTATGCATAAAAAAATGTTATGCTTAAGTATTAATTACAGCCCGAACAATATGGCTGCTGTCATATGACAACACTCTAAAAAACAAGGTTCGGTAACAAAAATTCAAAAGAATTTTAATGGGATGTTGATATAACCAAACAAAAAACTAAATGGATAAATTTAAAATTTTAACTTTTCTGAGTAAAAATCTGTGGCAAAAGGGTTAAGCATCAATTGGGATTATTTAAAGTCTGTGGACTCGCACTCTTTTGCCTAATGACTGGTAACAATTGAACACATAATCAAATAGAATTTGAAATCAATTCACTGCAGCTGAAAACTGCAGTCAGTTCAGTCAATTCGCAGTTCACAACTCGCAGCCGCACCAACTCGAATCAGACTCGCACTGGACCCACCACTGCGCAGCGCCGCAACTGCAAATTATGCATTCAAAGGAAACCAGTGGAAATTAAGGAAGAACGCTGTTTTTCATGTCGATAAGTAGAAATTCACAGTTCGACACTGAAAAATAGCCAACAGTAAAAAAGAAAAAAACCCAATCACAAAATGAAAAAAATCATAACGAAAACAGCAGGAAAACGATTTTCTTGTCGGCTGCAGTATGCATTTGCCATATCAAAAAATAAAATTTTATAAAAAAAAAAATTGAAAACGATTTCATTTAGCTGCATGCGGCCAACATTTGCACTCGCCACTTCCGCTGGCAGACGTTGGCGCTGTTGGCTTTCCCAAAAAATTTTTTACTTTTATTTTTTTTATTTCTGCCCACTAAACCAACGCAGACATTGCCGAACCACAACATTTCAGTCTCCATTTCCCTTGTCGGCCTTGGCTGGCCGCTTTTGAGAAATTTGCAGCCTGCAAAATGGAAACATGGCAAAGTGTCGAAAATATTCGCGCCCGAATAATATGAATTATTAGGGAAATTATTACTCAAAAAAAAGGTTAGATTGAAGCCAAGCAACGACGCCGCCATCATTGCTTCGTGCATGCAAAATGCAACTGCGGCCAGCGAACGACGGCCAGCAAGTCGAAACGGCAGCCATGCTGGCTGCCTCAATTTCAGTGTCTTCCATCCACTCGTGACGGAAATCGACATTGTGCCAAAAATGTATTTACAAGTGGTGTGTAATGAAATTTCCGCCAAAGCAGCTTTCGTTGGAATTCGCACAGTATGCAAAATAATGCGCCAAAAAAATATTCGCATTGTCGGACCAATTAAGCGCTTAAAAGAAAATCAAATGAAAATTGCTTAATTTCATTTTTGGTCGAAATGCAATTAAACTTGCCGCATTAATATTGCAACTAACAGCAAAAAGATTTCGGGAAATTATGAAATAATTTCTTTTAATTTTTAAATTTTTTTATTGTTTTTTACAAAGTTATTAGAGGTAGGTTGGTCCAGGTAGGGAAAGGTGACTGTCTGAAGAATGTCCGTTGTGTTTGTAGGTAAGTAAAGTGGTCGTCTCATGGACAAATTTTAGGCCATCAGCCGTTTTGTGTTACCGCACAGTGTATTCGAGTTTTGGGTGACTTCTTTTCCAAAACCGTTGCACATCAAACTTCTTTGCCCAATCAACTCGATTACTTGTCCAGTTTCTCCTCCTCTGACGTTTCATTTTTCTCTCTTCTTCAAGTTCTCTCTTCTTTATTAGATCCCACCCTTCTTTCTCAAAACTTTTTCAAACATCTGTGGCCTTGATCTCTCCACAGACTGAGAAGTTAAGCACATAATGCAAACCAACCCCAATAGTCCGCCGAAAAGTATGCTACACACATAAAGTACGCTGTCAGACTTTAGTGCAAATATTAAGTCACAAAATCTGGCATACTTTCAGGCAACATATTAAATAACACACACAACTGATAGCCAACGCTGCAGTGAAAGCGCACAGAGTGCGGCGCGCATACAAATTGGCGAAGCGACACTCGCGCAACGCACCTAACGAGAACTTTAAATTAACTTAATTTATATCATAAACACGCTAAATGCACTGGCACAGCGTCGCGGCTGGCTGTGATATTCTCTAAGTACGTTCGTATGTACTCGTATGTATGTATGGATGCAGATGTGCCGACAGAGCAGCGGCTCCTTGTCGCTGCCGACTGCTGCAATTTGTTTATGCTGTGCAGTTGCTTTGCTTGCTGCAACTTTTTATCTTTCTGAAGATTTTTCAGATTATTTTTGCGCTCGAAATTCGCGCTTTCGCAACGCAACCCGGTACACAAATACACACACACACACACACACATATATTCGTGACCCTGCAGAAACTCGTAGAAAAACCAGGCGTTGCATTTGCGTTTCACTTAAATCGCGACGCAACTGGCAAAAGTTCGGTGGGCCACCGGTACTCGACACGCTCAAGCTTCGGTTGCGGATCGCGTTGCTGTTGTTAGCGCAAAGTTTTGCCTCTTTTGATTTTGTTCTTTGCTATGCGGTTGTTGTTGTTGGATTTTCATGAAGCTGCGCTGCCGAATTTCTGGCAAGAAATTAACGTGACTCGCATTTGAAGCGCATTCGAGCGACTGTTGTACGCTGCGCGAGCGTAACTTTAAAATTAACTTTTAAATGGGAAAATGCGCCCCAAAGTAGGCAACGCAGCATAGTCATGTAGCATTCGAGGCACGCTTGCCGCCAAAGTGACAGTTGCCGCCACGTTGTCGTCTTAAACACTGCACTTAGCGTTGGCAGCTTGTCTGAGCCGCAGTTCGTGTCGCCCGTCGTGCACAGGTCGTTGTCGATGAGCGGCACTGACGATGATGATGACGACGACGATGAGGTGTTGGCGTGAAAGTTTCTGTGGCATAACCCCAGGCGCATGTGAGCTTTGGCTTACGGTCGCAATTTGTTTGCCACTTTTCTTTATTCTGATTGTTTGTGCCGGCGAAATCTGACGCGCAGAATGAACAGAATGCAGCGTGAAGTGACCAAAGTAGAGGAACTGCATTTTTCAAGTGTGTGTTGTATGTAGTCTGTGCAATTTTTCTATGCAAATTGAATTCTACTAAAAATATTGAAGACTTTTGCTTACGGGTTCTTTAAAACTTTATTCGATTTTTAGTTGCAATTGGAATTGTTCCGACACACTTGAAACCACAACTAAACAATAAATAACACTTCACATAAGCAAATGTCTTGAGACAAAGAGAAACACCTACCTCCTCACCATCCTCAACGTACTACACACATACACACATACAGGCCACAGTAGGTATGAAAGTGTGTATACAAATATTATACAATATTTTATTTTCAACATTTTATTGTGTTGTTTTGATCTTTGTGGTAGAATTCATCAGCAGTGTTCACAGTTGCAAATAAATTTGTAAGCCTTGTCAACTAATTTGTGAGTGTGCTTCAGCTGTAAAGGAGCTCGAAAACACACACATTTGTCTTCTTCTAGTTGTACAGTCTGCTCATTAAAAATCGATTACACAATGCATGGCAACCAATGTAAATCAAAATGAAGCTCGTTCTAATGTGTTCCTTTTCTTGTTGTGAAATTAATTTTCTATACAAACCTGGGCTTCAAGAGTCGTTAGGCGAGTAGATAGAGCAGTCAAAAGTAATGCCAACAGTTTTTAAAACCTCTTCTCCACCTCTTCTCTCATACATGATTCATATAAAACGTTCTACTGATCGATCTATTCATCAATCTATTGATCTATCTCGATCTATCTTTTGAAATCCATTGACCACGCCTGTTTCTTATGTTGAATCCTAGTGATGAAAATTCGTTCAAGTTCAATCATGCCAAATATTCATCTGATCCTTTAAAATCCTTTTTATTCCTTTTCTTAATTTGAAATAGTCCAGCTGAAGCAATGAATGGTGTCCTGACGGGTAACTCTTTTATAACACACAACAACATTTTTGGGTCTATTTTCCAATGATATCTATAGAAGCTGTATGGATGAGGAAGAAGAAGAAACCATGATTTATCTTCCCTGTTCTTGTCCCGCACTTTCTAGTAGTAAAAAGATTCACCGGGGTAAGTTCTTCTTTCAATCTTCGTCTTCTTCTTCTTGGGGATCTATCTGAGAAGACTACTGGCGCACACAGGATTTAAATTTGGTGGCTTTGCATACTACTTTCGAGCCCAAAACCATTTGAAACCATATTTTGTACCAGCAATTTTTGCATATGACAGTATAGGTATTTATTTTCGCTACTGGTTTCGCTAGCAAAGGAAAAGAGATCAACAAATTTTGGTATCACAATGGACCTCTTTGGTCTTCGTGTGTTCCCCTCAGAGTAGCTACAAATCACCTACTTAGTCCGTCTACCTAGTTTTCTTCATTTCCAAATACGCTTTGTAATCTCAAGAAAAAGGCGTGGCAGTTAAGACAAAATACAAATTAGCCAGATGAGGAGAATCGACCGAACCATATTCAACATATACTCGTTTTTATTGCACAGACTGTAAAAACTCACTAATGTCCAGCAGCAACAAATAATAAATTGTATTTGTATTGTTTGTTAGTGTACGTATGTATGGGTAAGCCATGTTTATTTGCAAATGTCAATGACAATTTTGCATATCGCAAAACTTAAGAACAGTGACAAGTGGTTGTTGCCTATTATCTATTGTTGTTAGTGTTATTGTGGTTGCTGTTGCTGTGTTGTCTTGTGACATTAATATGTGCATTGTTGTAGTAAGATATCAAATGACATAAACACACAAAAACACATACACACGCACATCAGAAGCACACTTGTGTAGTGGATAAGCGAATGGCTGAAGCATACTTTCGGGCACACTTTTGGACAATTGAGCCGTTCATAGCCACACCCACACCCAGGCACACACAAACTCACTGAGGTTACAATACAATGTATGCAAATCTACACATACTTATACATGTGTATATGTATGCATATGTGTGAGTGGCTGTGTTGTGGCATTGTGTGCAGCTTGTCTTATTTACGATGCCATAAGTGGATTTAAATTGGAGAAGAAATTTGCAGCGTCCTCTTGCCGCCATTGCAAGTGACATGTGATGTGCGTGAGTGGCCAGTTCGAGCTGTTGGCTGTGCGGTTGGCTGTTGTTGCTGTCGACTTTGTGGCTTTTGGGTGACAGTTTTGAGCATTCGATAAAGCGCTCGTTGAGAGGCTTTTGAATAATTTAATTATTGCCAGTATTTTGCATTGTTATTCAATTGGAAGAGGAAAATGCAACAAACGATACAAAAATAAAAGAAACTAAGGGAACAAATATTTTGGGCTATTTTCAAGTTGAAACTTGCATGCAGAATGTGAAAACCTTAGAACAAATGTGTAAGGTGATGGAAAAATAAATTTGGAAAAAATTCAAAGTAATGAAATTGAATCGAAATGGAATTTTCATTCATATTCTTTAGATGGTTGAATTTTTACTATGGTTGCTTCAAGTAAAAAATTTGTTTGCATTTTGAAAAAAAAAACGGGACGAACAAAATCGTTGCAGTTTTTTTCCTTGTGGTCAGAGTTTCAGTAAGTAAAAGATTATGCAAGCAATCGAGTTGAGTCGAGTTTTAAGTAAGCAACGTATTTGTTCAGGAAGAAGCAGTTTCAATATTCATTCAACTATATTTAAGTGCCTTTTTAATTTTTTTAATTCTCAATTTTAAGATCCAATATTATAAAATTAATTTGAATAATTCGAAAAACTGAGAGAAACCCTGTAGATTAGCAAAAACTAAACTAAAACATGATTCTACCAAAATGCAATGACTTGATACCATTTTCTCTATTTAAAAAATTAATAAAGAAATATTAAAAAAAAAATTATGCAAAATGCTGAAATGAAAAAGGCACTTTTTTCAATGGAAACAAATTAATAAAGAAATATTGTATTTTTAAAAAATTATGCAAAATACTGAAATAAATTTTTTTCAATGGAATCGCTTGAATCGTTACGAAAATGAGCCCAGAATAGTTGAAAATTAAAATGACATTTATATTTTTTTTGAGGATCGTAAAAGGCAAACTTTTCAATGGAAAAAAATTAATAAAGAAATATTTTCAAAAAATTATGCAACATACTGAAATAAATTTTTTTCAATGGAATCGCTTGAATCGTTACGAAAATGAGCCCAGAATAGTTGAAAATTAAAATGGCATTTATATTTTGTTTGAGGATCGTAAAAGGCAAACTTTTCAATGGGAAAAAATTAATAAAGAAATATTTTTAAAAAATTATGCAAAATACTGAAATAAATTGTTTTCAATGGAATCGCTTGAATCGTTGAAAGGTTAAAAGGCAAACATTTCAATGACAAAAGCAAATAAATCCACAAATCCACGCAGTTGTGCAAAAATAAAGTTTAAAAAATAATAAAAATAAAATCACAGCAAAAACTGAAAACGACCATAAAAATGAGTACACAAATACTCGCACAAGAAAAAAATATGAAAATTAATAAAAGTTATAAAGCGATAAAGAGTTGAACATAGAAGACGGAAAGTGAACGCATAAATTTTGATTGCGGTTGAAATGCAAAGCGACAAGAAACAACGTAAGGCAACACCGGCCAGTAGCAACGCCTGACGGAAGGATACAAAATGCAACACACACACACACATACACATACGTTTGTTTGCAGTGGCGATTAAGGCACAACAACAGCCAACAACGGAGCGCTGCAGTCCAATGCAATCAGTACACCTGAAGCGAGTAATTGATGTGGAAAGGACCAAGTTGCAGCGAGCAGTTCGAAGGAC
Source organism: Melieria picta (assembly GCA_964056695.1). Classification (NCBI taxonomy): domain Eukaryota; kingdom Metazoa; phylum Arthropoda; class Insecta; order Diptera; family Ulidiidae; genus Melieria; species Melieria picta. The sequence goes on from OZ057399.1 coordinate 70,243,023, forward strand.
CGAGCTGAGGCACGAAGACGAAGAGAGGTGTCGAGAAACACATTGCATTCGCGTATTATTATCATCAG